>OY804596.1:34793307-35373713 GCA_963680895.1 Fragum sueziense
TTCAATAACAGAGTTGGTTTCATAACAAAACAAAGTCTGATTGAATTTTCCTACTATATTTCTATAAAGAATGACAAAGTCTAATTGGTTTGCAGAGAAAGTCTGTTTTGTTCAACGTCAAAGTCTGTGTAAAAAATATACAAAGTAGATAAATAAAATTAGTAAAGCCGGTCCAGAAAAAAGACTAAGTCTGCCTGATACCAAAAAAAAAGTGTAGGTTGTATATCCACAGTGGGTTACTTCGCATACTAGTCGGTTGAATAAAGCGCTCATTTCAACCACGCCCACTAACGTCATGGTCAATGATCAGCCACGCCCACTGACGACATGGTCGAAGCTTAGCCACGCCCATTTTTGGCTCCTCGCTCATACATATGGTACTCAATTTTGTGTTGTTTTGATGACGTCACAAACGTATTTTCATACATGTATACCTATAAGCGGAAAAATAGCGTTCGTGCAATCGGCATTATATTTGAATCTGAATAAGCTTACCAACAAATAACTCGGTTTATTAACAAATGCGTGTTATTTGATGCATCTCGTACGGTTAGAAAGTGGTGCTTTTAATGAGGGGCTGTAAACCTTAACGGAACGCAAATGATACTCGATATGTCTTTGAAGCGGATAACTCAATTCTTAAGATTCTGGAACTGTACTGGCTGTAGTTTTATCGAATTTTAGCTACATTATATTTTATAGCGTTTGATATCAAATATCAATTGTGTATATGACAAAACTGTAATAGACATATATCATGATGTGAGTGATGTATGATAAGTAAATGTTCCTGACTTTTCAATAATGTGTTATTTCCCCCACTCCTATTATATAAATTTTCTCTTGATTATCTTCCCCTGATTCACAAAAACTCAATTTTCAAAAAGAAAATGTGGATAGTTAACATACAATTTTATTGTATGTCATTGAGAGAAATAGTAATTGATAGCTTTCTACCATTTAATTTGTTTTGGAAACTTGTCTCATTTTGAAAATACTGATAGAGTAGATATTTTCTAGATATTTTTTCGTTGACTTCAATGCAAACTGTAAAGCAATTATCTCCTATTGGATTCACAAAATTTAAAACAAAAGTGCCCTGGTCACAATATACGCCGCCCCAGAGACTAAGTTTTAAGGGGGCGTAACTCAGGCAAAAAATCAATGAACCATAAAAACCTCCCTTCAAGCGCATCTACCAATTGAGGTGATAACATTGACCAAGTTTAAAAACAATTCCAGCCAGAAACTAAGGATGAGTTGAGCTCACAAGAAAAGTGGATGTACGTACGTACATACGGACGGATGAACGGACGGACGGAGAAGATGACGCCAATATACGACCGTCTTCGGCGATGTATAAAAAGTAAGATGGTAAAATATTTCTATTAACCCATGTCTACAACATATCCAACTTTCATAGAGACCTATATGCTCGAAGTGTTTGTTCCAATTAGAGGAGTCCAGGGACCTTAAGTAGAAGGCTTTATGAATATTACTCATTAGGAGTTGTATAAAGTTGACTCGATACTATAAGTTTATTTCGACGCTATCCTTATCGATCTGCATGATTTTGTCTTGAAGATGTAATTAAATTCCCGTTATTCTTCCTGTTATCCCGAATTTTGACAAAAAACATTAATTAGACATTTCGGTTGTGAGAAAGAAGGAAAACGTATTTCTTTAATATATTCGTGCTATTGGCATTATATTTGAATCTAAATGAACTTGCCAACAAATAACTCACTTTGATAACATATCGAGTATCATTTGTGTTCCGTTAAGGTTTACAGCCCCTCATTAAAAGCACCACTTTCTAGCCGTACGAAATGCATAAAATTACACGCATTTGTTAATAAACTTCGCATAAGTTGATTCACCGTGCCGGATTTCAAGATTATGCTTCAAGAAGAAATTTATTGAAAAAATTATTTTTCTCTATATTTATATGCAAGGGAGGTAATTTTGAACATTTTTTTTCAAATATTTCCATAAGTTTGCATTGATTTTAAATTCTAAACCGTACAAAATGCTTATGTTTGTATTTGGAGTGGAAATGTAACACAGTTTAGGAATTACCGGCACTTTCAAATCAAGTTTCGCCTCTGGTTCTTTGGTGCTAATGAGGGGTTGGATACCTTAATATATCACTATGTATTTGATTCGAATTGACAAACAATTCCAAAGCCCCAATGTACAAGTGGATCATCATCGATTCAATTTAAGGTCTTGATAATAGCATTGAAAAGCTTCGGTGTTAAATGAATAAATGCTGGAATATTATCTGAATGATACTTTCGATTGATTAAAGTGACATTTCAGAATGTTTTGTCATAAATTTTACTTTTATTTTTATCTGAAAGAGCATATTTCCTTACGAAAATTCTGAAAATTTCGAGTCAAAATATTGCGCCGTTTACGAGAAATGTATATTTTTTGTGTTAGAATTGAACAAATTGTTGTGGACAACAGTTCGGGTTTATATCCAATTTATCGATTATGTCTCAACTTTAAATGCGTGTTTCTCGCTTATTGGCAACAATTTAAAAAGACTGATAGTATTTATACTCATAAGAATAACCAAGCTTGGCATGAAGACATACTTTAAAAAATTGAAATCGGAATGAAATGTCCCTTTAATCTGAAGCGAAGAGAGTCGAATAAATTTGAAAAAATCCTGCTTATCTCGCTGTGATTTCGGGTTCAAACGACTGTAAAAATATACTAGCTTCATTACTTTATCGTATTTATTTAAAGGTCCAATGTCATTCCCAGGTCTGTTAAAAATGAACTATAAAGGTGGTTTATAGCATAATGTTGGTTCGTTTATAGACTTCGGGTCAAACAAAGTAAAATTAATACCGAAAATTACATATATAGATAATCATGCTATCTAAAAAGAAGATCAAATATTTGACTTTGCTCTCAGATATTTACGAACCGATTTCATATGTCTTTTAAGTCCATCGTCATCTAAGCCGCTACAAGTTAGACGTAGTCAAAATGTTGCAAACATAAAAAAGGGCCATATAAAGATTATCACACATCCCAACCAAAATGAGTGAAAATGTATCTTTTAACGACAAAAGACTTAAATTGGACTCCCAAATACGTTATCCTCAAATTAATTGAACATGAATCCCAAAATGCCATGCAAAATGGAGAAATACTAACTACCGTTGATTATCATTGCGAGCTGATATTTACTACTTGTACAAGCGATAGGTTGTCAAGGTTATTCTAAACTCATCCGTACAAAGATTAAACCGAAAAACAGATAGGAAGTCTCTATCAATCGCGGGTTAAAATCAATATGAAATGTATACCTCGACAAAGTTATGTCATAGCGAAATAAAACTATCCGACTTATTCTATCTAATATATTGGTGAAACGGTGGATCGAAACTATCTATCCTTCTGAGAACATTCGACATCCAATGAATGCGATATTCGACTAAAAAAACTACGAAGTAGGAAAATGATGAATGTATCGAGTAAAGGGAGTTGGATTCAAACGAATTATTGAAAAATAAATTGAAATTTAGCTCTCAACAAAGCATAATTTCACAAACACGGCTAAAGACTCATTCAAAAGCATGTGTGACGAAACATTGACTATCCCTTGACTTCAGGAATATTTTCGCGAAATTTACCGAGTACCGATATGTTTGCTTTTGGACTTGAATACATAGAGGACGTAAGAATGTTTTATAGATAAAACAAAGAACTATGACGCATAGCCGATCGAATGATCTGTCATTAAACCCTGAATTATGATAGTATCACCGTTTACGATAACCGAGCAGATGGAGCAGATGGAGCGATCAAGAATCTTTGTTAGAATTCACTACTTACTTAGTCTAGGAAGAGAATCGCCAAGTCATCGACGAATGATGATATCGGCGATGGTTTCGACACAAATGGAATGCTTACAGATTTTAGCCAAACAGATTATAGACGGTCAGTTACACCTTTCTCAAATGGATGCCGAGTACTTTCGACGTTACAACCAGTTGCTTAGAGCATTAAAGAGTAGTACAGTGCCCTTAAATCGAAAAAAGCGCTTACTGTCATTAAGTCATTTCATTTTACCGAGACTTTTGCGACCACAGTACCTCCGTCTTGCAATAAGGATTGAATTAACTGGTTCGTAAAACCCGGTAAAATTATTGCTATAAAAGAATCAAGGATTCTTGTTAAGACGAAGCTGGTCGAACTAGAAAAGTAAATTCCGACGATAGAAATCACGTTATCTTTCAAGCGAGACGTCCACTTGAGAGACAGAGCCTATTATATAACGCAACTCAACTTTTAATCGTTGACAAATCGCAAATGTGCTTGCATTTATAATGAGCTTCTCTCCATATCCGTAATGTAATAGCGATTTACATCCAAATCGGAAGAATTATTTTTTGTGAAAATGTATCGCGAAAACTGGGTTTTGTTATCACGAGCCTCTTTTTATTTTTACTCGAAAACCTTTACAAGAACTGTTTGACAGGAACTGTTTGACATGAACAGTTTAGAAACATTAAAAACAATCAACCGGTATTGGTCTACGCATTAGAAAAGTTGAACAAGACTAAACCGTGACTGGAAGTTGTGTCATATTAAAAACGTGAGAGCGTTTAATAAAACGTAACATCTTGTGCTCAATTCTTCCATCTCTTTCATCTCTAAAAAGGCTTCTAGAAAGTATGACGTCATAATTACGTGGCAACATCTCGAAATGACAAATATTACATTTTAATCTCATTTTCCGAAGTTCAGCATATACCAGGGATTTATGTTGCATAAAGATGCATTGCGTTCACATTTCAAAAATATGTTTTGGTGCTAAGATGGGTTATTCTAACACGTTGCTATTAATCTTAAATTGACGCTGATAAGCATAAAGCGATTTCAAAGTTGAGACGAAAATGATGAATTCCATTTACGTGCGAACTGTAGTTAAGCGCATTGATTCAGTTTTAAGACGAAACTGTGTCATTAAGTCCGTTTCGAAGTTGAAATGTGAGAACAACGAACGGTAACTCTGTGGTAGAGTGTGATTATTTGTTTCGTTTGAGGCAGTATTTTGGTTAAAAACTAACTATACTTAGCGCATTGTCTTTAAAACTTGGCGAATGTGACGTTATATACTATTGTGTATATAATAGTGTGTAAAGAGAAAATACACCGAACAGTTTAGAATAAAACAACAACAACAACAGCAAAAACAATAATAATATTCATAGTGAAAGTGATTCCAATATTAACTCGTCGTGATAGAGGATAATGTGTTTACGAGGCAGAATATGCGAAGATATTTCCACATCAGATGATTCATTTAGCCGTCCGCATCCGGATTAAACTTATTTAATTATATATTATTTATATTATATTTATTGTATTAACTTTAATAGGCTTGATAAATTAAGATCGAAAATATTAGAAACATCATGTTATTGCTTGTATACTTTGTTTGCCACGAAACAGAGAATAAAACTTTCCGCACTAGTATATTTGACTCGACTTTGTTATTTGACTAAATTCGTTTTCTGTCAAATCGATTATTTTCGGCCGACCTATGCCGAATGTCCGGGATCAAACCTTAATTAAACTACGACTAACTGTCGGTCCGTCGTCTGTTCGTTCACATTTTTGTGTTAACGCCCTAGTACCCCAAAAATATAAGCCTAAGATTATGTGTCTGATGGGACTTGAAAATGTTGGGTTATGCGCCATTGAATGTAAAAAAGGCCGTGTTTTATTGCAATTTAACTCTTGTAATCGCATATATTATACAGTATCGGTCAATCAAGTTAGACAAAATGTTTTTAAAGTGACAGTTCACATTTTTTTCATTTTTAAGAGTATGCCGTGATGCAAAGATTGTTTGTTCTAATGTGTATAAATGAAATCAGGTTTTTTGAAGTTGTTATATATAAGTGAAAAATATGCCTTTAAAGTTGAAACAGGAGTGACAAATTCTATATAAATCTTAACTATTGTCCACAACAATTTGTTTAATTTTAGCACAAAAATATACATTTCTCGTAAACGGTTCAATATTTTGACTCGAAATTTTCAGAATTTTCGTAAGAAAATATGCTCTTTCAGATAGAATAAAAGCAAAATTATGAAAAAATAATTGTAAAATGTCACTTTAAGATATCTTAAATTTGCGATATTTTCAATCAGAATTTGTTTTTTCTGAGTAACCTGATCTTAAGTCGATAAACTGGTCGTTTTCGGTTTAAATCTAGTAGACACGCATATGTACCAATCGAGACAAAATGTGGTCATAGTACTGTTGATATAAAGATCCTGTATAGTTAAGAGTTATATCCTGGACACACACATATATATATATCCTTAACAGAATCAGTTAAATGTCTTCGGATTGAACAAAATTGTTGTTCTTCGTTTTCACTCTAGCATCAACACGCGTTGATTAAGACTCTGCGTATAAATGCTTGAGATCCTAAGATCGATGATATCTTTGGCCTGATTGGATTCGTACATGTTGAGTTATGCGCCTTGAAAATTAATAAAACGCACTTTTGATTTTGTTTTCGCGAAATCGTCCGCAAATATATAAAAACCCTATATTAACAAAATGAACAAAATGTGGTTGATTCTATAATTCCGCATATTCTAAATATCCCGCCTAATCCTTACCTTATTTCGTTTTGTGTTCGCTGAATTTTATGCGCCCTTGACATCACTGAAAATTTCCGATGATCTCATTTCTACGACAGGAAATGACCATTGTTAATCCTAAATTTTGTAACAAAAGACCATCGTCAATCCTAAATTTTTACGAACTCTTAATTAAGGGTTTAAAAAGGGACATCTTGGTTGTGGTGTATGTTTAAATAGTTTTATCAATAACGAGTTAACTTTCCATTGTCTGCGAACTTCTATTGTTAGCAGAATAATGGGTATTACACCCCAGGTATTGTCTGAACTCTTAATTAAGGGTTAAAAGGGACATCTTGTTTATGGTGTATGTTTAGATAGTTTTATCAATAACGAGTTAACTTTCCATTGTCCGTGAACTTCTATTGTTAGCGGAATAATAGGTATTACGCACCAGGTTCATTTTAATCACCTGGACAGCCCATCATCGCCATACAGTACTTTTTATAGGCGATGACTTAAGGTCAATCATAACAGCTCAACGTTAATTAAGGTCTATAAGGATCATCTCGTTTATGGTTTGCGTTTGGATAGTTCAAGCGTCGGAATGTACTTTTTATATGCGAGGTAAGATCGGTTTTAAAACCCTATTTGAGTTATTTCGCAATTCCGATCTTTTTCTCGATATGAAGGCAGTAATCTATTTTAAAGCCTGCGAAAAAGATCAACGATTAATATTCGACCTCGTTTTCGAGGCAGTTTAGACAATACGGACTATATCATCGATTAAGGGAGATTGCCCCAGTTTTTTCGGAATACTCGGTCATTACTGTAGTAAATTAAATGTTTCGTACCAATACGTTTCGCTATCATATTTTCGATAATATAACGCATTATTTCAATTTACCATTTTCGACGGTAAAAGTGTATTCATTATGCGAAACTGATTTCCTCAAGATGGAAATGGATTATTTAGAGCAAGACAGTCGTAAGTGTGTATGCAGTTACCACTGTTTTGCGTCATTTTATCCGTGTGTAGCTGATAAAAATTGCTGCAATTCACTAATAAGTGCGCCGACCTATACATTTTTTAAATTATTATCAGGACATGTCGCTTAATAAAATAAGGGAGTTTTATCAAATTCTATTAAGTAGAACTTGAAATATTTCCCAAAAAATGTAAATTTTGACATAAAACACTCCAGCTTCGTTGATCTAATCGAACACGTGAGCATGATGTTTTCTACATATACGCGTTTATAAAAGCACATATTTTGGGTTTTCCGTTCTTATTAAATGAAAGACGTTACTTTAAATTTAAATTTCGGGACTAAACGATGAATATACAGCTTTTTATAGGCGATTTAGTGACCTTGGACAGGTGCGTGAAATTGTGATATTTTTCGATATAGGGGTATGTGGTATAGAACAAACGATTAAATCGATCCTAAGATTTGCTTAGTGGCGCAACATTTAATTTCTCGGACACAAAAGGGTTATTATCCGAGTACCGTAAGATTATCCGATATTTCTATTGTTACTTAAATGAACGGATGTTCCTTTGCGGAGACTGACTAATTCGATCAATTACTCGATCAAAATATCATTTTAGGAGATTAAAAGGGATTAAAACTGCGCATCGACGGTGTTGGGGGGATTAAAATTTGTCGTTAGTCCGACCTAGATAATCCTTTCCCGAACGAGATCTAGTCTGATCGTGACGTATGAGAAAACATTGAGAGAAAACAATAAAGAAAAAACATTGAAACGAGAAAGAAAACATTGAGACAAAAGAAAACATTGAAACAAAAAACATTGAAACAAGAAAGAAAAACATTGAGACAAAAGAAAACATTGAGATAAAAGAAAATGCTGATAGCAGTAATCCCTTTCGTGATACAACGTCAGCGGTGAAACGGCCTATGGCGTTCTAGATAGAACTAAAAATAGACCGTGGGGAAAACCCGAAAATGGGTGTGGCTTGAAAATAAACCCTAGGAAAATCATAGGAAAATGGGCGTGGCTCACCTTCGATCCGTAACGTTGTTCCGACCTATGACGTTGCTCCGACCTATGACGTTGCTTCGGCTCTGAGTCCCCTGAATTGACGTCAGTGGTCAGCCAGCCTATGGTATTCTTGATAGAACTAAAATAGACTGGAAAACCCCGAAAATGGACGTGGTTCGGGCGTGGTTCACCGTGATGTCACGTCCGGTATGACGTCACTGGGAATTTCCCCGGAAATGGGCGAGGCTTGGGCGTGGCTGACCTCTGATGTAACAGGTCAATGGTCAACCACGCCTACTAACGTCATGGTCAATGATTAACCACGCCCACTGCGTCATGGTCAATGATTAGCCACACCCATTTTTTTGGCGCATCGCGCATCCTAAGCGTATTCAAGTCCTCTTCCATAACTACTAATGACATTATATCATTTTTCTACAAAATTAATATCCATTGAAATTAGATATGTGATACTGTACGAATGAATACATTAGCTGCGACGTCTGACCGTAGCCAGTTAACCTTTTCAGGCTCGAGATTGAACAAGACCTGGTTTTGACGTCTCTAATAGAATAAGGTTTGGGAAAACATTGAGATAAAAGAAGAAACTACTGATAACCAGCAGTTTATCCTTTTGTCTCAACATTGTCTGTGACATATTTTACACAAATCTTATCTTTTATTACAGCCATTTTGTCATTTGTGGCAGTTTTTGAAGTGGATCACCCCAAAATTGTGTCGTTAATTGGGAAAGGGTATTTTTTTCTTTATTTCTATAGATGTGCTCGTAGACTTTACCCTTCTCACAATAAATGATCTGGACGAGGTGTCAGAGACGATGAAATTGACGGGATTTCTAACCCTCACCTGGGTTGATGAGTTCCTTACATGGGACCCTGACGATTATGGGGGACTTCAATACTATTTATGGCCGCAGGTACAAACTATGTATGAGCCAGGATCTGGAAAAACGTCCTTTATAGCATTTGAGACAGCCAAAATTCAAGATCAGTGTATGCCTACATGCAGTCTAGCTAGCATCCATGTTACTCTCAAATGGTTGTTATAGAGCATGCGGAAGCCTTTGGAGAACAACATGGTTCCTGGTCAGACTGCGTGTATACACAGGCCGGTCTTGAACCATGTTGGGCTCAAATGCTATAAGGGAAGGTTTTTTTCCAGAATCCAAAAAATATGTTTTGATTCCGTTTTATTTTCGATCATTTGAAAAAGTACAAGTGACACAGATGTTGTCTTTTGAAGATCCGCTTCATTATGAATTGAAGATATTGTTTCTGGTCTAACAACCGCATCCTACGAGACTTTACATTCTTTATTTCTTGGTATTTTCATTCAGTCTACTTTATAAATTCTGAACTGTGTCAGCCCATACTTTATAGCCTTAAATGTGCAATACTCTTCTTTATTAGGCCGTATGGATCCTCGTTACTTTTTGAAAAAAAAATAAAAAAAACTAGGATCGGTCGGTCAGCCTATTCTATACTTTCCTTGAAGTTTTGTTGGTGTTTTCATCGTTGTATTCTCTCTTGGACGTTTTCGGTACCATATTGTTAAGACCTGTCGCGTTCCCTTAACAAACCATTCCGTCGCTTTTCAACAAACATCTCGTAACTGTAGCTTAACACAGGCTGCAGTTACGAGGTTTTTGTTGAAAATCATCGAATTCCTTTTTATTTTCATATAGAGTACAATTTGGAAGCCGGATGTATCACTCGGTAATTCCATCAATGAATACAAAGAACTAGGCGTGATGACCTTAAACATGGAGGTGGATTATCGAGGAAATGTAATATGGCGACCATTTGAGGTAAAAAAAGCACAATATGCACAATTCACTTAAAGTAGTCCATCCCTCATGCAATTCACGAGATTATTCGGGCGATGGAAAGTTCCACTGCCGAATGTTAACGACAGCGCACAAAAAAAATCCAACGTATGTATTAAGTTATTCATTCCACAATTTGTCATTGGTTTTCGTGCATCCATGGGCCTGTAACTCATTTTTCACACTTGCTATCAAAATCTCTCATAATTTTGCGAAGACAAATTATTACCAAGTAGGCCGACTCACCTAAAATATTATTCCAATATGTTGCTTCATAGAAACGTGTTGGTGTTTTTTCCCAAAGTTTGGAAATGAAAATATACAAACAAATTGGAAAAATACATAAAATGCCAAATATGTTAATGTGTATTAGAATCAAGCAAATGAATATCATATCATCTTAACATGAGCTTATATACAAAGCATAAGATTTAAAAAAATCGCCAATCATTTACATTTAGAAAGATAGATATAGATAGCGCCGGAATAGAATTACTCCACCCACTTTTAATATACAATATACACCAAACCCAAGGCCCGTTCGATTCATACTTTTCGGAAAAACATGTCCCTTTTATGTATCTATTTGCACAAAAAAATAATTGGAAAATTTAGATCCTAGGAAAACGGCCTTATGGAAACCCTCACTCTGTGTTCATTTAATTATTATGCTCGGAGTACATGATTTTTGGCCTTTAGTGCAGCATTTATGCAGCACCCACATATCGGTCCAAAACAAAAATAATTTTTATCTTTTCCCAAATGATAACAAAAGTCGGATAGTCCAATTCTAAAGCTGTTGCTGACAGCATTACGGACGTTGATCAAGAATGGAATTGTGTAAGATATTAAAGCATATACCTTTTTGAGGCAAATGGAGAAAATGTAGATTGTCAGCATTTTTCTCTTTTGTATCTACATGTATGTCTTTCCACGTCTTTATCATTTGGGACATCAAAATAAATTCTTGTTTTGTGAAAGAGTTAAAGAATGTGCGTGATGCTGCATGGGATACTAGAATTATCTTTTAAAACCTAAATCATCTTGCCTTTTAGGTATTCCGATCAACTTGTTCGTTTGACACAACCTACTTCCCTTTTGACGTCCAGACCTGTTCGCTTGACTTTTTCGCTTGGAGTTATACAAAAGCAGAGGTACGAATTCTATAAGCAGTATAGGGGTCTCTTTGGTTGTAAACAAAGATGACGTAATCACCGCCATATTGTTACCTTATTTGGTAACTCATAAACATATAAGTATATTTCTATTTTAAGAACATCGGCCTTTTTGAATTATCTACTTTTTTACATAGTTTTTGGTTAAATGTAGATATGACATGATTTCTATTTTCAGACGGTATTTGACCTAGTTTTTTCTATTTTAAGACAGCCATTACCCATTTTTTTAAAAACAGAGTTAAAAAAATATAGATATTTAAATACGATAAGGTTATCTAGTACATGCTTACATAAACGTAAAAATTCTACCTGTTATCTGAACAACGTTCTTCACTGAAATGAAAATTTACCGTCATGATCTCACAAAAATATAAAGTACATATTATCCCTTCAACGTTCAAACTAAAATGATTCAAAATGAACCCGAAGTGGGCATGCGTCGATTCGTGGCCAGACACGTTTGGATAAGGCACAGGTGCAGTTGACGTCATAGCATTTTTGACTGGCGAAACACTCGGTAATAGATAGCTGACCTAGTGTAGTTGACTTCATACCATTTTTGACAGACGAGGCACCCTGTAGTTGACAGTTGACCTAGTACAGTTCATATAATACGGGCGACGCACTGTCTGGCCAGCTGACAGGTGTAACGACGCATTTTTTTACGGATGAAGTAATGTCTGACAGCATAACGTCACGTTTTCGCATTTTGACGCGAATAATCTACAGTGCATGGGCTGGTTATACAAGGTGTATAGCCTCGTTCTGATATAGAATGACGTCGTTACTAAAATGTTACAGATTTAGCGATAAAATGAGCGTCAAAGTCGGTTTTTGTTTTTTTTTTGCAACAGTTTACGATATCGATTTCAATAATTTTTGTAACAGAGGATAGCTATTCTAAAATCCTTCAAAATTATTCCCACGTTGTCGATTCGATTTTCGATCATTTAGAGTTATGACGTAACAGAGATTTATAAACTTTATTTCAAACTTCGAGTAACCCGTAATATACTGTTGGAAAGGTCTTGACGCGCCGATTCTAATATGTATAGTTTTATAGGCATAACTTTCACCGTCCTAGATTTATTCGAGTTTATATAAAGTCACGGGATCCCTGATCTTGACCTATAATGAAATCGATAAAACACGATTTCTCGCTTATTTATGCACTCGATAATAGACAGATGACCTAGTACAGTTTATATATGATACGGGCGACGCAATGTCCGGCCAGCTGCCAGGTTACTATATAACGATGTATTTTTTACAGGTGACGTACTGTCTGACAGTTTACATCCATTGTAACGATGTTTATCCGAGTTTTTGTCCCGGTTTCTCTACAGTGCATGGGCTGGTTATACAATATGTATAGCCTCGTTTTGATATAAAATGAGGTTGTAACTAAAATGTTACAGATTTAGCGGTTAAATGAGCGTTAAAATCGGTTTTTGTCTTTTTTTGCAAACATTTACGATATCGATTTCAATAATTTTTGTAACAGAGGATAGCCATTCTAAACCTCTTCAAAATTAAACCCACGTTGTCGATTCGATTTCCGACCGTTTCTGAGTTATGACGTATCTATAAACTTTATTTTCAACTTCGAGGAATCCGCATAATTTACGGTTGGAAGGGTCTCGGCGCGCTGAATCTAAAAATGTATAGTTTTATATGACTAAGTCTTACCTTTTCCGAGTTATCGAGTGCATCGCCTGTCAAAAATGCTATGACGTCAACTGCAGCTGTATCTTATCGGAACGTGTCTGGACATGAATCGACGCATGCACGTATTCTTTTTGAATCATTTCTAGTTTGGACATTGAAGGGATAACATGCACTTTATATCTATTTTCTTTCTTTGTTTGTGAGAGATCATGTGAGTAAAATTTCATTTCAGTGAGTTGAAAGAATAGCAGATGAAATTTAAACTTTGTTGTAAACATCTTTATAACCTTATCGTTTATAAATATTTAGATTTAGGTCAAATTACCGTCTGAAAGTAGAAATCATGTCATATCTATTTTTAACAAAAAATTATGTGAAAAAGTAGGTCATTTAAAATGGTCGCTGTTCTAAAAACAGAAATATCCTTATATGCTATAAAGTTACCATATAAGGTAACAATATGGTGGCGATTACGTCATCTTTGTTTACAACAAGATACCCGTATACTACTTCTATAGAAGTATGTTTGCCCTTTTTGAGTTAACAAACTTGTAAAAATTGGTTTCACATAAATACAGTTAAAGACCATATCACAACACAAGCTTTGGAAATGAAATAACGAATTTGTTAGAATGTCTTAATACCCGCTAACATGTAGCTATGGAAAGGATTTAATTATGAATGTCGTCGCTTTTCAACGAAGACCTCCTAACTGCGGCTTAAAACAAGCTGCAGGTACGAGTTTTTTATGAAAGGCAGCGATATCCTGTTTTGCAGGTGACCATGAAAGGCGGTGCTACAGGTATAGATTTGGAAGATTACACGCCCAGTTCGACATGGACCCTGCTTGACACAAGCTGGACCGTCGAGGAAAACAAGGGCGAGAGTTCCATTAAGTACTCCTTCAAGGCGAAACGCAAACCACTTTTCCTCATTCTCTCAATTATCATGCCGATCATTTTATTAGCTTTTCTGAATTTGTTTGTATTCGCTCTACCTTGTGAAAGCGGAGAGAGGGCCGGGTTTTCTGTTACCGTTTTCTTAGCGCTTGCCGTCTTTCTAACCATTGTTTCGGAGAATCTTCCAAAGAACTCAGATAAAGTGTCTATCTTCGCGATCTATATGATCATTCTCACAATGCAGAGTACGGTGATCACGATCGTCGCCATGTTGACCATAAGATGGTCACACAACAGTGATGCCACGCCCATTCCGAAGTGGATGTTGTTTGTGACCAATTGTCTGAGGAGATGCACTTTCAATAGAAAGGTTTCGGATAATAGCGATGTTGGACCTGAACAAGTTGGCGCTGGTGAAACGGCTTCGGATGGTCACGTCACAGATAAAGAATATAAAAGTTCTACAGTAAATCATTTCAAAGCGACGAATGAAACGTGTGACACGGAAACAACGTCAGATGACACCAAGAAACAGGTGTATACATGGACTGAAATTGTACGAGCAATGGACGTGTTATTTTTCATATTGTTTTTCGTTATATTTATTGTGATAACCATTATCTGTTTCATTGTGAGCAGTGCAGCAACTAAATGAGTACACGCGATAAAGATTTGCGCACCAAAACAAGAGACAAATGAATGGTACAATGCGATTTCTTAAAAAAATGCCGCTATGATAATATATTGATCGCGATAAGCGCTGTTGTACACAGATACATTGATCTTCTATTTTCAAATCGGTTGTAGTTATTCCTATAGTTTTACACCGCTTCATACTTTCTCGTTAGAACCGTGTGTATTTTACCAATCTAGTATCGATATGGCCAATTTGTGTTCCCAAAATTTGCGATATGAAGTTACGTGGCGTGAATTTATGATTCTGGGACATTACAAATATAGTGAAGCACCCGACGATGATGCCGTGCTTATCTAGTCAAGGAGATGATGTTTATGGTTATATGGTCAAGTGATATCCCTCACATTTTGTATTTATACATGAATTGCTTCAGATAAAATTCAATTTGCAATAGTACATGTAAAGTTATGGTATTCTGAGATGGCCATATTGGAACATCCTTACCAAGACAAAGTTCATTTATTTAAGGAATGAATGCAATTTTATTTTTTTTCATGCAGGTATGAAAAATAAAATCTAATCACACTGTATGAATCCGCGAAGCGGTTCATACAAAAGTGTGATTAGATTTTATTTTTCATACCTGCATGAAATAAAATTGCATTCATTCCTTATAATTTAATAATACATTTTATTACCATAAACAGTAATATTTGCGACTAGGAAAAAATGAGATATCATCCGTACTATGTTCAAAGAAGCGGACAGATGTGCGATATCTGGCAGCTGCCAAGGTATTTAGATCTTACGCACGTGCCTTTCCGTGACGAAAACTTTAAATGACGTCATAAAAAGCGCGCGTAACTGCAACGTTGTTTACAGCGAATTCAGTCGTCGTAACGTTATTTTCCATCCTCTGAAGTGCGTTTTAAGCAATAAGTCTTTGAAATTGAGTTTGTTTCAACTAGAAAATCTATATAAGAGTAAGATTGATTGATTAAACTTGCAGTTTTTTTTTTCAAAACGAACGTAAAATGCCGATTTGTACAAGGCACATCCATTTATCCATATTGTTGACTACTAAAGAAGTTCCGGCAAAGTCAATTTTTTTCATGGAGTTATGAAAAAAAATTTTAGCCAATCAAAACGCTTGGATTTTAATGAAATCAACTAATATTAAATTATTCATCCCTATATATCCACACCTGCGGAAGCCACAGACTCTTTCCTCAGTGTATTCCTTACGAACATGGTGAAACAAGACTAATGAACACTTATTGGTCTGAAAAGATAGTTTATTCCTCTCTATCACTTTAAGATACTAGCATATGGTTAATGTTATTGCAAAACCTCGTAACTCCAGCTTGATTAAAGCGATAAGTATTTTCATTGGTTGCGGTGAGAACCCAGCGATGCTGGCCAAATGACACGGTACGTCCGGTTATTGTGTGTAAACAATTCATGGTAACAGGCGGGAAACTGTATGTTTTTGTAATTAAAAAAATGGATAAAAAATGAACAGTTTTTCCTCAGAATGTTACTGCAATGGAAAGTAATTTCATCTTACTATTCCACAATCTATTATTCTTGGGCAAATTGACCAACAAAGCAGCCAAATTTGACTTTGTCCGTATTGTGTAGAACGCGAAAGACAACGCGCAATAATGACGTCATCAATAGGGGACAAATAACGTCAAAATGGATTAGATTGCGTTTTTTGATAGATGCTTTTCATAACAACAACCAGAAGAACCGATAGGCGGCGCATTGCGATATCAGTAAATTCGGATTAATACCATACAAGGTTGAATACAGAGTAGGGTATAATCTACATGTATATATACTGCCTAACTCCCCTTTCGGGTATTACTGGCAAGTGCGCGTCTGTGCTGGAGTAAAAACTGTTAGTCATAGTTTAGGGTGTCATTTAAAAATATTGTGAATGTTAGATTAAAAGATCTGATAAAACATATTATGGTTATTCAGGGACGGCTCACTATCTGAAAAGAATCGAGACTCTTTTTGAACGCTGCAATGTCAGGTTGCTGTACTATTGATTCTTGTAGGCTGTTCCAAAGTATCACTGTGTAGGGAAAGAGAGAATATTTAAAGAAGGAAGCATTTGTGTGGATCTGTCTGAAGGATGCTGTGTGCATGTGTCGGGTGGTCCTCACTGGTCTTTCAAGATAAGCTTGTATGGGCACTGCAACAAAACTATTAACGATTTTATAAAACATGGTAACTCTTGAAACGTCTCGTCTATATTGAAGAGTTTGCCAGCCAAGCTCCTTCTGCATGCAGGTGACACTGGCATAGAAAGAAAAATATTTTGAACCCATCTTGCTGCTCTACGATGTACTTTTTCCACTTGTTGATATAGGTTTTTGTGTAAGGGCTCCAAACGGTCGATGCGTATATTCAACCTGGGGTCTGATCAAGGTTTTGTACGCTGTCTCTCTGATCTTATTTTTTGTCTGGATGTTTCTGCGGAGGAAACCTACAGTTTTATTTGCATTTGATGTTATATTGTCAATGTGCTTGTTACAGATCTCCAGATATTTTAACTCCTAGATTAACTTTGGCGAGCTAAGATGGTAGCTCTTAGGCAAACGCAATAACGGTATGTTAGGTAGTATGGAGACAGATCGAGTAAACGACAAGAGTTCAGTTGTATAATATGGCGAAACATATTGATTGAATGCGATCACACGTAACTTTAAATGTATTTCAGCGAATCTTTATGCACCTACCGATTGGTTCCTATCGAGTCTTAAACTACTCGTCCAACTTAGGTTCACAATTTTCATCCATTTGTGTGAGACAAATACCAGTAACTATACATGTTTTCGTGCTGTGCGGATGGAACAAGGGAGCCTATGAGTCAAACGGACTTCCTGCTGCGTCATGACAACGACCAAACTGGTAAAGTATAGTTTGATCGATTTCTCATATATTGCTAAATGTTTTATTAACACTCACAGGCATTGTTTTGTATGCTGTACTGTGACATCCTCATGGGTCAACGATTTTCTGGATATTTGCTAATAAATTATGTTTTAAACTATGTTCTATGTTATAAAGCAAGTTAACCCTTTTCCAAACAAGACTTGATGTTAACGTCCCTAAAAGATAAGTCTTTGAAAATGTTGATATAAAAGAAGCAAATGCTGATAATCAATTTTTCTCCTTTTGCTGTAATATTTTAGCCACATTTTACACAAATCAAACTTTTAGTAACATCCATTTTCCTGTCAACATCAGCCTTAATAATCTATCATGATCATGTCGTCAAAGTAATGTTACATTACGATCGCCGTCCGGAAAAAGACGAAGGCTGCCCGGTGATCTGACGGTAATCGTACCAGGACGATTATTTATTAAAAGAATATGATGAACAAAATTAAGACCTACGATCTATAAAAAAATCTATTCAATATTCAAGTTTTATCGACAGTTTGTAGCCCGAGGAGCGTGCTTTAGAGTGAGATTGTTTAAAGATTTCTTAAAATGTTTTGGATGTTAGTGTTTTTGAAGAATAAGATTCTGACATAGATGTTCAAAATGATCCATACTTCATACAAATGACGCAATGATGACGTCATTTGTATGAAGTATGGATCATTACTAAAGTACCATGGATCATTCTGAACAATTCGGTCAATTCTCTCTTGTATTGCTTCTACAGAGTAAACCGAGGGTTTCCGCACGAAGTTTAGAGTAATGCCGCCTCCCATTGATCGTCTTAAAATATTGCTCTAAAGAACGCTTTATCCCAAAGCATCTTAAGAAATCTCAAGATATACTAAGGAATCTTGCTCCAAAGAACGCGCTTCTGGGTAACGGGTAGCTAAGATTAAATGTGGTATTTGTTATGCACATCGTTTCAGAAATGCATGGTTACCCATAGGTATACTACGGGGGTATCTGTCTCAATATAGCGGAAGAAAAGTAACTCGACTGTAATCTTTTCCTAGACAGTAAAACGTGTCCAAGTGTTCAAATTGAAAGCTGATACAGACGGCAAACTGTAGGATGATAAAAAAGATATTTGTATATTCTCGCAGACCGGCTTTTTATTGTGCCTCAATTTTATCCCAAATCATTCATACGGGGGACGTCAAAGCAAGGTTTATTGGGGTTTTACGCCGTTTTCAACTACTAAGGTCATATCGCGCCGGCTGGAACACCTAACCATGGATTCCCGTCATTTCAAATACCAGTACTACCACAACACCCTTACCGAGCACCCAGCTGCTTCCCCACATTGGTTCACGATATCAAACTATTGATGGGTGACATTTTTGTCAGTAAGGGTATTTGCCGCGGCCGGGTATCGGTATCGTTTAAAAAAGAATTGATTTCCATTCTATCATTGTATTTACAATGTACCATACATTGCTATGTTATGAATAATGAAGAATGCGTATTGTTGTAGTTTTCCTGCTTGAGTTGGCTTTTATTTGGCCTGTTTTGTAAGCTAGGATAACCAGCTTCTTTTTTTGTTTTGCATAACTTGGTTACCTGCTACATGTTGACAAGGACGAGGGTTTGTATTGTTATACTTTCTTCATTTTTGACTCTTTTCTGTGGTAAATATTTACAAAAAAAGTTTATTGTGTCTAAACAAATTTAATATGATTATTGCAACTTTTTGATACAAGTTTGTCCTATGAGTCTATCACCCTAAAATGGGAGTGGGTTATGCCATGTGCACAACATTAAAGTGAAATTTCACAGATATTTTCTCTTTTTTTTATAAAAATACTGAAAATTTCCACCTAAAAGATAGCGCTGTTTACAAGAAATATACTGAGATGAAAAAGTTTAGTCAGTATAAAGTTTTTGGTCAATAATTTTGTCTAAAACGTTTTACAATGCCAAAGTTTTTACTCATAACAATCTTCAACAAATTTAGAACAAATCGGTGAAATTCAATTGGCGTTCATGTTTTACTTAACCTTCTTTTCAACAACTCAATCCAAAAGGGGTCAAATTGAAAAGTCACAGCTTCAGGAGTGCCTTTTTGTAGAGTCTAAATTCCTGGTAATTGACATGAAAAATTTATCTTTGAATCATTTCTTAGAAGAATAGAAGTCTCTTTATTGACTGTGAGTGAGGAAACTTCTTTTAACGGAATTCACAGTAGATTATGGTGACTTATGCACACAACCTGTTGCTCCTAGCATTTTACTGCGTTTTCAAGAAATCTTTCTATCAGGAACAGTAGCTGGTTTACCACTGATAGAAAGTTATTCATTGTAGACAGACAATTAGAAAAAATACATGACATTCAATGTTTGTCAAACAATGCCCGAGATCTGGATGAGCCAATGTTCGAAAAGCCAACTCTCGAGTAAATGGCCAGGTAAGTAAACGACAGACTTTTTTAGACAAGATGTCTTTATTGAACAAATTGGTTACAGTGTAGTCAATTTCCAATGTTTTTTCCGTCAGGTTGGACGTGACGTAACTTGATGACGTCACAATCAACGTTTATTCCAGATACGCTGTTTTCAAAGGTATCAATGACAAAAATCTCATAAATGTGCACAGTTTTGACAACAACTACTCCATTGCTTAAAACTGAAAGTGCTTGCCAAGTTCAAACTGTAGGAAACCGCCACAGTTTGTAGGCTAGGTAGATGGTTTCGAAAATTGTCATTTTTGGCCAAATTGATTAAGCCAGGGTGCTAAAATCATGTAGGTTGGTACCAATTTTATTGTGGATTTTTTGTATCCGGGCTATTGTCTTTGGTTTGCATACATTTTTAAAGGAAAAAGACTTGTGCCTTAACTGCAGCAAGTGCACCTGTCACTTTTTGAAATTCTTTTAGCACAAACATAAAAACTTAAATTTAGCAACATTAATTGTAGGTTTTTGTTAAACGTTAATTGAACCAATTTAGTGTGAAATTCTACACTGATATGTTGTATTTTGGCCGAGTAATTAGCCATCAAAAATATTGACTAAACCTTTTCTTTTGAGTATATATATTTTTGTGTTAAAAATAATCAAAATGATATGGACAACAGTTCAGATTTATAAGAAATTTTTCACTTCTATCTCAATTTTTATGGTGTACTATTCGCTTATAAGCAACAACAGCAAGTCTACATTTTCGTCTTTTCGCTTAGTGTTTTCTATAAATGAACCAGGACCTGGAAAAACGTCCCTTAAGGCTTTTGAGCCCAACATAGAACCAGATCAGCCTGTGCATACGCACAGTCTGATCAGGATCCATGTTGTTCTCTAATAGCTTCTTTGTGACCTGTAGTAACTCACAGAGAGAAACATGGCTGCATATTGGACTGTATTTGACAACAGGCTTATCATGAAGCTCAATTTTTAAAAATGCTATAAGGGACGTTTTTCCAGATCCTTGCTCAAATTGATTTTCAAGTACTATTTGTACAGACTAATTCCAGTAAACACGCCTTCAGAACCACAATGAAGGTACTGCTGTTTGTATTGGCACTGACCCACTTTGCTGCCACAATTCGGGGACAGACTTTCGGCGATGTCAAGAATCTTACACAAGTGTTATTTACGGAGTACGACACACGAATACGACCGATACAGAACCAGGCCGATTCAATTGGTAAAAGAATACAAGTTTAAACTTGTTATTTAAAATTTGAAAAAAGTAAAAACAATTCGGAAATTCTGAGTGACTAATTTCAAAGTATCAAATTTAAAAAGAATCAAAGTTAACCTTACGGTGGATTCTTTTTTAATTCTGTAATTATGTCGAATACTCGGTTTATAATTTGTATCCTGTATTTCTCCAGAAAAAACATATACCATCTGCTTTGTAGTAGTTTAAAGTGTATTTCCTAGAAATGAATGATACCTTGTCGATTTTACATTATTACCCATAATCGTCGAGTTTGGAGTTGGGTTGTTGACAGTAGAGGAGAGCATAGGATAAGAGGATGTAAAACCTTATTTAACCCATTACTACATAGTGACACCTTTTGACTCCCTAACAAGAAATGGCTTGGGAAACACTGTGGAAAATGAAGAAATTGCTTGTGACAAGCAATTTCTTCATTTTCCACAATGTTTTCTATCCCAAAATGAAAACATTATCAAAATTTCACCAACATGATATTGTCTTCTGCTGTCCCTTTAAAATTGGAACAGTCTAAATTTTGCCATCTGGTAATGGGCTAATCGCTAATTGCCGGACAAACACATAAGAATGTATTCACCCCTCTTATCTGTTGATTTGATCAACAGCCGACGTCCTTGAAAAAGTCCATTGTTTTCGACTTTCTATATTCTTGGTGAAGAGAAGTAAAGTGGGGCAACGTTATTATCAGATCTGCGGTTCTACTTGAAACCAGGACCTTTTGATCCCGAGGCCCGCCACTAGACCTAGCACAAGACAACGCCTCGTCAAATTGTCTGTCAGACATCCCCTTCCATTCTAATGCGACCAGATTGTGACAGAATTTTCTAAAGCTGTATTTATCAAGTGATAGAAAATTTAGGCAATTAGATAATATGAATAGTAGAAAGATGCAAATTTTACGGTACTTGAACGTTCATGACGAAATCTTTATTTCTATAGATGTACTTGTGGACTTCAACCTTCTTACAATAAACGATCTGGACGAAGTGTCAGAGACGATGAAACTGACAGGATATCTAACACTTAACTGGGTGGATGAGGCGTGGAACCCAGATGATTATGGGGGACTTGAATACTATGTATGGCCGCAGGTGACTAATCAAATGAGACTGGATCTGGAGAAAGGTCCCTTTAAGCATTTTAGAACAAGATGAATCCAGACCAGCCTGTACATACCCACAGTTTGATCAAGATTCGTGGTGTTCTCTAAAAGCTTCTTCGTGATCTGCAGTAACTTTAAGTTAGCATCAATGTATCTTATTGGACTTTATTTGACCTCAGGTTACTCTAGATCTTGGCACAATTATATTTATTCTATATCCCATTCATTTTAATCGTTTAATTTTTCCCGAACGGAAAATATTAAGGGTTGTCATATTATGAAAGATGATGCAGACGGTCCAATGGTGGTGTTGGAAAAGAAAGGAAATGTGTACAGTATGACATAGTACAAACACTGTCAAAAGGAGATATGCTGACTGTCAACACTTTTTTCTTATTCCTAACGTTCTCCCATTTATATTTACTTGGGTACGTCAAAATTTGTTCTTATTTTGGAAAAGGTTGAACCATAAGTGGCACAGAAATTCGCTTGATTAAGAGTTGGATATATTTTTCTGATCTCAAAACTACATTCTTAGTGACTTAAATTTATATCAGATTTAAACATTGAAAACTTCGATTTACGGGCACGTAATTAACAAGAATAGAAAAATCGCTGCAACGAACTCGAGTTAGATGTTTTATTCCTTTTTACATTCTAAGCTATATTATTAGCCCATACTCCAATGAACTTGGATAAACAATGCCGGTATTACGCCAACTAGATTCACACAATACTTTGCAAAAACAGGGTCGGTTGGTCGGCCCTTTTATAAAATATTCATATGGGTTTTATTAATGTTTTGCCCGCTGCTGTTCTTCCTATTTTCACGTTCTTTGAGTGCAAAGAAATGGTTCGATAGTATTTTGCCAGGGCCGGTCGCGTACCCACATAAAAGCATTTCTGTTTTCCTTTTCCCTCACAGAGAACACTCTGGAAGCCAGATAATTCCATCAATGAATACAAAGAACTCGGGGTCGTGAGCTTAAACATGGAGGTAGATTATCAGGGAAATATAGTATGGCAACCATTTGAGGTATGTACTGTCTTCATAAGTAAATACCTGACAATGGCCACATCCAAAGGCGTAGTTACATGTAGCCGAAAATAAAGTGTACGCAAAATTTATGTCAAATGCATGAGTGGAGGCTGGGTGGTGGGTATCCCCATATTGCTTGGGTGGGAATAACGGGCATCTTACCGGATTTTTTTAAATATAAAATACATACCAAATACGCACATGGAGCCACGAATGACCATGGTCATTGGAGGCTCCTGGTGGGTATTTGGAATGTATTTTAATGTCAATTCAGGTGTTTATTTCAAGGGAAACAAAAACAAAAATCCATATTTTTATAATTTATACTTTTTGCGATGCGTACGCGATTGCGTTTTTGTGCACAGGCTGATACATGTACGCCTAGGACAACCACTGACAAACCTCTTCAAAGCGATAATAATTTAGAATGTTTAAATGTGGAAGATGCTGCAGATGACAAAATAGATGCTGATAATTGTAGTTCGTTTTCGGATTTTTCGTCTTTTTGCTTTAAACTTTCCCATTTTTTAACTAATGAATGTCAAACTTAGGTATAGCTTCGGAAAAGCTGAAATAAAGAATAATGTATCAGTGTCAACATTTTACATTCCAACAGAAGAAAATGACGCCACTACCACTGACACTTTTTCACGATCAGAAAAAGCTGTAGTTACAGCGCCTTGAACTGTGCCACATTATACTGTGCTCAAAATAATGAAATGAATACATAAAAAGCATATCATATCTATTATATGTTTTAGTCTCAGAAAAAAAATGCTATAGACGATAATTTTCTAATATGGACAAAGCTGGAAATGCTTCCATGCTTTTTAGCTAATAAGCCACATTGTGGTGAATCTTACGATATTCATTTGTCGAAAAAACGTGCATTTTCTGCATTATAAATCAAGCAGTGGTAAATATTTGATATTTTGACAACGGAGTAGCTACTTCATGACAAGAGCAGAGATTAATACAATTCAGCATGTACGAAAAAACATAACAAATTTTCAAAAAATATGTGCATTCCTTTAATTATTTTCAGCGATGTACATATTTTTTGGTCTTTAGTGGAGAAGATAAATAACATTTTAGTGGTATTATTCGATTTTTGTATAAAGGCATGAAACATGCCAAATACCTACAAAAAGGGTGTAAGCAATTCGAGTTATGCTACATGGAATATATACTGAACCTCAGAAATAACGCACCACTTACATTTTTCACTATAACTTTTTTATTATGTTACTTTTTCAAACTGTAATACCACAACCCAAGCTGCTGTCAGTTTATTCGTTTCTGGTCAAAATATTGTTTCGCTGCCTTAAAGCAATCAAGCGTGACGAACGTGCAAACGTTACTACCCTCTAAAGCGAAAGTCACAAAAACAGTATTGCGTGGGACCACTTTGCATAGCAATACAGTCTGTGCTTCGTCGACGCATGGAACTGATCACATTTTGGATTCTGACATTTGGAATGACTCTCCGCTATCCCTGTATCACTTTGCACTCTAACCTGTGTACCTGTTTGAGCTGCAGTTGCGACCTATGGTGACCCCTTCCCGGGTAGTCCAGCAGTGCACCAGTTTGTTGGAAACGTTCTCTAAGCAGGCCAATAGTCTTGTGATGGAATCACATCGTGTGTACAATAGCACGTGACGTCATCACTGCATGCAACATCCCAGTAGCACGATTACGTTCGTCAATGGAAAGTCTTGGTATTGTTTAAATCACCAAAAAGTTCCGACCGATGAAATGAATGGGTGTTTTCTTTCTTTCACCGTCTACATGTACGCTATAAACAGATAAACTGGTTCGTGTACGAGATCATTACTACAGCACGTGCAGAAACCTGTTTACCAAGTTTGGACGGCTAGCTTCACAGATGAATGGGTTTTGTGCTTAAGAGCGTGTTGTGTGCATACCTAGTGTTCGGCGGATATCGAATAATACCGTGTCATCAAAATGAATGGTTTTGTTAAAAAAATACAAAACAAGAAAAAGTGGTGCGTTATTACTGAGATTCAGTATATATTAAATTTCTTCGGATACCTTTCTACTTACTTTTTAGGTATTCCGATCAACTTGTTCGTTTGACACAACCTACTTTCCATTTGATGTACAGACCTGTTCGCTTGACTTTCTCGCTTGGAGCTATTCAAAAGCAGAGGTACGAATTTTATTTTGTTTGTCATTTTATAGTTAACAAACTTGTTAATCGGTCTCAAATAAATGCAGTTTGATACTTATATGTAGCTTTTGGATAGGGTTAAAATGCATGTCGTCGTTGATTTACAAAACAATGTTTTTATTTTTTGTTTTGTTTTTTTCCTTAAATCCGCTATGTCCTGTTTTACAGGTGACCATGACAGGCGGTCTTAAAGGTATAGATTTACACAAGTATACGAAAAGTTCAACATGGACACTCCTCGACACAAGCTGGTCCGTCGACGAAATCGGTGGCGAGAGCTCCATTAAGTACTCCTTTAAGGTGAAACGCAAACCACTTTTCTTCATTCTCTCAATTATGATTCCGAGCATTCTGTTGGCATTTCTGAATCTGTTTGTATTTGCGCTACCATGTGAAAGCGGAGAGAGGGCCGGGTTTTCAGTTACAGTATTCTTGGCGCTTGCAGTCTTCTTGACTATCGTTTCGGAGAACCTTCCAAAGAACTCTGATAAAGTGCCAATATTTGCGATCTACATGATCATTCTTACTATGCAGAGTACGGTAATCACAATGGTTGCCATGTTTACCATAAGATGGTCACACAACAGTGATGCCACGCCCATTCCGAAGTGGATGTTGTCTGTGGCCGATTGTCTTAGGAGATGCACTTGCAATAGAAAAGTTTTGGATAGTAGCGATGTTGCACAAAAGCACGATGACGCTGGTGATAGGACTTCGGGTGGTCATGAATATAAAAGGTCTCCAGTTAATCATTTCAAAGTGACGACTGAAATGTCGGACACGGAAACAACGTCAGATGACATCAAGAAACAGGTGTATACATGGACTGAAATTGTACGAGCAATGGACGTGTTATTTTTCATTATATTTTTTGTTATATTTATCGTAATAACCATCATTTGTTTCATTGTGAGCAGTGCAGCAACTAAATGAGTACACGAGATTGAGAATTGCGCACCAAAACGTGAGACATATGAAATGGTACAATGCGATTTCTTAAAAAAAATGCTGCTATGATAATATATTGATCGCGATAAACGCTGTCGTACACAGATGCATTGATCTTCTATTTTAAAATCGGTTCTAGATAGTTATTCTTATAGTTTTACACCGCTTCTCGTTAATGTGCTGTATGGCTATGATCGTTTTTTACACCATTCTAGTATCGATATTGCCAATAAATTTGTGTTCCCACAAATGGTTATCGCGTTATATCTGGCTCTATAATGGTACTTTATTTATCGCTATAAATTGTACACAGATACATAAACGTTCCCCTTTGAAATCGTTATTGTTTTCTTAATCATTTCATTTGATTCACACTATCTTATTACATGCAATGTGATCGATAGGGCGAATTTTCAGGAAAAAAACTCTAAAGCTAAAATTAGCTACCATGTGGATCATTGACAAAGGACAACATTGCTTTTTTGGCGGTGGTGAGGCAGATTGGGCAATCGGCAAGGTTTCAGTTGTACGTACGAGGGACGGTTGGAAAATATCCGGACTTTTCATGCTGCTGTCTCTCCCCTTGCCGGTATTGAAGAAATCTACATTCTTTTTCCAATAACTTGGCAAGTTGAGTATACTCAAAATTTTGTCTACTGATACATGTATGTGATAGGTGTTTTATCTATAATGGGTTATTTGTAAGCGGAAGAAACAGAGTAACCAAAAAATGAACACAAAAGAGCATTTAAATCATTTTAAACGTGAAGGAGTTAAGTTTTTGAATCGAATCATCACTGGAGAAGAATTGTACGAGCAATGGACGTGTTATTTTTCATTGTATTTTTCGTTATATTCATTGTGATCACCATTATTTGTTTCATTGTGAGAAGTGCAGCCACTAAATGAGTACAAATGATCGACATTTGACCACCAAAAAGTGAGATATTTGAAACAGTACATCATAATTTCGTAAAAAAGTTATCGCGTTATATCTGGCTCTATAATGGTACTTTATTTATCGCTATAAATTGTACACAGATACAGAAACGTTCCCCTTTGAAATCGTTATTGTTATCTTAATCATTTCATTTGATTCACACTTTCTTATTACATGCAATGTGATCGATAGTATACTCAAAATTTTGTCTACTGATACATGTATGTGATAGGTGTTTTATCTATAATGGGTTATTTGTAAGAGGAAGAAACAGAGTAACCAAAAAATGAACACAAAAGAGCATTTAAGTCATTTTAAACGTGAAGGAGTTAAGTTTTTGAATCGAATCTTCACTGGAGAAGAGATGTGGGTATATTATTCTGATCCTTAGAAAATTAACCTCAGCAAAAGCAGTGGAAACGAGCTGGTTTCCCACTCCCTGTAAAGATTAATCCGACTTCTTTGGCTGGCGGTCAGGTGTGTTGTGGGATTCAAGAGGATTTACAGTTATTTATGTTATGCCACAAGATCAAACTGTCAACGCCAAGTACTGTTCTGAAGTAATTCTGAAAGTTCTAAGACGCGACGTCAAAAGTTGGGGTACAACAGCGTAACGTCACGTAACGTCGATTTTTGTAATTCTAATACCTTACGTGCGTGGTATACGAGTATTTATTGATAAACACAAGACTTCGCTTATCCATCTGCCAAATCTATTTTAAAAATGAATAAAATTAATTATGTATTATCCATAATTGAATGATTAAGCTAGACTTATCCTTTACTTCATAAATATCTAAGCCATTTATTTCCATATAGATTTACGGCCATGTATATTTCTGTTTTACATGGGAAAAGCGGACGTTCCTTTAATACATCTACATGTGACATCATTTCATTTTAAAATAGATAATCGTTATTTGAATGAACTCAGTTGTGTTAAAATATCGTTGCCCGGAATTTGGCGGATTTAAACATAATGCCATAGAGAGGAGCATTATAAAGCATTTGTTTACGGGAAAACGTACAGATGTGGCCATGTCGGTTTTACCTGATAAATCCCGAAAACGATGTATTTGATTCTTTATTAGTCATTACATGTAACCTACAGTATATAAACTGTTCATTTGATGAACTTAATTATGCATTTTATGTTACAAATCACGCTTAAAAATGGTTGCATTTTTCATTAATTCACTGTCGAAATTCTGGACTTTCCATTGTTTCAGGTCCACTTAAAGACGTTTTCGGGAGTTTGTTAGTGCGCAAGTTCCTGCGCATTGAAATTTTTCATTTTTGACAGCCTCGATGGCGCAGTGGATAGCGCACTCGTCTTGAGACCCGGAGGTTCCGGGTTCAAACCCCACTGGGTGTGTGTCTTTTGGCAAGACATTTAAAAGGGAACGATTTTTTCAAGTAAATTGTGTCTTAATTTCGGACAAACTAATGAATTTTGTAGGTTTTGTTATAAAATCTCGTAACTAGGGCTTGATATAAGCCGTAGTTACGAGATTTTATATCAACACTGACTGTTTATCAAAACATAACAGTAAACCCAGTCTATTTTAGTGCAAAATTCCAACAAAATTAATATGGTTACCTCTTTTTTTCTTTTTACAGTTATTTTCAGCATACTTTAATGTACAAAATCTGTGAATTTAAAAAAAATTAAATTCGTAAAAAAAAAAATTATTTCGATTTTTGTGCATTTCTTGAACGAAATTTGTGGGAAAATGTGCTTTTGACGGAATAAGTAGTAATTTGTAAAACCACATTACTTTGGTATTTTTATTTTTCTACTCATTTCATGAATCCCACATCTTGTTTGTAATATAAACTGAATTGTATGATCAAAGAAATAAGTTAGATATGTGATAAAGGTATGAAAAATCATGTATTTGTTAACATGATGTGCATTTTTCTAAAAATCCAAAATTCATGCAAAAAAGATTTAGAGGTGTGTGGTAAAAATGCAAATACAAGGAAAACTAATATGGTGACCCCACTTTTTCTTTGCATATTTGAACTAGGCATACTCTAAAGCAAAAAATATGTAAAAATGAAAAAAATTAAATTCGGGAAAACAAATCTAGAAAATGTCTTTAAAGCTATATAGACCTACAGACAAATTCATAAATACAGAAACAATTTATAGCAAGAAAATGATTCTCCGATAGATATATGGGTATTAACCAGCGTATCGTTCATTGATGACTTTTTTTCACGACTGATCGCAATTATTTAACGTGTGCGACATCACCTGCAAATGACATTAACTCATTTTTTTTCTAAATTGGGACATTTTTGAAACGCTGCTTAAAACACAACCATTGCTTTATTTTACGCACATTCATAACGAAATTTTGCATGTCGCAAATATGGCTCAGATGTATTCTTATTACAAGCTACTTTTGGACAATTCTAAATGCAAGGGCAAAACTCGCTGCTTTAAAAAATCACTATCATGCGTATGCGACGTCACCTGCAAACGACGTTAACGTATTTTTGTAAATTGGGACATTTTTGAAACGCTGCTTCAAACACAGCCATTGCTTTATTTTACGCGCGATCATTACGAAATTTTGCTTGTCGCAAATATGGCTCAGATGTATTTTTATTACAAGCTATATTTGGACAATTCTAAATGCAAGGGCAAAATTCGCTGCTTTAAAAAAAACACTATCGGGTTTCATGCGTATGCGACGTCACCTGCAAATGACGTTAACGTATTTTTTTCTAAATTGGGACATTTTTTGAAACGCTGCTTCAAACACAACCATTGCTTTATTTATCGCGCAATCATTACGAAATTTTGCATGTCGCAAATATGGCTCAGATGTATTTTTATTACAAGCTAATTTTGGACAATTCTGAATGCAAGGGCAAAAATCGCTGCTTTGAAAAAACCGACTATCGGGTTTTCGTGCGTATTTTACGTGACTGGGACATTTATGAAACGCCGTAAAACAGTAAAATTACATGGGTTGCAATTAAATATCTTAAACCATATTAAAGTCGATTAAAATATAGTTGAAATGTATCTCGTCATTCAAATATCACGCAGATATCTTAAAAAATGTTAATTAAATCAATGCTTTAAAAAGTGACCCTTGAAATTTAATTAAAAAGTTACAAAAATTTGCGGTGCAATTTTTCGCCACCACCTTGCTGCCGGTTGACACCATGAATGTGAAAATCGCACAATGTTTTGGCTAGCACCAGTGCTCTTCTGTGATGCAATTTCGCGCGTTTTTGATAAGAATTCGCAAAACACCTATATTTGTTCCTTTCGATGCAGAGCGTAAAGTGTTACAAGTTACAACGTCATTTTTGCTGTATTGTACATGCATTGCATTAATAAAATGTCAGTTATGGTTGTCTCAGTTAGTCGAAAGATATATGGTATAAAAGAACAAAATAACAGGATTCCGATGGTATGATATTATGTTTGTTGACAAAAAACAAATGTTTTCCGTTTAGTACACGGAGTAACGTTTTTTCACACGTGTACCCCAACTTTTGACGTCGCGTCTAAGAGAAACGATGAAGCAATTGCGCCAAAGGTTAGCACAGAAAAAATCGCCTTCTTCACGATTACGCCCCTGCCAAACCGCCGCAGCTGCAGTGGAGATTACCAATTATTTCAAATGGCAATTTATGTCTCATCCTCCTTGTGGCCCATAGCTCGCCCCACATAACTTACTTGTTTCCAGAACATAAAAAAATGCCTGTTGGAAAGAAATATAAGACCTGTTCAACTTTAATATCTGCTGTTACACGGTATCTAAAACATGGATCTACGTCATGTTCAACAGTGTGGATCAATAAACTTCCACGGAGATGAGAAAACTGCGTCTACAGACGTAGATGGATATGTTTTGAAACAATGTGGGTCGATTTTTGTTAAAATGTTTGACGGACTTTACGTCAGAGGTACGTCATCTGTGCTCAGCGAGATTCAACACAACGTACAACCGGCTGCGTCGAAAGTCAGCGAAGACAGATTCGGCATCTGATGTCAGGTGCATGGTAGGTCAAACTAATTTACTTTGGATCTTTGGTATTCTATATTTGATAAATACGCGTATAAATGTTCAGTGCTTCTACAAAATAAACTTTTCCAGGCATCCCCCGCAAATAAGGTCACAGTCATCGACGCAGCCGGTGTGTTAATATCGATGGGGTGTGTCTCGTTGACCTTGACCTAGTCTCGTTTTGAAGTAAAAATTGAATCAGATCGAGGGCTTGGTCCAAAACTATTGTAACTCCATTTTATAAAACTTTACAGGAGAGGGAAAAAACTTATTGACTTTCTCAAAGCTAAAGAGTATAAATGTTTTTAAAATTCTAAATATTAGTTTAAGTATACAGAATTGAAACCTACTATTTGAACATATCATTCATTCCTTCCTAAAGATTCAGAAAACGCAAAAAAGTGCATTTCTGAAAAATATGCAGTTACAATAGTTTTGCACTGAGCCCTCGATCTGTAATCACGCTTGTAAAGGATTGATCTATAGCAAAGGAAATATGGTTATTCGCCGTGATTGAGGTTTTTATGCCTTGCAAATTGTTTTTCCATATACAAATATGAGTTCCAGAATAGTTCGGAATCATAAAAACCTAGCATGGGCCCATTTAACAAAATTTAATAGTGATTCTACGAATTACCGCACAACGTGCATGTTAGAAAGCACGTTCAGAGTTGATACATGGAAATCTGATCGATCCAGGAACCCGCCGGATCCTGTCGCAGATTGGCTTTCCATGGGTAGTTTTAACAGTTTATTGGCCCTAAGACGGAACTGATCCCTTACTATTTAACCTAGTGATCGAGACGAAATTCGAAAATGCTGGTAATCAGTATTTACTCTTTTGTCCCAGTACATGTATACTGTGTGCGATGGTATAAACAAATCTTACTCTTACATGTAGCACTGTTCAGTTTGTTCTCTGCAACAGTTTTCAAATCAGAACAGTACATTTTTTTGTCTTTTTGAAAATCGTTTAAATCGATCTATATTATAATAACACCAACTTTGTTGTCTGATAGAAATTCAAAAACATTAAAGCCGACTAATGTTATCGGTATAACAAAAAATAGAAGAAAAAGACGAAAACATGAACTTCCCGTTAAAGAATCTTATTCTGTGATTGAATGGCAATTTTAGACTTTTCCGATCGGAAGTACAGAAGACAACAAAATGGTGTTAATCGAGAATGGAAGTGTGTACACTATAGCAAAGAAAATATTGAGACATTTATTGGTTTCATTTCAACAATATTTTCTTAAGCGTCAACTGTTAGGCGATCGGAGAGAAAAGCGTTAATTGTTACTTGGGGACTTGGGAAAAGCACCAATGTTAAAGCATGAACTCAGAACAACGTGTGCATTTTTGCAGCGTTATTAGGTCGCTTGGTGTTCTGTTGAATTTAGTACATGTCTTGAAAAAGCAATCATAGAACATATTGGATCTTGGTCAGGTTGCAAATCAACTCAAATTCAACTCAACAGTCTTTATTAGGCATGTCGGCACTTGATGTGACTTTGGCCAAAACATAATACTATCAACACATACATGGCAAATAGCATGTTATATTACATGTAAAAGTAGACTGATCCATGTAGGTGTCAAAAGGTATAAAAGCTTACCAAACATGCCCGTCTGCTGAATCAAGGCTCATTAATCTTGTAAGTTATTGTTCCCAGTGGAATTTAAATTTGGATAATTTCATTTTCCTTGTCTAGTAATGGGTTCATAGTAATTTTTAAGATTTTTATCTAGAAAAAATAATGGATACATTTGTCATTTCAATATTTCCTTTTAGATGTTTTTAATTATTCATAAATCAACTCCTTTTCAAGTACGCGATTCTAAGTATTAGATAGAGGCTGTATAGTAGATTTTACGTGAAATAAACATTCAAATGCGCGCAGCTATCTAAACTTACACGATTTAAAAACGCAAAAGACATTTTCATTAACCATTTCCTCCCTGTAGCCTTAACTCTTTCCCAAACAAGACCTGGTTTTGACATCCTTAATAGAAAAGGCTTGGGAAAGTATTGAAACAAAAGAAGAAACTGCTGATAACCAGCAGTTTCTCCTTTTGTCTCAATATTTTCTATGTCATGGTTTACACAAATGCTATCTTTAATAACTTCCATTTGGTCATTTGTGGCAGTTTTGAAGTGGATCACCCGAACGTTTTGCCGTTTGGGAAAGGGTTAATCGGTACCAAATTTTGGGACATTAATGTGTTAATGTATACCCTTTACATCCAGTCAATTTTGTTGTATCCTCTGTAAAGTACGCAGACAACTTAATCGCCCATCCCAAAATGCCTATGTGTCTCATGCATTCACACAACGTCTAGAATCACTAAGATTTATTGTGTGCAAAGTGCCACTTGATTTATATATACTCATCGAAAACACACAACAACTACGGATAATTTTCGTATTTAAAATGCAGAGGCTTACATCGGCACACAGAAACTGAGTCAGCGATACCTTGTAAATGGAGGTAGCTAGACGCTTTAATGTAGCCGACTAGGCTGTTCCAGGCTTAGTGAGACGTGTCAACGACACGGGAACGCATTCATATCAACCACGCCCCGGTCAGATGCGTGTAACAACTGTACGTCAAGACAATTGTATACGTTAACGTCACTTATGAAATAGATTTATGGCGACTCAGTCTTAAGCAAACGCTATAGTCGGTTATCGCTGGCGGCCTATACATCGTGACACGGTGATAAACTGTCTTTGAGAACTCGGGATTCGCTGTCGTCCTCCTTCTCGATGCAAGGCTCTCCCCCGACGTCATCGCCTTTAGAGGCAGCGCATAAACGGAGGTCCACTCAGACATTATTCATGATATGTCATTTTATCCCCTTTTATGTGTACAATCGTAAGGCTATACAACGGTTATGTCGTTGATATCATCTATTAAAGTACTATTTGCGTGTTTAAATCGTGTCAGTTTAACCTAGTGTTCACTAGCGGTTCATTGGTGACGGGGCGTGGCTATGTATAGATGTCACCTACACTAGTCGGCAGTCTCGTTTATGTGAAATATAGCTGCAAAATTTTAAAATAAACTGCAATTGCATTGGTCCAAAAAGTAGGTCGAACACTAAATGATACTTACTTGTCAAACGTTCTGTCGTTTAACCATTTCGAAACGACAACATGTTGGACTATTTCAAATTCAAAGATGATGCAGACGACAATTTTACGAGAATATTATTTTATATTTTTTGGTCTTTTGGGGTAGTAAATATTGTGGGAAATGAAAAAAATGCTTATCTCAAGCGTTTTCTTCATTTTCACAATGTTTTCTAAAAGCCATCATCTTGTAGGAAGTCAAAAAGATGCATTGTGTGGTAATGGGCTAACCACTTTCTTTGTATTTGACGTGCGTGATGGCACAAGTTTTGGCATTTAGATATTAAATTGATTCTTATGGCTGCGAGTACATTGCGAAATTTAATTGAATCAAGGCGGTATGTGGACGTTGAATCGTGCATGTGTCAAGGTCTTCAGAAAAAATATATTCGGTTTTTGGAATAGCTGACCTCATTTGGGCATGGCGCAGCTGTAAATAAATTACACGCTTTATCTTTTTTCATAAAAAGTTTAATATTATTTTCTTTCTTTCGTTTTATACCATTGCACTTTATGTTTGAAGACTCTTTGGTGTATGTTAGACTATTAGCAAAATATGAATATATCTTGCATAAAGGCCAGTGCCATGCCAAAGGTTAACGGTTACTGAAACAGATTTTGTCAAATTTGACAATTTTGAATTTGCGCTCAGGCCGTGGTACTTCGGGTTTTAACCTATGCTAAACAAAAATACACGGTAAAATGAAGAAAGATCATAGAAGTTTGGTTTGCAGTCGGTAAATCACATTGAATAATTATATTGTATTTGTTCTGATGCAATATACCGGTATTCAAGATGAACATGTTACGGATAGGCACGGATACTATCTGGCATGATTTAACGGTCCGACTGTTTCGAATTGAAGAACATGAAATAATAGGATAAATAATAAAATAGATTAATAAAATGATTAGAATTTATTAACCATTTGATTAAACTTAATGCCAAGTTAATTAAATCGGGTCCACAGGAAAACCAAGTAGGCGTTACATCCCACTCAATCACTGTATCTCTCATGCATGTCTTTGTTATGAATTATGAAGAAAATGCATTTGTGTACAGAAAACTCTTCGTTTCTGCTTGAATTGGTTATTATCTGGCCTGTGATTTAACTCTTTCCCAAACAAGCGCTTGTTTTGACGTTTCTCATAGAAATAGCTTAGGAAAACATTGAGACAAAAGAAGAAAATGCTGATCATCAGCATTTTCTTCTTTTGTCTCAAGATTTTCTATGCTGTTTGTGGATAAATTATATCTTTAACAATTACTATCTTATCGTCTGTGGCAGCTTTCAACTTGGACCACACTAAAATTGGTCTTTCCGGAAAAACGTTAAGCTAGAATTACGCGCTTCGTTTTTTGTCTTGAACATTTTAAGTTGGTTACCTGGCACATGTTGACAAGGACGAAGGTTTGTATTTTTACATCATTTCATTATTATAGACTAGTTTTCCTTTAACTAATCTTTAAAAAAGTATTAAGTCTTTTGTATTTGTAGGAATTGAATGTTTAGTTATCCTTGAAAATAACCTGGTCACATACAATTCTGTATCACGTCCAGAAATATGTTGTACTCCCGGCAATTTTCGGATTTTAGACGTGCTCAAACCGTGATGTGGACACAGCATTGTATATGTGACTTGGTTTTCAGGCTGCTTTTTTTCTTTCTTTATAACGTGTACTAGACTTTTCATTTCTTTTTTGAGTAAATATATACGTATATATAGAGATAAATTCATTTTACATAAATTGATGTTCAGGCGTCTGCTGACCATAAGAAAAGGGCAATGGTCGCTTTTCAACAAAAATCCATAACTGCAGCTTCTTTAAGCTGCAGTTACGAGGTTTTTTTATGCTCCCCGAAGGGAGAGCATATAGTCGCCGCTTTGTCTGTTCGTCCGTCCGTCCTGTCAGTCCGTCATTCCGTCCGTCTGTCCGTCCGTCCGTCCGAAGTGATTTCTCCATAACCCTTGGGCCAAATCAAATGAAACTTACCATGTGAACTTCCTATGACATAATGCCGATGTACTTTTCCCGGTTTTTGGATTTGAGGCCTCGTCATGGGAAAATGGGACTTAAGGTAAAATATAGTTTTTCTCTAATTTCTCCTAGTCTAATGGTCAGAATTTGATGAAATTTCATATTTGAGTAGTAAATCAGATGCCATTGACAATAAACGTGAAATTTAGTTATAAAAATTATGTCATGCAAAAAGGGGGCTTAACATTTGCTAGCTTTATGTTAGCTCTGCATGGCATACATTTATTGTGACAATGCCTTATTCGGGGAGCATTGTCCGTCTCTGACGGCTCTTGTTGTTGAAAAGCAACGACATTTTTGTAATGTATGTTTATTCTCTTTTGTGGAAAATCTAAAATACAATTATAATCTGCTTTTCATGAAATAAAGCCGCCAATTTAGTCGTTTGTCTTTTTTTCTTTTCTTTTTGAAAGTCTGTTTTGGAGATTTTATAGTAACAGTCAAATCATATTCTATACATACTATCGTTCTTGTTCGTAGCACCACAACATTTAAAAATGTTGCTGCAAGCCGGTTTGGTTCTCGTACTAATGAATGCGCTCCGAGTCAGCGGCCAGGTTGGGAAGGAGGTCGCCAACTTGACGAACTACTTGTTTTCCAACTACGATGTTCGAATCCGACCGACTAACGCCGACCTTGACCCGACGAGTGAGTAGGGTTTTGCCCCTTCTTAGATAATACGAGGGGTGTTTAACAATAATGTCACCGGTCGTTTATTTCGCTAAATGTTTTGTGTGCACGTAGCCAATTCTATCGATAAAGTGATATTTACAAAGTAATACAAAAGTACTCCCACTACCTTAGCCTCTGTAGATTGTTCATTGCTGTCACAAATAACATGACTGGGAGAAGAGATGCAATTTTGCTTGAATTCATTCCGACAGGTCGCTACTTGGAATATTTAATAAGCCGGGATCTGGAAAAACGTCCCTTATAGCATTTTTCAAATTTAAGTTTCAAGATCGGCCTGTTGTCAAATGGAGTCCAATATGTATCAATGCTTCTCTCTATAAGTTACTACGGGTCACGAAGATGCTATTGGAGAACAATATGGATCCTGATCAGACTGTGCGTATGCACAGGCTGATCTGGATCTATGTTGGGCTCAAAAGCCTTAAGGGACGTTTTTCCAGATCCTGGCTCTTATCATTTTTTCCGAGAGATATTCACAGTGAAGTGTCCAAGATTTATTTTTCAGATAATATTTACTGTAGATAATAAGACGTCAAAACAACATACTGTTTGTCAAAGGGTTAAAGGATAAAGTAAGTTAGGATGACAATAAGTACATGTAGTTGCAAGTGATATTATGTTTGGAACCTCCCTCGTACAATCTTATATCATTTTGTTAACAATATTATAATACCCGCCACGCTAAAAGGGACCTTATCCGATTTCCAAAAATTCAAATTTTGACAAAAATTGTCAGACTTGTCATAGGTCAACCAGATCCCGTATGCGAAAAATGGACATATACATGTAGCAAGACAGGGAAAACACACCGGATTTAGAAAATTACATAAAACTGAAAAGTGTCGGCCCTAGTCTGGCTGCGCGGACTGCGCAGACTGACTAGGGTCGATATTTTTCACACATCCGATAAGGTCCCTTTTAGCGTGATGGGTCACATATTTCAAATCGGTCGGGATAAAACTTAATTAGTCCTTCTCGAATGAACGTCCATGGAAATACGTCATGAGTGTGGACACTTTTTGATAATCTTTTCTTAAACGACACAATTTTCTTGTCCTAATTGAAAAGAATTACATAATATTATGATAATTTAGAGTTGACCAAAATTTAAACAATCTCCATTTTAGATGGAAAACATTGTGGAAAATAAAGAAATTGCTTATCATAAGCAATTTCTTCGTTTTTCACAGTGTTTTCCTAAACCTTTTCTTGTGAGGGAGTCAAAAGGCGTCACTCTGCAGTTTTGGGTTAAGGGAATATTGGCACGAAGGCATGATTATAATATGATTCGTAGATTTTATGGTTTTTCATGTTGTATTTGTCGATTTCACACTACTGAATTAATGCAACAATGATTCACGTCATCTGTTTCCTCGTGCTTAAACGGGCTGACAATGAACAGATATATCCACGGTGGATAATCGCGTGATACAATATTTTCAGTATTGACAGAGTTATTGAAGATTATCGGAAATTCTAATTCACGTGATTATACGCCGTGATAACTATTGTCGCCTTTCCTCAAACATCTCAAAACTGCAGCTTGTTTTTCATCTGCAGTCACAAGGATTTTGATGTTCTAAAAGTTACGGCATTAGATGTAGGAACAATGCAACTTCGGAGAACTTCAATGGGATAAGTAATTTAGTTAACAAGATTTGACAAATAGTTTTCCAAACATGTATATGCTGTGCCTATTTTCGTTTGTTCGCCAACTTTCATAAAAACGTATGCTCGTTTATGTAACTGGTAACAGAACAATGCTTATTTTCCAGTATCGGCATCCATTTTCGTAAATGCGGTTCAGCATTTAAAATTTTTCCCCGTGCCATGCAAAACAATTTCTGTATATTTTTTCCCACCGATTTATTGATGTACTCATATGAATCAAACAACGCCAAATATGACAAATTTTACGGTTTTACTTAGATATTTTTTTTTTTAAAGATACATTCAAAATAACAATAATTATGATATTTAGCTCTTTTACGTAAATCGGCAAATGAGTACCATAGATATCTACCGACTTTCGTAACTCGTCAAACCAACGAGTAGGCACTACATACATGTAGGTATATCTACGTCAAAATAACAATATAAATGCTATATTAAGCAGTTTCAAAACTGCTCAAAATGAGTTCCGTAACATTTGTCCAGTTTTAAAACTGTTCAGTTTCAAGATTGCTTCCGACATATATAATTGTATGCTCTTTAAATTGTATGCTCTTTAAATCATTTCAGTTGTTACCGTCGATTTCAATCTACTAGCAATAAACGATTTAAACGAAGCAACGGAAACGATGAAAGTCACCGGTTATCTCACGCTGAGATGGACTGATCCCTATTTGGTGTGGCAACCGGAGGACTTTGGAGATATTCAATATTACTTGTGGCCACAGGTGAGCTATTTCGTTGGTAGTAACGTTCTAAAATATCGTAATTACAGCTTCAATATGGCCTAAGTAGAGATATTGTGTTGATTATGTCTTACAATGTCTTAACTACAGCTTCAAATAGCGGTAGTTTCGACGTATTAGAATGTAACCGTTGATTTGCTCTTCATGATATAGAGTTACAAATAAGTTTGAAAAATCCTTTCATTGTTTGTTAAACAGCGTATCATGGGCACTCATTAGAATCGTCTATTGAATTCATTTATTTTGTCAACTACATATTGCTTATGGTTTACGGAATGAACCGAGTACTTAAGAACCCACGGATAGGGTACAGAATTAACGATCTGTGACCATAATGGATTTCGGTTATTATCGCCGATGATCGGGTATTTACGGCACTCGGTTATTTCCGTGAAACACACTTCGGAAAGATTCGCTTTTGTTCTCACCTCGGTTTACATTCTCGTAAACATTAATAGATATCGGGCGTGTAATCTATTTAAAGTGTATTTTTCTGCATAGAGAGAGATAATTCTCGTATTTCTCGTTGTTAATAGCATGAAAAATGCTTAAATATTATCGTTCTGAACACTCTGGCGCTTAAACGTATATTAAACGTACATTCATCCATTAGAATAGGAAATACATGAAAAATAATTATACCCCCCACCTACGAAGTAGAGGGAGTATATTGGTTTCACCATGTCTGTCTGTCTGTCCGTCCGTCCGTCCGTCCGTCCGTCCGTCCGTCCGTCCGTCCGTAGACTTTTTCGTTTCCGTGCTCTAAGTCATGAACCGGTTGACCTAGGATCATGAAACTTTACACAGTTGTTGCTCATGACCCAAGGAGGTGCCCTATTGTTTTTGGGTCACAAAGGTCAGAGGTCAAGGTCACAATCGGACTTTGTTTAAAATCCGTTTCCGTGCTCTAAGTCATGAACCGGTTGACCTAGGATCATGAAACTTTACACAGTTGTTGCCCATGACCCAAGGAGCTGCCCTATTGTTTTTGGGTCACGAAGGTCAAAGGTCAAGGTCACAATCGGACTTTGTTTAAAATCCGTTTCCGTGCTCTAAGTCATGAACCGGTTGACCTAGGATCATGAAACTTTACACAGTTGTTGCCCATGACCCAAGGAGCTGCCCTATCGTTTTTGGGTCACGAAGGTCAAAGGTCAAGGTCACAATCGGACTTTGTATAAAATCCGTTTCCGTGCTCTAAGTCATGAACCGGTTGACCTTAGGATCATGAAACTTTACACAGTTGTTGCCCATGACCCAAGGAGGTGCCCTATTGTTTTGGGGTCACAAAGGTCAAAGTTCAAGGTCATAATTGGACTTTGTTTAAAATCTGTTTCCATGCTCCAACTAAAGAACCTTTTGACCTATAGCACTTTTTTCAGTGACAAGGCGCTAGTGGGGGGTATTTGTCCGCTTTGCGACAGTTCTAGTTCTTCATGTTGTATTCTATAAATAGTAACAAAAACGAAAGTGGAAAGTACAGCGAAATAGGGAACGATTTTATCCAGGTATTCGTGACGTAATTTCGGACATACAATAGTAATTCGTTGAAGCTGTTATAAAATATCGTAACTACGGCTTAAATCAGACCGTAGTTACGATATTTTATGACAACACTGACGGTTTATCAAAACAAAACTTATAACCCAGTCTATTGTTAAAACAAAACCCATTGCCATTCACATGATGATGAATTTTCCGTAGTTTGTTCAATTTCAACATTTCCTTTCATAAATATTTTTTGTAAACATGTGACATAATTTAATAACACAAGTGTTCATGTAAGATTAGCTGAATTTGATTGACAAAAGCGTTCTTATACAGTAGTACATGAGACCAATTTCAACCCTCTTTCCCCCAACGGCGGGGAATCACCTGACAAAATAGTTTCGATATTTTCCAACAATTCTGTCAATAGATGACCGATTTGAGAAAAGAATTTAAGCAGTGAAAGCGGGAACACTCCATGACTTTGCTGAATGCGAAGGGTGATCTTTGAAAAATCAGCTGATATGAAAGTTATTGACGACCAACCAAAACTTAATTTGGTTGTAAATAACGTTTTTATCAGCTGATTGGTAAAAGAGGTACCATACACTTCTGATCTCGAGGCTTTACACTTTTCCGCTTCAAACCGATTTCAAATTTGTCAAGTAGATCTTATTTACAAAATTATTGACAATTTTCTGAAAGTGTTGTGTCACATGACTCCCCACCCCAAGTATATGGTGCTATTGTTTTGTTCACAATAGTTTATGTAGGAACTACAGGGAAATGTGACAATGAACATTTGATTAGATAGTTTCTTTATATCAGTAACTATAAAATAAGGTGTTGTTACATTTGACCTTACAATATTTGCTGAAATTGAATGACCTATTTTGAACATTTTGTCCTTGCTTTGTGCACCCCTACTAAGTTTGAATGCATAAAAAAACAAAATTTAACGGTAACTTTTTCCCATTCTTGTTTTATTTGCACAAGTATAGATTAGAGATATTTTTGATGTAGGTTTCATATCCTGCCAGTCAAAATTACAGAAATTATAGATCAAAGAAAAAAAGTTCATTTTTCATCAACGTAAAAAAATACAGTCGCAAAATCATAAAGCTTATGTATAATCAGGTGTTTTTTCCTCAATTTTGTTTTTTTTATAGTTTTGTGTTAGCTTATTTGTGGTACATACATATCTGTTGTAGCATACAAGCTGAAAAAATATTAGATATTATCAAATTCTGCAAAAAAATGAGATTTACAGAGTTGGTGCTTCCCATTTTCCCGCCATTTTTGTAAAATGGGGTCAGTAACTAAAAATAGATATACAATTCAAATATATCGGTAAAAAATGTTTATAGTTTCATTGTTACCTTCGTCTTGTATCATAGAAATAATATATAACAATACTTTTTGTATTTTCAAAAGTGTCTATTATGGTTCCAGATCGTTAAGGGGGAATGCTCCAGTTTTTCGGAACACTCGGACTTTACTGTAGTAATTTAAATGTTTCGTACCAATATGTTTCGCTACCAGATTTTCAATAATATAACACATCATTACAATTTACCATTTTCGACGGCAAAAGTGTACTTATTATGCAAAACTGATTTTCTTAAGATGGAAATCGAATATTTAGAGCAAGACAGTCGTAAGTGTGTATGCAGTTACCACTGTTTTGCGTCATTTTATTCATGTGTAGCTGATAAAAATTGCCATAATTCACTAATAAGTGCGCTGACCTATACATTTTCCTTTTGAATTATTACCAGGACATGTTGCTTAATACAATGAGGGAGTTTTGTCAAATTCTATTATGTAGAACTTTAAATATACATAATAAAAAAAGTTTTGCAACAAAATGTAAATATATGTAGTAACCAAAATAGTTTTGTTTTAACATAAAATCATACGTGTACACAATAGATTATAGCTAGAGAACACAAACAGATGAATTTTATACCGCAATCGTGTGCGTCTCGCACTCCAGGTGCGCATTTCCGGTTTTCATGTCTGCCATGGTATTCATGTGCATGGAGCATAGTTCTAGAAAACATTTAGGTGTGAACGTAATTGTCTTTGCCCAGCATAAAAAAGGCCACTAAAAAGAATTTTCTGCAACGCTGTGGGACTACGCCATGGACTTACGTTAGAAGGACGTTATATCGCTAATGTGTTTCTACGTGGCAGAAGCGGCGAATAAGATGCCTTTTTGAATTTTGCGCATCTCAAAGCATAAGTAACAGTTAAAGGATGCTGTGTGAGCCAATTTGTGTGGTTTGAGATAGTCCCGGTCAAGGACGTCGTAGAAAAAGGCTACGAGAAGATGACCGTCATAATTTCGTTACGTCACGGCAAAGGTGTTCCTTATCAACACCAAAACTTACGAGTGGCTTCCACAAGAATTTCAATATAGAGTATCCACACTTACCATCCGTGATCGTCTCCACAGATGAACGGTTACTAGACGTTGACCATACGTTGTAATTTTCCTGGTGCTACACCATGAACGCACCAGACTTGACTGGTATAGTGTCCTAAATGATTTAAGCCAAATTAAGCGTATACAACACTGATGGACTCCCATTATCATCCATTTCTTTCAGATTTATCACCCATAGAGCACATACGGTGCATTTAAGGAAGACGTGTGTGTGTGATCGTACTGACGCGAATGACGTTCAATCTCTTGATAAAGTAGTGAATGTTGATGTTGTGTACAAACAATTTAAGTGGATTAGAAAACTTTTCACGGTTGTTCTTGCTTGAAAATGGCCGCACAGTGGATACCGAATTCTATTGTAACTTTTTATTTTGACCCCTCACCTACGTCAAGACAATGTTTCTAACACAATATTTAACGTTACCACAAAGCGACCTTTGAATGTTGTGCGTAAATGCATATGCTAAAATATATATAACGGTTGTGAAATAAATATCACAGAAAATACATTTTTTCAATTAACAAAGTCAGTGTTGCTAAACTTTTTTTACATGGTATATTTCCAAAAATATGCAAATTTTGACATAAAACACTCCAGCTTCGTTGATCTAACCGAACACGTGAGCATGCTGTTTTATACATTTATGCATTTAAAATAGCACATATTTTGGGTTTTCTGTTGGTAATAAATGTAAGACGTTACTTTAAATCCGTTTTCGGGACTAAACGATGAATATACAGCTTTTTATTAGCATTTTAGTGACCTTGGACAGGTGCAAGAAATTGTGCATTTTTTCGTTGTAGGGTTATGTGATATGAATGCCAATAAAATTCGAACAAGATCGCTGACCACCAATTTTTATTTTATTTTTCAATTGGTAATAACATGTAATTTCAACATACAAAATATGAATAAATTCTATTATTGGGAAAAAATTTAGGAAACTGGAGCATTCCCCCTTAAATATAAAATGTACACTTAAAGACACTATACACATGTACGATTTAGACTGACCAACTTTCTTCTCAAACATTCTACATTATAGATTGTAAAGGATTCTGCAACACTAAAATAACAAATGAAAAGAAGAACACACACATATAATACTTCGTAAACATATGTTGGGCTGATCTGATTTCAAACCTGATTCAAGGCATACTTTTGGCCAATCAATTCACCACCGAATCTGATACTTGCATTACCAATTCGTCTTGTAATATAATTGAGCCGGGATCTGGTAAATGTCCTTTATGGCTTTTGACCCCAACATGGTTCCAGATCAGCCTGCGAATACACGCAGTCTGATCAGGAACCATGTTGTTCTCCAATATATTTCACATGACCAGTAGCAATCGAAAATGATGAAAACAACATGGGTATATATCTACCAGTTTCCATTTATGCACTGACAGATCTTGAATTATGGCTTTCTAAAGGGCTATAAGGTACGTTTTTCCAGATCCCGGCTCAATTATTGTATCCTTTATTGCAGTCGACCCTTTGGAAACCGGATGTGTCCCTGGGTAACTCAATTCTAAATTACAAAGCGCTGGGGATACCAACCTTGAACATTGAAGTTGTCTACAATGGAGCAATAACATGGAAACCGTTTGAGGTATATTTTTGTTTTTCATTCACGTTTTTAACCCTTTCCCCCAAAAGATTAGTTTTGGCGTCCCTAGACCAGTAGAAATTGTTTGAGAAAACATTGAGAGAATAGGAACAATTGCTCATAATCAGCAATTTCTCCTTTTCCCTCAATGTTTTCTGTGCTATAACGTACACATTTTTTACATTTGATACCATCAATTTTGTCGTATGTGGCAGCTTTGAAATTGCAACAACCTAATATTTTGTCGTTTGTGATATGGCTCATGAATTCGACAACTCGCGATTTACATTTGGTGAAGGCTACATGTACAAACGACATTAGCCGACGAAGGCATCTTTATCTCTGTGAATACGGGAATCACTTGATTCAACAACGGCAATAAGGACGTGTGTCCGACCGTATATTGTCCATGTAACCTGAGCCACACATCTTTTTTACTTGAGCTGATATAATTATTTTTAACATGCAGCTTCAAAGTCAAATGACGACCAGTGCGATAATATTTTGCAAATTAAAAAGAAATTTTATCGTGTGACGTTCAAATGATTTGCCACATCCATCAAATCCCTGAAGTTTTCCACTTTCTCTACTTCTTAAGAAATTCGGTCATGTATTGAATGTATACATTTTGTAAAAGACGATTTTCTGGCAATTTTTTTGTGTTTTATATCACCTGATTTCCTACCGTGATTTATGTGGCTTTAGCAATCTATCAATACGTCATCGTTCATGATTTGATAATCTGTTTTGGAGACGCAAGAACTGTGATGCTTTGGGAAGGGGTTGATATGACATTGATTATCATCGGTGTTATTGCAAAACCTCGTGAATACAGCTTGATTAAAGCTGTAGTAACGAAGTTTTGTAATAACACCGACGTGCTGCTCTTTTTCTCTCAGATTTTCCAATCTTCGTGTTCGTTCGACATCACCTATTTCCCTTTCGACATTCAGAACTGCTCATTGGATTTTATTGCTTGGAGCTACACGAAATCAGAGGTTAGTAAAACGTAGGTGTGAATGCAAAACCTCGTAGGCCTATGTCGATTTTTGCGATGTTCAAAGTAAAATCTTGTATGTCCGTTTTAGACAATTCCTGTAGGTTGTAGGATTTTATGATTTATCAGTATTAATTACACATTATATGTGAACAATATGTCGAATTTCAAGTAAAGACTTTCAGTTTTAGAAAAAGTTATTATTTTTTTCAAGCCACGCCCCCTCCCCTTAAACTCACCGAAAAAAATGAGATACGATGTTTTGCATTAACACCGACGAAAAGCATGGGGCGGTATTCACCAACCAGTCGAATTCTAAGGTTACATTTAGAATACACAACAAACCATCTGCCTGGCCGAGACATACGTCTTGTCCAATCAGAATACTTGATTGTAATGTAATCTTGGTTTAGACAATCAATTGAGAAATATTGGTGAATACGGCCTCTGGTCACATACACAATTACAAGTCCACATCACGGCCGGAGTACGTCTAAAACAGGGGACCCGTGCAGAATATATTTTGACGTGATGTGGACGTAGAATCGTATGTGACCGGGCCTTGAATAACAGTCGACACTAAGTCTTGTTGTGTTGAAGTCAATACGGATTTCCAAATGCCCCGATATATCTGACTTTCGTTATAAAACTTAAAAGATCTACAATGTATTATCTTTTTGTTAAATTGCATGATTGAAATATAGTAGACAAAAGAGAAAACTGCTCGCAATTGTACAACTTCTCATCTCCGTCAGTAGGCCTAATACATGTATATCGCTGCATTTCAACAGAAACATCGTAACTGCTTCTTTTAGACTGATCATGGCAAGGAATCATTTTCATTACAAATTTTCGATGTTTTTGTCTTAAGTAGTTCAATGAATATAATGGCCTATTTGAATAATCATATAGGCATATGACCGACTTGGAAAAGGCTTTGAAGCAGAGAAGGTTGCAAAACGCCGGTAATTGCTAAATGACAAGCATCTTTTTAACTACACTTGATTAAAAAAGTTATTGTCGACCAACCCAAATTTGATTGGTTTAAAAGATCAAGTGTAGTTTAAAAGATCTACACATTCAAGAAAATTTGTGACTTTTTCCTTCTTCTCTGCTATAAAAAGTTGTCCTTGCCATGATCAGTCTTTATCTCTTATGCAGGTCAAAATGGAAAGCGAACTAGGGATCGATCTCGAAGAGTTTCAACCCAGTTCTTTATGGTCGCTACAGCGCACAGATTGGTCAATAGAAGAAGACAAAAGAGACAGTTCCATCAAGTTCTCTTTCAAGATGAAGCGAAAACCATTTTTCTTTATTCTCTCTATCATAACGCCGATCTTGCTGCTCGGAATTCTAAACCTATTCGTTTTCGCGCTGCCATGTGAAAGCGGAGAAAGAGCTGGCTTTTCCGTCACCGTCTTTCTAGCGCTCGCCGTGTTTCTTACGATTGTCTCCGATAATCTACCGAAAAACTCCGATAACGTGTCAATATTCTCGATCTATATGGTCATTCTGACCATTCAGAGCACGGTAATCACGACCGTTGCCATGGTTACGATTCGCTGGTCGAACAATAATGAGAATACGCCGATACCAACTTGGATGTTGTTCTTGGCTAGAATAACGCGATGTAATCGTGCATGCAAAAATAAAGTCTCCGACAACAAAACATCGGATATCAAAAATGGAAATGCTCGAAATGATACGACAAACAAAACAAGGGATAAAGTTAAGTTGACCGGATCGGATGACAAACATATAGATGAAAACGCGGTCGGTAAAAATGACGGTGTTATTGCAAAACCTCGTAACTCCAGCTTTAATCAAGCTGGAGTTACGAGGTTTTGCAATAACACCGACGAAATGACTAACGAAGACGGCAAACCTGTGTACACGTGGATTGAAGTAGTTCGAGCGCTGGATATCGTTTTCTTCATCTTTTTCTTTTCTGTCTTCTGCTTGACGACTCTTATTTGTTCGTTGATTTGTTTCTTGGCATCTGGTTAACCATATCCCTAACAACACTGGTACCTAATGAACATTGCTGGGGAACATTTAGATAAAAGGAGTGCATACTGATCATCAGCATTTTCTCATTTTGCTGCAATATTTAGCACCCGCGCAGAAGGCTTTATTTTTGGACGTTATGTGGATGTGATAAGGACGTGGAAATGTATGTGACCGGGTGTTAAAAGTTATGAAAAATTTTGCAAATTCTTTTAACTTAACAATACCAATCAATTTGATTTCTTTCGGAAAAGGGTAATCTAACAACGACGGTTTATCAAATTGTAACGGTAAAGCTAGTCTATTTTTAGCACAAAATCCATTGCAATTTTGCCCTGATAAGAACACCGACGGTTTATCAAATTGAGATTGATAGTTACTCATTTTATGTCAAATGGTAAAAACTGTCATTTCCAAGTACAATTCTGAAGTGATTAAAAAATCTAAGAATAAATGCTGAAGTAAACGCGTCCCAGATTAGCAAGGAAAAATTATCGATTATGCTTATTGAACTAATTATCACTGAAGATTAAATGCATGTTCATAATTACGAACTTGGGTACAATTCTGAAGTGATTAAAAAATCTAAGAATAAATGCTGAAGTAAACGCGTCCCATGGCTTTATTTTTCCCATTATTAGCACTTCTAAAACAGACCACATTATTGGCATCTACAGTGGATTTTTGTCTTGAACCGAAGAAAACGTTTGACTGTTAAACTGTACCTAATACAGTGGGTCTACGTCATGGTTAATAATGGGAAAAATAAAGCTCTCGCGAATAAGGCAAAAATGCATAGACATAGATGGACAATTTGTTCAAACAGTGTAGAAAGAATTTTGCAAAAAAATTGAATGGTTTTAGAAAACTAGTTAAAAGTCCAACTACTTTCCGACCGTCCCTCGTAGATTCACAATTAAACGAGAATAGTTACCGCTTTCTCGCTTTAATTTTACATAGGTAAAAGTAATAGTCCTACCTAAAAATGAATAAATATTAAACAAAATCCTCCATACAGTGCCTACTTTTTTGTTGATTTTTCATTGCTTGAATGGCATTGGAAATTACACTGATCTTATGGATTAAACACCGTAACTTTGTTGAAAGAATTTATTTGAACATATACTCGTTACCGGTGAAAAAGCAATCTTAGACGCTGAGTACAACCATATATTTTGACGACAGTCCATCGGAATACATTGACTATTGAATACGGACATTTGAGGCAAGTTTGGTTTTTGCTTTTGATCGTACTTGAAGCTCAAAGAGAGACACATATGATAAGAAGGATCACTCGAGCGTAACGCCATCGTAAACCAAGTTTGATTGAACTCATCTCTATAACTAGGACAGGTGAAATTCCTTTGTGAGGCCCGTCATGGGTGTTGGCTTGGAACAGTGGAGAAGAAGCATAGGTGGCTTTTTCCAACCTCGATCCCAGAAATCAGGGAGTACATTGATTATTTACCAATATGAGAGACTTGTATCGTTATCACTGTGTATCAGAGTAGTACTTTTTCTCCTATTAGCTGTACACGGGATTGAACAGAATCCAGGGCCTCGAGCTCCAAAGGGAAATAACTCGACCAAGACCAATACTGTACCCGCTGTTACGCGACGGAGAGGCGCTGGAAGGGGTGCTGATTCTGAAATTGAACCGGCCTCTCAATCTACGGACTACCATATTTCTCAGCAGCAAACGCAGTCTGATAATCCAAAGACTGCTGATCAGCCAAGAATAAACGAGTGGCTAACACCTAGGAACCAATCAAACGATCGGAGATCCTCGAGACGCAAAAATGGCAATACTGATTTTCACGATCAATCTGACAATTCTGATTCAGAAGACGATTTCCTTACTAGTGACGATACCGATATCACTGCATGTGCAAACAAACCTGGATCCAAATCCGAATGTATTTCGACGTCCATTCTCCTAGAAATAAAGGCCGAAATTAGATCAGGTATGCGCCGACTAGATCGTAAATTTGACAATATGCAAAAGAAAATGAACGATATTCAGCAAGAAAATGCAGAACTGAGAAACCAAAACCAGAAATTGTCAGATAATCTTGAAGCGCTAACCAATAAAGTAGTGGAACTTGATAAAAACAATTCAGAACTTGTTAAAAAATGTGAAAACATGGAGAGTCAAAGCAGACGACAAAATTTGAAGTTCTACAACATACCAGATACGCAAAAAGAAACATGGGAGGAATCCGAAAACAAAGTGCGCGATTTCATTCGGACAGATCTAGGAATCGAAAGCGATAACATTCAAATTGAGCGAGCCCATCGACTTAGATCGAACACCAATCCTCGTCCAATAATAGTGAAGTTTAGCTTCTTCAAGGATAAAGATCGCATTTTACGCAAATATAAAGAACTAACCAAGTCTCAACAGAGCACAGATGATATTGTGTACCAATCTACTGTCCGCGTAGGCGAAGATTTCCCAGAACGTGTGAAAAAGGAGCGCGCCTTATTATATCCGTTCTTGAAAGAGGCTTTTGATTCTGGCAAAAAGGCTTATTTCAACTATGATAAACTCTGTGTTGAGGGTAAATTGTACATATACGATGAGACTCTGAAACGGCCAAAACCAATTACAAGGGAATAGGATGTAGGCCAAGGCCCAAATTATCCTACTCGCCCGACGGAAAACCAAAAATTATTTAATCTTAAGCTATGCAACTGGAACATAGAAGGTCTTGCTAAATATGGGAAGAATATATATTTCAAAAATATTTGTGATGAATTTGATATAATCTCATTTTGTGAAACTTGGGGACGAAAAGATGATGATTTCAGTTTAATTTTCCCCAATTATACAAATTTTGACTTTAAAAGGCAAAAAAAGAAATCTGCTTTACGGGCATCTGGTGGAGTATCAGTTTTTATTCGCAACGAAATATTTAATTCAGGTCGCTTTAAGCGAATACACGATGACTTATTAGATTGTGTAGTATTATTGTTTGATTGTAGTAATTTAGTAACTGATGTTAAAAACATTATCTTTATTTTCACATATATCTCTCCGGAGTACTCTCCGATTTATGAAGACAATGCTGATAACGGAATCGAACGTCTAAATAATAATTTGTTCTCCATCGCAAGTGATTATCCTGATGCATCCATTTTTATAGCAGGAGATCTTAATGCTAGGACCAAAAACATGGCTGATTATATTGTACAAGATGATTTAACTTATATTTTCAACGATAGTATTTCATATCCATCCGATAACTTTGACTTGCAAAGAAATTCAATGGATAAAGAATATAATCGTTATGGTTTATCTTTGATTGACCTATGTTGTGAATATGATGTCCATATCTTGAATGGACGGTTTCCTGGAGATGCATCAGGACAATACATGTGCGTAGCGAACAACGGGGCGAGCGTAGTAGACTACATGATCGCTTCGACCAATCTCTTTAAACATGTCTTAGATTTTAGTGTTTTAAGCAAAGATCTATCAGTTCACTTTCCTATTAAATGTTCACTTCAATTTAATTGTGATAATGTTAATACAAATCTACATGAAACATGTACATTAAACTTATGGGAACGTGTGATTTGGAAGCCAGAAATGGCCGATACTTTCCGTTTAAAGTTTAATTCGTTGTATGAGGAATTTAGCTCCTCAATTGATCACACTGATCCTCGTTTTTTACAACAATTGCAAACATTTTTAAATATATTTAAAGTTTCTGCTCAAGAAATGATTGTTAAAAGTAAGCAGTATGATACGTCAAGTAAAAATTCCCCATGGTGGGATAGGGAATGTGAAACCCTAAAAAACCGCAAAAATGCATTGTTGCGTATATTTAGGTTGACAGGCCATGAATCGGACCTCAGAGCCTATAAAACATGCAAACGAGATTTCAAGGAATTGTGTAAAAACAAGGAAAAGTTACATACAGATAAGAAGAGAGTAGAACTTATTAATAGTCGTAACAATCCTAAGAAATTCTGGTCACTTCTCAAATCAAGTAATACTAAAGCATCCGTTGAATCTTTTTGTATTAATACTTTTGAATTATTTAATCATTTTAAGACATTGTTTGACTATCGTGCACCAGCACTACCGTTAGAATCGTCTTTTCTTGATACTTTAACCATAAACGGTAATGGTCAGGAATTAAACAATCCAATTACAAGAGAAGAAATAGTTAAAAGTGTGAAAACACTTAAATTTGGTAAATCTCCGGGACCAGACGGAATTCCGGCAGAATTTTACGTACAGACACTTCCAACTATTTTACCATTTTTAGAACATTTATTCAATGAAATTTTTGATAATAACAATTTTCCACAATCCTGGGGAAAAAGCATTATTACCCCTGTCCACAAAAATGGTAGCACACTTAATCCAAATAATTATCGCGGAATATCATTAATTGATCACATTTGTAAAGCCTTTGTACAAATCCTAAATACTCGATTATCAAACTGGTGCGATAAATATGACGTTATAGATGAAGCACAGGCTGGATTCCGCAAGCACTATTCAACTGTTGACAATGTATTTATTTTGATGTCTTTAGTACAAAAATATCTTTCCAAGAAACGCGGTCGTTTCTATTGCGTTTTTGTTGATTTTGCAAAAGCGTTCGACAGCATCGTGCATACTAAATTATGGGATTCGTTGGAACGCAAAGGTATAAATGGAAAGTTTTTATTAACATTACAGTCAATGTATAGTAAATTAATATCGTGTGTTAAAGTCAAAGATAAATTACCAGAATACTTCCCATGTTTGATTGGAACCCGACAAGACTGTGTAAACTCACCAAAAATATTTTCATTGTTTATAAACGATTTATTAGTACTAATGAAAAGATCCTATGAAAATGGCATCTTTATTTCTGAAGAAATTGAAAAGCTATACGCGCTGTTATTCGCTGATGATGTATCCAGTTTTGCTGAAACTATTATACAATTACAACGACAAATTAATACAATAGAACAATTTTCTAATGGGGTAGGGTTAAATCTTAATATTGATAAAACAAAAGTTATTGTCTTCAGAAATGGAGGAGTAACAAAACAAAATGAAAAATGGTTTTATAACGGAAATCAAATTGAAGTTGTGTCAAGCTATAAATATTTAGGAGTTTACTTTACAAGCACTTTGTCCTGGTCGAAAACACATTCAAATCTAGCTTTGCAGGCTACAAAAGCAGCAAATCATATACTTAGATTGCGAAAACATTTTAATTTGTATGACATTAAAGATTTGTTCCACATATTCGATACAACAGTAAAACCGATATTATGCTATGCTTCTCAAATTTGGGGATACCAATATGTTGAAAAGATAGAGAAAGTACATTCCAAATTTTGTAAAAAAATGTTTTATCTTCCTTCTAATACATGTGACTTCCTAGCTCTTGGAGAATGTGGAAGATTACCTCTGTGTATTTCCTATATTCCTAGCTGTATAAAATATTGGTTAAATATCATTCGAATGGACCCAAAACGTTATCCCAAACAATGCTATTATCTACTTTTTCAACTTGATAATGCAGGTAGAACTACATGGGCAACACATGTAAAAAATCTCTTATATACATATGGGTTTGGACAGGTCTGGATTGTTCAAGATGTAGGTAACGAAAATGAGTTCATTAAAATTTTTACCCAAAGAGTTAAAGACTGCTATACACAAAAATGGCACTCAGAAATTAACGAATCCCCAAAAGCTACACATTATAAATATTTCAAATCTCTATTAACACCAGAAAGCTATCTAAATATTGAATTGGATACTAAATTTAAAAGAACATTAGCAAAATTTAGATGCTCATCGCATAATCTCATGATCGAAAAGGGGAGACATCTTGCCCTAGACAGACAGTATAGATATTGTAGAATATGTGAAAGTAATAATATTTTTGTTGTTGAGGACGAATTTCATTTCTTTTTTTAGTGTAATACATATGAGATACTAAGACAAAGGTTTTTCAAGAATCATTGGCTTAATAACAGAAACCACCAACAGTTTTATCGTATATTAGAGTGTAAGAATAAATCTGAAATATATAAAATATCGAAATTTTTAGTTGAAGCATTCAACCTTAGAAAAGAAATTATTGATGAATTAAGTTGATAGTTGTTTATATTTGACACATAATGAATCATATGTTACTTTAATATGCGTCTTTCTATGTGGAAATGTCAAATGTTAATGAGATTTGTCTAATGTTGTGGATGTGAAGCCAATGCTTTGACAAACGTATGTTTGGTCAGATCTTTGGTGTCACATTCTACAATAAGGTAAACTTGTTTTCTCAATCCAAAAACGGAGAAAGCAGATATCTATATTTATTACTCTATTTGTTATACATCGTTTTCAATGCAAAAAACGAATAAGAAATGTAAAATTCATATCCAGTATATATCGGACTTAAACCCTTCGCCAAATAAGACAAGGTTTGAAGACTGATCAGTTAATATGGCGGGAAAACGTTGTGGAAGAAGAAAATTGATGAAAACCAGCGTTTTCTTCTTTTACATCAGTATTTTCTGAGTTATAAAGTAGTCAGATTGCAAACTTTATCTCATTCATTTATCTCATCTACATAAAGTTTTCATCTCGACGAGTCCACACATTTTTGCTATTTGGAAGAGGGTTAACGAAAAATACATGTATTATGACATCACTCTGTAAATTGTATTTCTATGTAAATATGTATATGGGCCGGTGGCCTAAATACTTCATTAAAGATTTGGTATTGGTATTGGTATTGGTGGATTAGCTGATGCATGCCAGCAACTGGTACTGAAGAGAAAGCGGATTTAGGATTTCGAAATAATAATAGAGCCGGGATCTGGACAAAACGTCCCTCATAGCATTTGAGACAGCCAGATTTCATGATCGGGCCGTGCCTAGATGCAGTCTAGCTAGCAGCCATGTTACTCTCAAATGGTTGCTACAGACCATGAAGAAGCTATTGGAGAACAACATGGTTCCTGGTCAGACTGCGTGTATATGCAGGCTGATCTGGAACCAGGTTGTTCTCAAATGCTATAAGGGACGATTTTCCAGATTCTGGCTCATATGTTTTCTGTCTATCTAATCCTTTCCAAAACTGCCACAAACTACAAAACGGATGTTGATTAAATATAGGGGGTTAAAAGCATTATGGCACAGAAACTATGCAGGCAAAATATGAGAAAATGCTGAAACATCTTGTTTTACCTTAATGTTTTCCAAAGTATTTGCTTTTGTGCACATCAAACCCAAACTTTTCGAAAGGGTTAAATTTGCGTTCTAATCAATTTATCTCAACCAAATCAAATTTGACCAGTGCGTGCGTTCCCCACCCCCATTCCAATGAAAAAAAAATCACATCAGAAACTATACACACGTCAAAATGCATGCTACGAAAAAAGATTCCAATGAAAAAAAAATCACATCAGAAACTAGACACACGTCAAAATGCATGCTACGAAAAAAGAGATGGGTTGTGTACGTGATTGTTCATATCTTGTTATATATTCACGTATACAGTGTAACACAGAAAATGTCAATAATGAATTATATTTAGTTCTCAAAACAAACTTTGTCCATTCTGTGCCTTCTACTCTCCCAGACTTCAATCAGCGTTTTTTCTTTGAGATTTTTGTAAGTCTGAAATACAAATAAACCATCCTGTATCAAATATCGAATCTGTTTTTTTTTTCAAATAAACAGAACACGGTGTCAAAATAAGAAAATATTCAAGAAAACATGTAAACGTGTTAAGAATCTATTTTCAAATGTTTCAAGTCATATTTTAAGATTGAGGTTATCACCAATTTAGTGTTCGGCCTAGTTTTTGGACCAATGAAATCGCAGTATACTTTTAAATGTTCCCGCTATATTTCGTATAAACGAGACTGCCGGCTAATTCATGTGACGTTCATACATAGCCACGCCACGTCTCCAAATACCGCTAGCGAACACTAAGTCACATAGGGTAAGTTCATATGGCAACGCGGGTTCGACTCGGGTAACTCGAGTTCCATATGAACAGTCTCGGGTTCGACGCTAGTGACGTCATTTCAACCTTTTGACCTCGACTCCACTAACCCTGGCCAAGGCTGGTGTTACTCGGGTTCCTAGATGGCGCCAAAAGGCGAACAATAACAACAAAAGCCAAGTCCGAATAAAAAAAACTCGTGCATTTACTCAAAATATACTTTTTTGTGCCATGTATGAGTGTTTTAACACGGACTATCATTTATGTTAACCGATTTCGATTTATATATTCCATTTTGTGGCCTAAATTTCGAATCTACTAAACACGTGTATTTGTTTACACCCGTCAGTGGATAAAGTCGTTCAAATGGATTGTTCTATGCGCATGCGGAAATTATTTTTAGACAGTCTTTCCCGAGTTGAACTCGCGTTCGTCATGAACTCACCCATAGGGTCTGTATAGCAGATACTACACAATATAAACATTGAATGCGCTGCGCGCATTTCAATATTTTTGTCGCGTAAAATCTACTACAGCCTCTCTCTAATTCATATTCTCATGAAAAAGATAATGGATAAAATGTAGATTTCCGGGACGGTATATGTAAGCATTGGCGGGAAGAATTTTATGGTGATCTAGTTCGAAAGCTGATGCAGATGTCGAATATGTTATTGATAAAAGAACGATTATTATACAATATAGCTCAGAAAATCACGAAACAAAAAGAGGAAATACTGATCATCAGTATTTTCTGAGTTATTTTGTCTCGATACTTTCCCAAACTATTTCTTTTAGAGACATCAAGCAAATTATTGTTTTGGAAAGGGTTAAAAACTCGTACTATTCAGTAAATTCACGTGTTGTTAACGTCCAAATGTGCTAAAGTATCCTTGATCCGGGTAATCAAAGTAAAAAAGTGTTCCTTTTACAACAAAAAAAAGTAAATAGATATAACAAAACGTGACCTACATCTTGTCAGAATGAAATATCTTACAGAGTAAACAAGATGTGTTTGTGAAATACGAATGCCCAAAAAATGGCTATTTCAATTTTTCATGTTAAGATTACGTGTAAATGGTTGATAGGGGTTATTGAATGACCTTGAGGAAGGTCATATTACATGGAACAAAGAGATAATGATGAAAGGCTACATGCCGAATTTGAGTTTTGTATGTCAAATACTTTCGGAGAAAATCCCAATGTTAAGTTTTCGGACAGACAGACCAACGGAGAGACGGACGTACGGACAGACAGACGGACAGACACACACGAGTAAAACAATATGCCCCGGATCTTTTGATACGGGGGCATACTTTTTTTTAACAATTTATCATGAAATGAAAAATGAAATTATGAAACTATGAACACTCCTTGTTTAATAACGTAAGGCCTTTATATCTACATCCAATATGTGAGAAACACAACCATCAAGCATCTTTATAGAAAGAAATATGAATAGATTGTATTGAAACAAACTTGCCTAGTACTGAGTTCATCTCTTTCTGCAATAAGTTTCTGTACCCTCTCTTCATTTTGTCTATTGATGGATTTAATTGTGTCTTCCAGGTGAGTAACCTTTTTCTTGTATTGGTCTCTTTCTTTACTTGCTTCCGCACACTTTTTAATGCTATCATTCCACTTGTCTGTCTTATGTATCAATTCCGCTCGTAGATCATCGTTTCTCTGCTCTACTTTCTCGATATCCTTCACAAGATTGCTGTTTACTTGCTCTAAATTCAGGTGTTCTTGTACCATTAGCGCTGGTTTCATTTCAAATTTTGCAATTATGTTTCTTTTATCCTCTAAATTTTTCATAAGCTCCTTCGTTTCTTGTTTCAAGTCACTCCGTTCCTTTTCTGCTTTTTCTTTCTCTACTTTGATATTTTCCATTCTAAAATACAATGTAAGAATACATGAAAATGTATCAATCTAAGATATCTTGGTAAGAGATTATCGGTTATTTCTTATAAAGAAAGGATGGTGAACTACAGGGTTATGTGCTACGTTACCCTTTCCCAAAAGAGACCGATTTTGCCGATAAAAATTATCCACTTTGTCTAACAATCGAACACCAAATGGAATTGTTGCCGCTTGAATATTCATATTTAAGCAATATGATGGAATCGGGAGCGCGTATTATTAACGGTCGTACGATTATTTTTTACGTAATTACTTGTTACACAGACCTGAGCGGCCCAATCTGATTTCTCACGCAATCAGATGACTTCTTTCACAAGATCATTGATAATACACTCGTTGTGTCGAAGTCGGAGGGGCCGTCAAAATACCTCGATATATCCGGAGTTCGACTCATCCGATTTCATTTTGTTTCGAATTAAATGACATTTGACCATTCTAGTGTGCATCAAAAGCTTTCATAATTGAAATATAGTAGGAAAAGGAAAGAAATTGCTCCAGACGAGCAATTTCTATCCTTTTCCTACTAAATTTCAATGGCATATTTATTTCATAATAATTATGTTTTAACTTTTTTTAAAAATCCGTTGAAGAGGACGGGACCAAACATTCACTTCGACTTGAAAGGAAGTTCGACTTATCCGATGTCGACATAACGAGTGTCGACTGTACATGTCCCAGGAGGATAGACAAGAGTATACAAGGGAAATCCTTTAGCGAATAGTTGTCGATGGGGAGAGAGTATTTGATCAGATATTTCACATATATGCTTTTTTATTAATAAAGCTGCGACATGTCAGACGAAATGTGATATGAAAACATGTGTAATGGTGAGCCGAAGAGGGCTATCAACAAATGTTTAAAATCAACATTTTCAACCACCAGATAGAATAATTTCGGGTTGCCTTTCAGGGGCGAGTGCTTTCTGGACAAAGTATTTCCCAAAAATGATCTTAAATTCTGTTCTTCGTGAAGTGACTATAGAAGATAACAATAAATAAAATAAAAGTAACGTTCAATAGATAAAACATATTTCTTAAACAGTGCCTTTAAAGGGACATTTCATTCCAATTTCAATTTTTTAAAGTATGTCTTAAAGCCAAGATTGGTTATTCTAACGAGTATAAATACTATTAATTTTTTGAAGTTGTTGCCAATAAGCGAGAAACACGCATTTAAAGTCGAGACATAATCGATAATTTGCATATAAATCCGAACTGTTGTCCACAACAATTTGTTCAATTTTAACACAAAAATATAATTTTTCCCTAAACGGCGCAATATTTTGGCTTGAAATTTTCAGAATTTTCATAAGGAAATATGCCCTTTCAGATAAAAATATAAGTAAAATTTATGACAAACAATTCTGAAATGTCACTTTAAATGACATGCGTCAATTTTCCTCATCAGGCATCAATGTTGCTGCCGAGCCCTGTAAAGACAGTGTCTTTTTCGACGATAACATCATGTTTGGCGTCCACACCGAAGGAGTGTTTGGAAATAACTTGATTATTGCGCATTCAAGGTGGTCATTATTGAAACTATTGTAAATAAAAACTAGTTAATGAACATAACAACACGTGATTTCCGTCTTGTCGAGAAAAAAATATCTGATTGAGTAAACATATTAAACAATTTATCATAAAATATGATGAACTTTATTGATTTAATAGTTTTTATAGAAAGAAAATTGAATGGATTATAAAGAAAACAAACTTGCCTATTTCTAAGGTCATCTCTTTCTTCGACAAGTTTCTTGACCCTTTCTTCATTCTGTCTATCATTGTACTTAATTGTATCCTCCAAGTGAGTAACTTTTTTCTTGTACTGGTCTAAAGCTTTGCATGCTTCTTCATATTGTTCAAGGAATGCATTCCATTCGTCTGCCTTAGCTAGCAATTCTGCCCGTAGGTCATTGTTTGTCTGCTTCAATTCGTCCTGATCCTTCACAAGATTGTTGTTAACTTGCCTTAAAGTCATGTTATCTTGATGCATTCCCTCTCCATTTAGTTTAAAGCCTACAATTATTGCTGTTTTATCCTCTATATCTTTCGAAAGTCGATTCGCCTTTTGTTTCCAGTCACTCAGTTCCTTTTCTAACGTTTCTTTCTCTCTTTTGCATTTATCCATTCTAAAAATACAATGTAAAAATACATGTAAATGGATCAATCTGATCAAATACAACTAGTGATAAACCTTTATTTCTGATAAAGAAAGAATGGTGCACTGCAAGGTACTATTTGATACTGCGTTACCATTTCTCAACAGAGACCGAGCTTGTCTATAGAAATCACACGTATTGTAAAACAATGGAACATCGAATGAAATCGGTACAGCTTCAATTTTCATTTGTGAAGCAAATTGTTGAGATTATGAGAATAGAGTGAAGTCGTTTATTCTTTTAAACGGTTACATATGGGGTACTATCAATCAGGTACTTTATTTATTGAAAGGCTATATAAACGTCCGATGGAATGTCTAAATGACTATGTTAACGACAGCGCACTTTACATGTTCATTGAACTTAAGTCTAGGATTCCAGTTCTTCTTACATTATAAGATTATCTTTACATTCCTTTTTGAGTTTGTCTATCAGCTTCTGGTTTTCTGAATCCGTTTTCTTTAATTCTATGATGGTTTCAAGCATGGCTTCATTGTGGACTTCAAGTTGAGCAATTCGCTTATACAGCTTTTGTATTTCATCAGTGTTTGGTATTACTCTGGAATCTGCATCGTCCGAACTGAATGTACACATTACATACTAGTTAATCCAGATGAACATTTGCCCATCCTGAATCGTAAGTACCGGTATAATCTGATAAATCTAACAAATTACATTCGAGTTACCAATCAATTCATCAATCAAACAAACCATTTATTAACTGTTCTCTCATCCTTACAAAGATATACGAACATAATTATACTATATAGTGAATTAAACAATAAATTTCCTATTGATAACGAGTGGTTAGTTAAAATTCAAGAAAACGGAGGGGACTGGTACTGCAAAAGACAAATACATAACTTGCTGACCAGTGGAACAGGTCGCGAACACGCGGTCTAGTCACTGATCGACAAGCAAACTTCGAAAGATCAAGCATTTTCGGTATTTTAAGAAATTTAAGTGGACAATCCGAAGTATTTAGCAATATTATTCATACAACAATTAAACAACTAATAAGGTTTCAATGTCGAATAGTCAGGATAGAAATCCAACCAAGAGGGCTAAGCTGACCTACTGTAAAAGTAAGTGAATATTATTATCTGGTGTTTGTTGGCAAACAGTCACTTGTTTTTGTTAATTTCGATTTTAAAAATGGAGTTTTATAAAATCCCTTTTCCCTGCTAGCAATAAAAAACTAAATGTAATTATTGAAACATGTCAATTACCTTTTTGCCATTGTATCTTCTCTTCTTCCAGAAACATTCATCTTCGCCTGTCTAAATAACTAAAATGATTAAAACGTGCTTTTTTAATTGAAAATGCATCACATCAGGTTATAACGTGGTACAATGACTATAAAAACATTTTGACAGTGTAACGAAGGACACCAACAGACATGTACAGTATAAATGCCATGCAAATAAGTTTGTTTGTTTGTTTATTGGGGTTTTACGCCGTTTTCAACTACCAGGGTCATATCGCGGCGGCTGGAGCACCTACCCATGGATTCCTGTTGTTTCTCAAACAAGTACTACCACAACACCCTTACCGAGCCTCCAGCTGCTCGCCCACTTAGGTTAACGATATCAAACCCATTGGTGGGTGACAATTTTGTCAGAAAGGGTATTAGCCGCGGCCGGGTATCGAACGCGGGACCTCTCGAATGAGGGTCAGATGCGCTACCAACTGCGCTAAGCCATGCAAATAAGGGCGACCATTTACACGGTGGATAATCACGTGATACAATATTTTCAGAAAATCTTCAATAATTTTGTAATTACTGGACCGATTTGAATTCGGTTTGAAGCAGAGAATGTTGACATACGTCACGCATTACATGGACGTGGTTGATTTTTTTTAGAAAAACAAACTGATAGAAAGGTTATTGAAGATAAGCCAAAATTTTGGTTTATCTTCAATAACATTTTTATCAGTTGGTTTTTCAAAAATCTAACACGTTCAGCTTATTCTTGGCATTTCCCCACCTTCTCTGCTTCAAACCGAGTTAAAACACTGATTCTACGTTAAAGTGCTTATTTTAATAAAACCGCTGTCCTTATGCATGCATGTTAATGTTCAGGCATCGAGGTGAACATTTATTGCTTTTCTGTTGACCCTGGCATCGTGTCAAACTATTGAACCTGAAACACTTTGCTGAAAATGAAAATTGAATGTTGGGCACAGCACAAAACAAGCCGGATTATACAACAATTTGATTGTCCTTACACCATATGTCTTATTTCAAAGCCGATTTTCAATTATGTTTGTAAGCATTAGGCACGCTGATAGGTCTGTTTTCCAACAGGAATGAACTCTAGACTTAAAAGCATCCAAATAGTAAGCGATTAAAGCAATTATTTGAACAAAATACTCAAAAGAGCGTTGTCCTCATTTTATACATCAAATACGTTAAACATATATAAATGATACTGGAAAGTGTAATAGCAACGAAACAGTAACATATTATTGACAGAAACGTAGTTGTTAATGCAAAAAAAGCTTAAGAAAAACTTTTACTCTGCTTAAGCTGTATTAGTTTTGAAAAAATTGTGTCTGAAATCATAACTTTAAAAAATATCAAAAAAACATCATCCGATACGTTAGATTGTTTTTCGTCGCTGTGCAGTAAAAGCTTTCTTCCGAAGACAAAATTCCACTATAATTTCATTATACATAGGCCAGTGGTATAAAAACACTCTCTTACAAACTTAAATGGATAACATGTTGAATTTCATTGCCATTGTTAAAGTTTGACCATCAAATACGTTAAACACAGATACGTTAGTTAAATTTTATCATTCGATTTTCAACCCCGTCTTAATCCCCCAAATTTAAAAGATCTTCGTGTCATGACGTCATGTTGTTTTGTGATTGTTCTACGAGAACTTCAAACCATATTATCAACATAGTCTGATATTAACTTTGACACTATCTGTTATTTAACGTATCTGATGAAAAAACTTAACGTATTTGATGAAAAGAACATTTGTGATTTAAGATATATTTCAAAACATAAATGCCGTTTCGTCCATCATAATGTCAGAATGAATACAAAATTATTTTTTTTCAATGATTAGCAATTCATATATATCCTGTAAAATGAGTTTGTTTACAGCCATCAAATACGTTAAACGATCTGAAGTATCAGATAAAACATATTTTTGATATGCTGTGTGATAATATATACCTACCAAACTGTAATATGACTGAACTGATTGAATCGCATCCATTACTTAGAAGATGACAAACGTTTTTAAGATCTACCTTTAATTGAAAAAAAGTGTTTTTGCTTCACAATACAATACAACAGTTCTTGCTTCGAAAATGCTTGATATAGTTTGATTATTACTTATTATGATATAATATATTATGCTAATTTCTGTGAAAAAGTATCATCGTTCATAATTTGTTAAAGTAAATGTATTTTTCGCACAAAGAAAGGCATAATAGGCCTACATGTGTGTAAGCAGATGGTATGTCCTAACGTATCTGACGCACGTTTTTTCCTGAAAAATTGATTTACATTTGAGGCCCCTTTTAAGTGATTAATGAACTAGGCATAATAGACTTTTCATTTATGAAAAAATATATGACTTAGAGTCTGGTTGATATTTTTCATTTTTGAACCGCTACTTTGTACATTTAACGTAGAATTAGTGAAGAGTGGTCAAGTATTGTAAAGGATATTGAAGGTTATCGGAAATTCTGAGTCACGTGATTATACATCGTGATTTAGGCTATAATGTAACAGAATATGTATCCCCTCCCCCACTAGTTTTCCATGGCCAGGAATTGTGTCAGTTGAAAATATGGTCATTCTACATGTACCTTGCAGTAGCCCTATTTTATCTTATTGCTGTGTTCAAAAACAGTTTTTGCATTATCTTAATGCCAAATTCAGATAAGCTAACTCTAGCAGTCATCCAATTAAAGCCCTTTATTCATTTGTTTTCGGTCATTTTGGATTATCTCCCTTTACAACTTAGCCTTAGGTTTTTACAAGAGCCGTCAGAGACGGACAATGCTCCCCGAATAAGGCATTGTCACAATAAATATATGCCATGCAGAGCTAATATAAAGCTAACAAATGTTAAGCCCCCTTTTTCCATGACATATTTTGTATACGCAAATTTTAAATAGTTTATTGTCAAGGGCATCTTATTTGCTACTCAAATATGAAATTTCATCAAATTCTGACTATTAGACTAGGAGTTATTAGAGAAAAACTGTATTTAACCTTAAGTCCCCTTTTCCCATGACAAGGCCTCAAATCAAAAAACCGGGAAAAGTACATCGGCATTTTGTCATAGGGAGTTCACATGGTAAGTTTCATTTGATTTGGCCCAAGGGTTATGGAGAAATCGCTTCGGACGGACGGACGGAATGACGGACGGACGGACGGACAGACGAAGCGGCGACTATATGCTCTCCCTTCGGGGAGCATAATAAAACCTATAGTCTACACATATTCTACAGCATCATTGAAATACTAGGTAGATCAGTCTCTAAATTGATCAAGTACAACAAACTTAGCTTGATTTTAGAACAAAAACATGTCAAACTCTTTACTGCTTTTCTAATTTAATGAGGCAACATGAGTATGATACTAACAAGACTTTTCTAAGGGTTTCATAAAATCTAAGCGTAGGTAATGATTTGAAAATCAAAATAAGAATCAGAAAGGCTTCAGAATGATCATGATGATATGCCAATGACAGGCGCTAAGATAACATGTTATTTTTTACACATTATGCTTACAAAATAGCACAGTACTTACAGTAATACAGACAACTGGATACCCTGGTGATGGATCAACTTTCATACCAGTCTCTACATCATCATACTTCAACAATGAAACAACCTGTCAAGAAATAAACAAAATATTTATCCCTGAGTATAACACAAAAACTTTGAGAATCAGCATTATCAATTTCTTGACATGCATGACCTATATTTTATTTCTTACAAAACATAATTCATAACAATGACAACTGTGTATTTTTTGTTCATTGGCAGGGTTTCCAAAAAACCTAAATGTTCTTTTTACCCCCAAATTGAGCAGCCTTCTATTTCTCTTATAGAGGGGGTAAAAGCATGCTGTAAGTATGGTTTTACCCCAAATCTTGAAAATTGGTGGAAACCTTGATTGGTACAGTTGCACAAAAGGTTGTTTTATTCTTACACTGTTTAACAAGGGCCGTCAGAGACGGACAATGCTCCCCGAATAAGGCATTGTCACAATAAATGTATGCCATGGAGAGCACTTTATTGTCAAGGGCATCTGATTTGCTACTCAAATATGAAATTTCATCAAATTCTGACCATTAGACTAGGAGAAACTAGAGAAAAACTATATTTCACCATAAGTCCCCTTTTCCCATGACAAGGCCTCAAATCCAAAAACGGGGAAAAGTACATCGGCATTTTGTCACAGGGAGTTCACATGGTAAGTTTCATTTGATTTGGCCCAAGGGTTATGGAGATATTGCTTCGGACGGACGGACGGACGGACGGACGGACGGACGGACGGACGGACGGAATGACGGACGGACAGGACGGACGGACGGACGGACGGACAGACGAAGCGGCGACTATATGCTCTCCCTTCGGGGAGCATAAAAATACGCCAAACTCCAATGGTCAAGGGCTATGGTCCTGATTGAAAGGCCTTGGTTATAAGTATCCAAATGCGAAATATCAAGGCTGTATCTGTAATAGCAATAAGTTATAGGCAAGGTTAAAACTCCATTATCGACAAAAATGCAAAAGTCAAAGATCAAAAGGTTAAATTCACAAATGAAAGGTATTGGTCAGAGGTATGCATGTGTAGCATTTCAAAGCTATTTCTCTAATAGGGCATAAAATATGGACCATCTAAAGTTTTCGCGGACGCCACATCAAGGGTATGTCAATAGCTCTTCCAACAATCGCGCGAGCTAAAATGGCAAACGATTTGTGGACAACGTTTTAGTCTATATCTTAGGTCCCAGACATTGGAAGCCTAAGGCATTTTTCTTATTCAAAATCTGTATTTATAGATTATATGCAAAAATAAATGTAATATTTTTCAATCGCGAGATATAAACACACAGAAACTACCGAACACTCTAATGTATGTCGGAAAATCCTGCTGAAAATGATGAGTCTTGGGCGAAATTACTCAAACAATTTCGCTTCTTTTCAACGAAAACCTCGTAACTGCAGCTTGAAACAAGCTGTAGTTACGAGGTTTTCGTGAAAAAGCGGCGATATACTAATATTTGCCTTACCTTCAATGTTTTAGGCAACTTCAATATTTAAGGCAACAATGCGACACAAACTCTCTTTGATCGATATACTTATGGTTGATATTGGAAATTAATCTCAATACGTGTGAAATATTTTACTTCCTGCTCGCTATCTTAACCCATTTCGATATATAGTTCAGCCTTTTAGCCCTTTCATACACAAAGAAGAACGAAATCAGACTTATCTTTCAGGCTACTGCAATCTCTCGGCTATTACTTATATTTATGACATATTTTTATTATCAAACTTGAGACACATGGGCGTCCGTATCGCTCCATTAGTCTTCAATATTTATCTGTAGAAGATAATGCTTTATGTAGAATTCAAGAAGAAATCACTTTTGATGTATTATAAAGGCCTACGCAGCAAAAGTTCCAGCAAGCACTTAGACAATTTTGTTAATATTTCTTGAACGAATCAATGGAATACGTTCACAATTTTCAAATGTCGACAACCATATAATTCGAGACGTAGCTGATAAAATTTCATGATAATTTTTAATTCGCACATACGTTCAATCTTTTAGTAATGAATGAAAGAGTATCTATGTAAAAAATGTGCACGTCTGAAACAAACCTATCACTCCATTTCACTGAACCGATACTTTATGTCCGAATATTTAATGACGAATCTCTAGTGTAGTTGGCGTAGCGTGAGCGTCGGTTACGTAGGCAAAACGTTGTCTATCTCTCATTACCTATATGAGATGGGGACTTGAATTTTCACAGACGGATAACGTTTGAAAAGATCTTTCTTTTAAGACTACAATCTTTGAAATCGTGACCTTCACCTTAGCGTGTGACCTAGTTTTCGTGAAGGGGAGCGAAGTTCTCCATGTGAAGTCTTGTTTTGTTGGAAACGGGTTCAATTTCTTGGCTCTTATTAGTCAATTGACCAGCTTTCCAAATCAATTTAAAAATAAGCTAAATGAATAGGTCAAATCCCGAGTTTTACGCCTTTTTGTATGACGCGATTACATTAGAAAGCAAACATGTAATGACATTATGGTTGTGTGCAGAAACTTGCCGAATTATGAAATGCCAAATCACAATTTGTAACAAAAGGTTATTCAGTTTTAAAAAGTGATGCGTTGAAACTTTTGCGGAGTAGAATTATCATTCTGCTTATGGTTTGAAATATCTTGATAAAAGTTTTGTCTTGATTGGTTAATACGTGGACTATTCAGTTTCAAACGCAATTCCTACAGGATGACTGGGTGAGGTTAGGAAAGGTTCTCTCGTTTCTTTGATAGGTTGTCCATCCTTTGTGAGATTCAAGCAACCTCTGAAATATTCTAACGACCTCGTTTTAATTTCCGGACGTTCCACCGCCGAATACTGACCACTTCACTCGAAGGTTCGTATATTTAACGAATGCTAACGACGTCACACGAGAAATTCCGAGATCTCGTGAATCCCATTAGTGGTGAAAAGCCTACGGCAAAATTTATTTCAGCAATGGATTTGTTAATAATTTGAATGTTTCTGAAAAACATTGCTGAATGGAGTTTGTTCTCTCATGAAATTTCATAAAACCCCAGAATCATCCCCATTTCTATCATATCTGGATAAGATTTGTTTAATTTTGCAGTCAACCACGAGATTCCTTCAGTAGTCACTTTTGTGACTATGAATGTTTTCCTTCTTTTTGAACCAACTGGATTCAAGTTTTATGAACATTTTATGTGCCCATTTAATGTTTGAAAGTCGATTTATACTTGTTTCTGGACATACCATTGGCATACTGGTAAGTGGCTAAACCAACCTTTTCCGTGTTTTTATATCCAGAGGTAATGTTGAGCCTCGGAAAAAGAAAGTAATTATGTGAAAACTGGTCTGGAGAATCAGGAGGGTACAGAAGCTCTATGTCCATTCCTCTGCCGTACCAAATGGGTCCAAAGTCTTATTTTAGCGTGCGCGCATGTCTTTTTGATCAATCTGAAAATCGAAATCCTCCTAGCCATTACAGTCCCTAACATTGTGTCCAAGAATTGTCATGGTTGATTGATAGTTGTAGAAGCTAGAGTGTAAACAAAGTCAAACTTAGCTATTTTTGAGATTCAAGGGCAGATAACTCTGCACTTTCGGGTCCGATCAGGCCCATAATCTAACTTATCTAAGAAATCATATTCCTACTTGTTTTGACCAAGTTTTATCAAGAATGGCTTTTGTGGATGGTAGATTGTAAACACCAAATTGTGGACGGGTATGGAAGGACAGACGCCGGACAAAAAAGTAACCACAACAACTCGCCTCTAGCACTTTGTGCCCAGGAGAGCTAAAAAGAGCACATAATTGCGAAAATGAATTTTTAATGAGCCTAAAAATTACACCCAAGCAAAATTTTATAGTCACCAACATTGTGTCCGGGTTTGTCCTGATTGGCTAATATTTGTCTTTTTTAGAGCTCGAGCTAAAACCAAGTCGGAAACTACAGTTTTGTCAAATTCAAGGACATATTAAGCTACTCAGCAAGATCCAGACTGTTTATGCTGAGAATCAAACTCACGAAAGACCTTATGATTAGCAATATAGTGCCTCCAATTATGTCTTGAATGGCCAATAATTGTAGATGCTAGAGTGTAAACAAAGTCAAAATTGGCAATTCTTGACATTCAAAGGCAGAAAACTCTGTACTTTTTCGTCCAATCAGGCTCATCCGAGAACTTGTGAGTTGTGACCATACTTGTTTTGACAAAATGGTCAAGATTAGGAAATATTTAAGGATGCTAGTGTTTTAAAACATATAATTGTAAACAGAGGTACAAATATTAAGACATAGAGACCGACGGACCATTAACGGTGAGTGACCACAATAGCTCATCAGGAGCACTTTGAGCTAAAATGGGACTGTACCGCATAAAGGACCCTTATGATAATTGAGAGTATCATGGATCAAGATCAGTATGTGCATCTGCAGTCTGATCACGATCCATGCTGTTTTTCAAAAGAGTGTTCATCACATGTAGCAGCTGTTGAAAAGCAGTACAAGCTGATCTAAACCCTCCTCTGATACCCCGCTGTCTGAGCTACGCTACATGTCATCCTCGTATACCCCGCGGACTGACAAGTAGCGTAGCTCAGACCGCGGGGTATCCTAGGAGGTTTTAGATCAGCTTGTACTGCTTTTCAACAGCTGCTACAGACGACATTTTCAAGTGAATGATTTTTAAAGGTTTATGGTCGTTTGTGTAGAAAACATTATTGAAAATGAAGAAACCGGAATATGTTTTCCAAGTCATAATCTTGTGCGGAAGTCAAAATGAATCACTGTAATAATTGGTTTTATTGTGGCAATGCTTCAATCATGTGCGTGTCAATCCTGGTAATTTTCGGGCGCCTTCGAAGTTTATACGTATAAGTGGAGCAAGATCGGAAAGCACATGCACCAAGCATCGAAATGGTATATACCGGCTCCATGTAAAATTGTGTAAAGAACTTAAAATTTAGGGTATTCCTTAAAGTGACATTTAATATTTAATCATTTTCTTAAAAGTATGTCTTGATACAAAGATTGTTTATTCTAATGCGTAGAAATGCTATCAGTTTTTTAAGTTGTTTATTTATAGTTGTTTATTATAAGCGAAAAATACGCCTTTAAAGTTGGGACAGAAATGACAAATTCTATACAAATCTGAACTGTTGTCCACAGCAATTTGTTTAATTTTAGCACAAAAATATATATTTCTCGTAAACGGTTCAATATTTTGGCTTGAAATTTTCAGAATTTTCATAAAAAAGATGCTCATTCAGATATTATAAAAGTAAAATTTATGCAAAAATAATTGTGAAACGTCACTTTAACTCTGCGCTACTTAGCAATTGCGTAATCTTGATAAGTATACACTTCGTTTATTTTTGTCCAAATCAGTTATATAGTAGAACTAGCTTAAAGGGACACGCCAATTCCATTTCATTTTTCTTTGAAGTATGTCTTGATGTCAAAATGGGTTATTCCAATGCGTATAATTGCCATCAGTTGTTTTAAAGTTGTTTTAACACAAAAAATATATATATTTCTCGTAAACGGCGCAATACTTTGGCTTCAAATTTTCATAATTTTCATAAGAAACTGAAAATGTGCTCTTTGAGATAGAAATGAAAGTAAAATTTACGAAAAAATATTTGTGAAAAGTCACTTTAATGTTATTTTCATCATATTTTTGTATAAAATAGAGACTTTCATAATCACTGCAACGTCAAGCTCTTGTCATGCTGAAAGAAACAGATCGGACTGCAGTGCAAGCTTTACTGTTCATGTGCTGCCAGTCAAGGAAACAAGGTTATCCAGGGGGTGTATTCACCATTATTTCTAAATCTAAATTACACTAGAAGCAATCTGGTTGGACGAGACATATGTCTCGACCAATCAGATGGGTTGTTTTGTAATTTTTAAGAGTTAACTTTGAATTAGACTGGTTGTGAATACCACCCCTAGAATCAGCATAACAAGGGCTCAATAGCTGTCTTATTTATTATCACAGTCAGTTTTCCTTTCATTTCTTTATTTTCCTTTTTTCCTTTTCTCCATCACTGGTGCCATCACACCTTTATTGATAAGCCCGCCATTTTTCACATTAAACAATGGTGGCCACACGAGAAAATCTGTTTTATCGCCAGGTGTGTAGTACGGTGTGTATAAATTTATGTCAAGTTTGGTCCCCGGTTTCATCTCCATGTCCATGTACAGTGGCGGATTGTGGACGGCCAGTAACCAGCAAGTTTCTGCACATTTCTCGTAGTAGGCCGTAATTTCTTTGGGACATTTCTCATCTGGTTTTACCTTCATTTTCTCCAGGAATAGCTGGAAATATATACACAGCGGCAGATCCAGATGGGCTTCCGGGAGTTGGGGTGGTGTTGGTGGGGTCAAACAAATGCAGCGACGAATCCAGCAATTCTGTGTGGGGGTTCGAATATACAAATAGCGGGTCGTTTTCCTGTTATTATACAATTTTTACTAAGTTTCTGAATTAATGGAAATGAAATAATCATATTTCAGAGGGGGGTTCGTTTGATCCACCCAAATCCCCTCTGTATCCAGCATTGCTCTGTAGCCTAATTATTTCATTTTCATGTAGAAATGCAATCAAAATTGTGGAACAAGAGGAAAACGAGTCCATCTTTTTGTACATTCAAAGCCCCTTCACATCAGTTCTTGATACGCCACTGATACAGATCATGTTACTGTACACTTTACCAAACAAACCCAGTTATTGGGGGAAATACAATGCTCTTTTCTCCAAACCAATTGATTTGATATTTTGAACTGATATGACAATTAATGCGTAGGATTGCCAAGTCTTAAATTCTAAATTTCAGTAGAATTCATTGGAACATGGGTCCACATAATCGCAGACATATTGTGGCACTTGGGATTTCCATGTCACTATGGCCCATTACTCAGAGACTTTTCCCACTCACTCACAAAACGCCTACTGTTGATACATTGTACTAATTGTAAAATGTGGTTTTGAAAGCATTGTCATTTGAATTATTCCTTTCAGAAATGACAAAATATTAGACCAGTGAAAGTTAAAAGCTGCATTAGATGGCCAAATGAATGAAAACATATAATATGATTTTTTGTCAGTTATAAGCTATTATTACATGTAGCACAGAAAAATTTGAGACAAAAGAAGAAAATGCTGGTTTTCAGCAATTTCCTCTTTTGTCTTCGAAATCTTTCCTATGCCTTTTGTATTGTCATCATTTGGGAAAGGGTTACCATAAAATAAAAGCATACCTTTATAACCGATTCTGGTTTTGTTGATGCAATTGCCTTTCTAACTTCCAGAAGAGAAGTTTCTTGTTTGGAATGTAGTCTTGGTTTATCTGTAGGAGCCTGAATGGAAAAATAATGTGTCTAAAATAATTAAGGCCCGTAGGAATAGGGGCTAGGGGAGCTAAGCCCCCATCCCCCAAAAAATTGGTCAAAAGTGCCAAAATGTCTTTATTTCACACTTTAGAGCAGAGAAAATCCAATTTATCCCCCCCAATAATAAGACACTGGGGCTTTAGCCATCCCAATATCAAATTACTTCCTACAGGCCTGTTATTGGTCAGTTTCCAGGAAACAACATTAAGTGTTTTCTTTTTTTGTTGTTTCTTTTCTTTTTTAAAAAAATAATCTTGTTGACAAATACATTGTTCTTAACCCAATACCAGACCGCAAATTCCAAATTTACAGACGACAACTTGTATTGAATAAAATTTTACATTTTTTTCTTTCTATGTAGAAAACATTGTGAAAATGAAAAAAATTCTTGTAACAAGCATTTTTTTCATTTTCTACGATGTTTTCCCAAGCACCTTTCTAGAGGGGCGTCAAAAAGTGTCACTATGTGGGAATGGCTTAACACATCCAAATCACCAATCCTTTTCCAGAAAACAAAAAAAATCTTTTCTTTTTTTCAAAAATGATGTTGTTAACAAATACTTTGTTAATAATATTTGAAGGTCGGAAATTGTACCTGGGATATAATGATTATAAATCCAATGCCCTTACAACAGCACAATGACTGAATATATATGTGTATAGGAGGGGGTTCACAAATAAATTTACCACAGTTTTTTTCACATCTTGACCGTGATACAGAAATACATCTCTTAGCTGCATAAACTGGCTGTCAGCAACCTCTTTACAGAAATTGTAGCACTCCTAGAAATAGAGACATTGATTATGGAAATATTTTAACCATTTCCCCCAAACAAGACCTGGTTTTTGATGTCCTAATTAGATGAGGTTTGGGAAAATAGTGAGGCAAAAGAAGAAAGTGCTGATAATCAGCACTTTCTCCATTTGCCTCATTATTTTCTGACCTATACTGTACACAAATCCAACCTTGATTAACACCCATTTGTCGTCTGCAACAGATTTTAGATTGGAAAAGTCTAAATTTTCTCCGTTTGCCAAAAGGTTGACATTGTTTTAGTGAATTATGAAGAAGAAAGAAAGAATAATTTCATGATATATAATGTATCTATAAACAATAAATTATGACCAGAAACCAATAATCTCCATCTGAAGAACAGTTTGTTCAATGAGATGATTGTCAAGGTTCATACTCTAAAGCTCTTGGAAAGAATAAAAACTAATATTGTCAAACTGGCACAAGATACGCCCGTCACACTACTTGATATCGAATTGGGACAGTATGGTTAAAATTGCTTAATGTTAAGTTTTGACGTTAAATTTTCGTATTGACAGACGGACATTAGAAAACCAATATGCCCTCGATCTTTTAGACTGGGTTCCAGTCTGATAATTTCTCCCCTCTTTTAATTTCTCCGGTCTTAATGTCAAACGCGATAAAAAAAAACGGGTGCCGCAATATGTAACGGGTATCAAAATCTTTGAAGTGTTATCTTATTGACCAAATTGTATATTGACGACTGGACCAAGGCTAACGATCTTTTGATACGTGGGCACTAAGAACAAAAGGCAATAACCCAATAAGTAAGCTAGGTAAAGTTATGGTTCCTGTGCACTTCACTCCATTACCATGAGATGTACATAACTGCTAAGTTTCAATCAACAGACATACTAGTAGGGTGACAGAATTATGTTGCAGACAAAGAAGTTGACAACACCTGCCCGGACACCAGAAGGAATATTTCCTACCCTTTCTTCAATATTTTTCAAAGCTTTAAGACTTTGGTTCATCAAAATATATACAAGTGTGTGAAAGGTTTATACATCCTACCTCCAGGGTATCCAAGAGAAATTTTATGGCATCTTTTTCATTCTTCTTCATCTTATCTGTTAGTGAGGAAAAAGCATCAGTCCATTCATTGTCGTACAATTCCGAGAACTTTTCCCCAAGTTTCATTGGACGGAATGGATCGCTGAGGTCCGAGATGTCAGAGTTGTTGTCTTTAAGTTTTTGCCCTGCAACCTTGCTGTACCTGTAAAATTGTCAATTGACCACATCCTCTTTATTCTCATAGATATTGCAAACTTGATCTGGTAAGTATTGCTTCTTTAAAAAAACATTTAACTCTGCAGCTTGTTTCAAGCCCAGGTGATGAGGTTGTTGTTGAAAGTGAAAATATTGATAACCAGACATTTCCTCTTACGCTTGGTGTTTTCGTGTTTTATTGTAACACGCTTTATTTTATCAACATCTATTTTGTCATCTGCAGCAGCATTCAAATCTGAAACTCAAAACTTTCGGTGTTTCGGAAGATGTGATGACACCATCCGCTTTCCAGGCCTAAATGGCTTTTCCATTTGCCACAAGTCATGATCAAATATAAAAGGTATTTGCAGGAAGTATGCATGAGTGAAAAAAGCTAGTTACAAATTTCAGGACCACGATGGAAATAAGAGATTTCTCTTTATCGTGTAATCCTGGGTTAAAGGTCATTTAATGGGTAGTGCAACTTTGATATGCTTGTAAAATTTGTAATCGTGACAATATTTTATGTACCGTATGTATTTTAATATTGTTACATAATTCTCACATTTGAATTGTAAATGCATTTTATTATCGTTTTGTAATGTACTACATGTGATCTTTTTTACCGAAATAAATCTATCTATCTATCTATCTAAATTTAAAGGCTAAATTTCAACATTAAGGTCAAAATGTGAAAGATCATAGTCTTACATGAAAAGTTTTAGCAGGAAGTATCTGTGTGTGATTTAAGTAAGATTTTAATTTTTGATAAAGTAGGTCAAACACCAAGGTCTAGGTCACAATCTCTAAGATCATTGTCTCAATGTTAAAGTCATGACAGTAGGTATCCTTGTGTGAGGTATCAATGTATATCTTATAGTATATAAATAGATATACGCAAGGCTATTAAAGTGTTCTCAATGGCTTATAGGTCAAAGTCATGAAGTACAAGGCCATGTTCTCAACTAAACGGTTGTGGCAGAATGTATCCATAGATCTATGTCTGAAATATCAATGCTCTCTTAAGGCTTTCCCTGTGCCTCAGAATGAAAAAAATAGTAAAATATATTCATTTCATCAACCATATAGTTTTCTAGTAGATTCTAAATCAAAAACTATGTGCTGTCTTCGAATATAAAAATGCAAACAATCTATTATTCCCATTGAAATATAAGTAAAATAGAATAAAACAAACTTGCCTATTCCGAAGGTCATCCCTTTCAGCAACAAGTTTCTGTACTCTCTCTTCATTTTGTCGATTAATGGACTTAATTGAGTCTTCTAAGTGGGTAACTTTTTTCTTGTAATGTTCTATAGCTTTGCATGTCTCCTCATATTGTTCAAGACATAAATTCCATTCTTCAGTCTTGGTTTGTAATTCTGTCTGTAGGTCATCATTTTTCTGCTTCAATTTCTCCTGATCTTTTACAATATTTTGGTTTACTTGCTCTAAACTCAGGTTTTCTTGATACATTTTCTCCGCCTCCTTTTCAAATTTTGCAATTATTTTTGTTTTATCCTCTAACGTTTTCTCCAGGCAATTGGCTTTGTGTTTCCAGTCAATCTGTCCCTTTTCTGCATTTTCATTTGGCAACCTAGTATAAAAAATTATAATATGTAAGAAATAAATGATCTAGTACCTAGAGAGGCACATGCATCTTTTAGACGAGAAATTGATACAAAAATAATGTAAAATTCTACTGATATTCCTTTTGACAAAAAGAATACAAACATGATTTTATAATGGCTATAGATTAACCTCCTTATCTAAGTAAAATTAAATCAAAATTTAAAGCAACGAATTTGTCAATAAAGCTTGTATATATCATAAGATTTCTGAACAAATCTTTAAACCTGTGTTCACAAAAATGTGTTTATGAATATTCTTCATGGCATAACAAGATTTCAATCACGCTTGGAAAAGTGTACTTTAAAATTGTTTCCTGGAAAACGTAAAAAAGAATAGTTCCTAAAAGGCTTTTATCCAATGTTTTCCATTTGAATGCAACTCATTTCCACAAAACAGAAAGTTTCACTTGTTTGACAATGCAAAGATATGGCCAATATTGTGTAGCCTAATACAAGAACTTGTCAACAAGGAACCTCATCCCATAAATTGAAATTAAATGCAATACTTTCAAGACCAAACATCCAGACATGTCTTTACTTGAGTGAAGTCTGATCTCATATGATCTATACTGCTATTAAGTTGTCTCAGGAAATGGCAAAGTCATAGGAGAACAATTCTGAATGTAGGCATGTGCAGGCCAATTTGGATCTACATTGGTATAATGTAATTCTTTCCGATTTCAGATCAATTGTTTTTTCCAACATATCTACGAGTATATCTATATTAAAGATATAATATGCCTCTTTTAAGAAATGTGAGACAAGCTGTGAAAGAAACTTATGACATTTGTATATTCGTTAATCGATGAAAGGTTTAATGTAATTTTCAACAGTATTTCATGCATAACATGATGGCTTACATGTAGCATATAACTATGGATTCCTGACATTTACCTCACCAGTACTACCACAATATCCTTTAAGAGCATCCAGAGCCTCTCCCACATCTATAAAGGCTTATCAATTTATTTGTGGGATACGAATCTTAAAGATGATATTTGGTGAAATCTAGGATCAAACAAGGGTATAGATAATTCAGACACAAGACAAATGACAGACCAGGATAAAATAATGCAGAGCTACAGATAGGAGGGGTTTATTGCTTTTCAAAATGCAAAATGTCTTTCAATATTAATCAAACTCTTTGTTGTGTGTACTAATTGTCATCAACTTCGGATCTTAGATGACAAGTTTAGAATGCATTTAACCCCTCTTATCTGTTGTTCTAAGGATGTATGGAATAGACCAATGCGGTACAAAACTATGTTGAAGCCCTTTCTCAAATAAAACCTTGTTCTGATACTCTTTAGATTAAGCTATGAATTAGAATAGCATTGAGGGAAAACGCTGGATACCACCATTTTCTCATTTTAAATCAATATTTTCAGTGTTATTTGACAAAAACATCCTATCATTTTCAATATTCATCATCAATTAGGAGTATCTGTCAAATTGGAACAACCTAAATTCTTGCTGTTTGAGAAAGAGATGAATTACCCAATTGGTTCTTCTTTTGGAGCTGCATCATTATTCTTGTTTTCCTTTGCTTCTCTTACAAAATTATCTTTTCTGGGTGCCTTTGGACTTGGTCTAAATATACAAAATGATGTAATCTGTATCACATAAACTAAATAAATAAGACAAAATTACAAAATGTATTGATAATTTAGCCTAGTTTATATCTACACTGACCACATAAAGTAACGTTACACTCATTCAATATCAAATATCTTAAAACTTGTTTATAAATATAAGGATATTTTTGTTTTGACATCATATATATATAATATTCTATCAAACAGTTAACGAAACATCATAAAAATATAAAAACATTTACAGACAAACATTTCAACTTAAAGACACATGGTGTAAATTCAAAAGTCACAAACAAATTCATGGTTATAATCATCCTTTGTATTCATAAACAACTGATATCTTCGTCACATTGACACCATTTTTGAACCAATTTGATGTTAAAGAAACTTAGTCATCCTGAAGGGTTGTTCGTTCGTAAGACAGGTTTATTGGAGGATTAAGACCACTACTACGAACAAGCCTTTTCAGACAATCCCAAAAGTGTTCGATAGCAGACATGTCCTGGAATAAGTGAATTTACCTTATTTTGCTGCACAACCGTTGTGTGAAAGCAGCAGTGTGTGCAGGAGCGTCATCCTGTTGCAAAATGCCATTGACTCTTCCTACATATTAAGGACAACAGGGCGCAACGCATTGTAAACGTACATACCAGTACCGACTTTGACATTTCAATTGTTTGTCCCAACCCACCTGCTTGGGCATTAGTGTGAGTTCCTTGACGTTATGCAAACATACGAAGCACAGACCTTCACCTCTTAAACTAGATCAGACCGTCTTTGGATGGATAAGTTAAATAGCGAAAGTTATCCCAAAATTTAGTCAATAACAGATATTTAACGGTTTTCTTCTGGTTGAATCATTCGTTTGTGATGGTTTATCCATATCCGTCAATGTTCATTTATGTGGAATCTGCTGCTATTAGGAATCTGTTCTCATGTTCAGGGCCCTTTGGCCAATACCCTACCCACTGATTGTTACTGGTCCAGTTGATGATCTGGATCGATCATGCACTCTGGCATTTGCTATAAAATTGTACCGCAACCTTGAAATTGAAGAACAATTGGATGCCAAGCTTTTTGGTCCCTACATTGAATATTCCAGAACTCGAATTAAACTTTAAAGTGATATGTTGACGGCTGTTTTCCGGAAGTTATGACATGACCCTTATTCCACAAAGTGACAGTTTTTTTGTGTTTTTACTGTGTAATTGGCTACACACTATCAATAAAACTATATTATAGGATTGTCTTTTAATTTGCAAGACGTTAAGATGTGTTTAACGTAAAATGATAAAGGGGTATATTTCTGACATTTTTTTAAATATTTTATTAAAAATAACTATCATAAACCTTCCTTGCAAACTATAGAAAGTACCATTTTAGACCCTGGTATGTTTATAATAGAATTATTCAAATTTGAAAATGTTGCGTTACTTTATGTGGTCAGTGTATATAGACTATATTCAAACTATATTTTCACATAAAAATAACATCATTAAATATCAACTTAAAAAATATTTCTGTAATAAGATTATTTCTAAGGGGGCTGTTAATAAAGTATTCAGAATAGTATAATCATTTTTAGCTCCACTAGCTCCAGAACAGAGGGCTATTTTCATGGAGGTGTATCCGTCAAGTCTGTCAGTCCGTGTGTCCATCTGTAAACTTTTCCTTTAAAAATCTTCGCAAAAACTACTGGATGGATTTCAACCAAACCTCACAGGAATGATCCTTGGTCACTCAGATACCTTTAAAGAATTCTGATCAAAGCAGAAAGTCTTGAGTTATCTGCCCTTGAATGTAAACAAGAGTTGTCCGCAGACAACGTAGCTCGCCTATACAGGAGCTTGTCACAAAACAGCTAATTCTTTAAAAGTAGGTCAAACTCCAAGGTCAAGGTCACAAGGTCAAGGGTCATGGCCACCAATGAAAGGTCTTACCAGGAGGTATCCATGTGTGAAATATCAAGGCTCTATCTATAATAGTGCATGAGATATAGGCCAGGTTAAAGTTTTTTAAAAGTAGGTCAAACTCCAAGGTCAAGGTAACTAGGTCAAAGGTCATGGTCCCAAATGAAAGGTCTTGTCCAGAGGTATCTATGTGTGAAATATCAAGGCTGTATCTAGAGATATAGACCAGGTTAAAGTTTTTCAAGTGAAGACGCGACGGGACGGGACACAACGCCGACTCCGACTCCGAAACTAGGGCTGTGACATTAGCTCCCCGGACATAAAGTCCCGGCTGGCTAAAGATGGCCGTTTTGACTTTGTTTTCACTGATATAGCCAACTACAAATATTGACCAATCAAAGCAAAACTTAGACAGAACATTTGTGACTATTTAGATCTTGCCTTGGTATAATTTTCAGCCTGATCTGAATATTACATGAATTTCGTGCCCTTGCAATCTACAAAATTCCCATTTTCGACATCGTTTTACCCTACAAATATTGACCAATCACAACAAAACTTGGACAGAATGTTGGTGACTGTAAGATCTTGCTTGGGTGTAATTTTCAGCTTGATCTAAATTTTGCATCATAAGGTATGTGTCCTTGAAATTGACAAAATTGCCGTTTTATACTTTATTTTCACGCTTTTACCTAGCTTAATATTAACTGATCGACACAAAACTTAAACAGAATCTTAAACATCATTTATGATTTATCTTATAAAATCTTTCATGCCTGTTATATGCTTCTTGATTTACTTGATAAGAATCTTAAATCCAGAGTGCCTTTGAGGTTGACTAAATTGCTTTTTTTCAACTTTGTTTTTACCCTCTTTACATCCACAAATAATAATCAGTCAGTTCAAAACCTACATAAAAAGTTGGTTAAAGTAATATCTTGCTTTAGTATGATCCAAAGCCTGCTAGAAATATAACATCCTGAGCTATGTGCCATTGAATTTGACAAAATTACCAACTGTGTCACTTTAACAGCCCCACATATTCACAAATAAAGATAAAGGTTGATGACTGTGAAATGATCTTCTTTGACATCTTTTCACTTTTGTTGCCTGAGTTATCTACATTTAGCATAGGTCCCTTTAAATAGAGACTAATTTAAATTATATTTGTAAAAGCAGTCATGCATTTGCTTGTCTGCACAGCCTGAACTTATGAAATTGCAATTAACATGAAAAACTAAAACTGTCACAAAATGTGACTTGATACCACCCCCCCTACACAAGCTTTCACTACAACAAAGGGCAATAAAGTGTACCAAGTTTGAAGTTGCTAGCACTTATGGTTCAGAAGATATGGTCCGGACAAAAATACAAGGGTACAAACAACAAAGGGCAATAACTCTGAAAGAGGGTGTGGCAGAGTAACGGTTCTTGTACATGAAACTTTGCCACAAAGAGATCTATAAAAGTAGCAAAGTTTGAAGCTGCTAGCACTTATGGTCAGAAGATATATTCTGGACAAAAATATAAGGGTAAAACCAATGAAGGGCAATAACTAAATATGTACGCATGGCAGAGTAACAGTTCTTTGACATGGCATGCCCCCACAATAAGATGATCCGGAAAAAAATGCAAGAGTAAAAACAACAAAGGGCAATAACTCAAAAAGTGGGTGTGGCAGAGTAACAATTCTTGAACATGACACTTCCTCAAGTTTGAAGTTGCTAGAACTTATTGTTAAGAAGATATGCTACGGAGAAGTATTTTGTACATGGACAGACAGACATAGACAGACATACAGACAGGTTCATTCCAGTATAACCCCAAAAACATTCGTTTTGCAGGGGTATAACAATTCAGGCCTGTGGAGCGATTCCAGACTGCCAGGGCTGTCTAGTTTAAATTGGGCAGAAACTGACATTAAATTTTCAACACAAATACTTTAAAGAATTATGCATTTGATCCTGTTACAAAAACAAGAGGGCCAAGATGGCCCTGGATCGCTCACCTGATAGAAGTTTGAAACATACTACAAGCAGAACAAGACCGACCTTTTACATGACCTAGGTATCTCTAAGACAAGAACACACAACTTAAGATGCGAGATTATGATCCAGCTGAAAACAGCGTTCTTAATCTACAATGATCAATGTTTGTGGCTGTTACAGTGAAAACAAAGTCGAAAAAACATCGATTTTGTCATAATCAAGGGCACATAACTCTGTTCTGATAAAGATATTCTCATCAACATTATGTCCAAGTTGTTTTTTGATTGGTCAATATTTATTGCTGTTTGAGTGAAATTAAAGTCCAAAACGGCAATTTTGTCACCGTCAAGGGCACACAACTCTGATTTTTCTAGGCCGATCAATATGTAAAATGATATCTTCTAAGATCTTATGGTCACCAACATTGTGACCAAGTTGTGTCTTGATTAATCAGCATTGTTGTTTTAAGAGTGGAAATAAAGTCAAAAACGGTAATTTTGTGAAATTTGAGGGCCAATTCTTCAGGTCCGATCTAGCTGAATTTTTTTTTCATCCGGCATCTTATGGTTACCAACATTGTTGCCAAGTTTTGTCTTGATTGGTCAATAAATGTAGATGCTACAGTGTAAACAAAGTCGAAAACGGCAATTTTGTCAAATTCAAGGGCACATAACTCCATACTTCCTGCTCCGATGACACTGAAAATCAAACTCATTCAAAATTTTATAGTTACCAACATTCTGGCTCAGTTTTGTCTTGATTGGTCAATATTTGTAGATGCTAGAGTGGTAACAAAGTCAAAACTAGCTATTTTTGATATTCAAGGGCACATAACTTCGGACTTCCTGATCCGATCTGACCCAAAATCGAACTCGTCCAAGAACTTATAACCATCCATGTTTTGACCAAGTTTGGTCAAGATTGGTTAATATTTGTGGACGCTAGAGTGGTAACAACAAATTGTGGACAGACGGACGGACAGATCCGTGCTCAGGTGAGCTAACTAGGTTGTTTGCATTTAAGAACCTTTGGCAGTCACTATGGAAACATAGGGTCAGTTAAGCGGGGCAACTTTGGATTTATAGTCAGAATGTGATCACAATAGCTTAAAGTTTGCCTTTCTTGCTCAGGTGAGAAAAAGAGGTAAAAGCATATTATTTAAGCCTTTCCAAAACAAAACCTCATTTTACTTCCCAAGTAGATTTTTAGGCATACATTGAGAGAAAATATGTTGCTGATAATCAGCAAGTACCCCCTTTTTCCCCAATAAAATCTGTGTTATGAAAATACACATAATATAAATTTCAAATTAGATCACTCCAAATTGTTTGATTTTTTGAAAGGGTTGATATGCGTTTATAATACACATTATAATGGTTTTGCGCTAAGTCCCATCCCTCCTGCACAATTTGCCAATTTCTTACCCTTGTGTATCCCTGTGGTCTGGTTTAGGGTGGGAATGTGATACAGTTGTTTTATGTGGACCTACTGTAGCAGACTGGACTGGAATATTTAGCTTCTCTCCCTGACTGCTGAAAAAAACACAACATGAAGCTTAATTGATTCCCTAACAACAAAATTTTAAGGTAGGCCAATACGAAAGCTGCTGCAGACTACAAAAAGAATGTTACTTAAGGTAAATTTTGTGTATAATATAGAACAGAAAACATTTAGGCAAAAGAAGAAAATGTTAATTATCAGCATTTTTTGTCTCAATGCTTTCCCAAGCCTTTTCCAATAAGGAAGTCAAAACCATGTCTTCTTTGGGTTAAGACTTTAATGTGCATGTCTTGTTATTTCATCCACTGTAAGATTGTCTTAAACTGTTTAATAATGCATTTTTGTAACTGTAAATATAATACTGTATGTGTAGAAATATTGCCGGCTTCTTATTTTCTCCAGGTTTACTGCTAACTTTTGCAACACTTGCCTGTGTGTTTGTGCTGAAAAAAGCATAACAGAAAAACCTTCACCCCATGAAATCCCTAGTTTGAAATCATTAACTTTACAGATTTGGGACAAAAATGATAAAAAAGTAGACAATGCTTGTCACAAGCTTTTATGTTTTTCCTTCTCTGATTCCCATATTGTATCATTTTTTCTACTTTCAGTAACATATTATATTTTGTTGTCTGCAATGGCCTTGAAGTAAGACCAATCAACAATTGTGTTGCTAGGGAGAGGGTCAAGAAAAATAACCAGAATCGGAGTTTGATATTTTTTCATTCTTTTTCTATTTTAGGATTACCTGTCAATATCAACAATGTTATTCTTTCCCAAACAATCTGTGCTTTAAACACATTTAAAGAGAAAGCTTGGGAAAGTAAAATTAAAATAAGATGTAACTAAAAACTTGAATACATTCTCCTTTTCTGTTAATTAATTTAAAGGGGCCATGAAGCTCATTCAACAAATTTCCAGTTAAATAATAGTAGCTGGTGTAGCTAACAATGTTACGTATTCATTTTTTTTCTTTGACTTGTACAAATGTAATATCTTATCCAAGCTGCCAGCTGCTCATTCAACTAAGAAGATTCATTAACAACTCATCCCTTGTTGAGAAACATATAGCTTTTTTCAAATGTCAGTAATGGCTGACCCCTGCTTTGAGCCCATGACCCTTGGATTTATAGAAAGTCATCCAACATTCTTAGCTATAGGGCTTGGCTGCCCCTTTCCTGTTGTCCAAGACTTTGTCCTTTTCCCTCAATACTCTTCACATTATGATGTTCAAATACCCTGCTTTTCTTAAAATTCATTTAGATTTCTGAAGAAATTTGAACCTGGCCAATCTGCCAATCATAATCCATCAACCCTTTCCCAAACAACAAGTATCTAGAATTCTCAAATTTGAGAATATTCAGATTTGTCCAATTTGAGAACTGATGCAGATAATGGAATACATGTACATGTATAGAAAAGGAATTTGTGTACAACATAGCACAAAAAATATTGAGCAAAAGCAGAAAATGCTGGCTACCAGCATTTTCTTTATTGCCTCAATGTATTCCCAAACTTTTTCTAAAAGGGATGTCAAACCCAGACAGATGGTTGGTAAGCTCACTTGAGATCGCATATCTTGTTGAAATTAATTAAATATTTTTACCTGTTAAGCAGTATGTTTTTACGATTTCTCTATTTTTTCCTTTAATGATGCCAGGACAACAAGAAATTTCCACATAACCTAACTTTAAAAACAGCTTAGAAAAATTTTAACCCAAGGTTCATTTCTGCCAAGTTTCAGGAAGATTTGTCTGCTGGTTTTGGAGTAGAAGCTTTTTGTTGATCATTTAACTATTTTAGGCCCACTTTTTGGTGCCATGACAGTCAAAAGTATTGGCAATGTTCAAAGCCATTCACCCAACGAAAATTCTTGCCAAGTTTGAAGAAGATTGGACGGCTAGTTTGGCAGAAGAAGCGTTTTTAAGGGTTTTTTTTTGCAATTTTGCAATTTTTCTCATGCCAAGGCACCAAAAGTTAGAGAGAAAATCAAATCCTTTAAATAACTTTCAAATCCCTTCAACCAATTATTATTCCTGTAAAGTTTCAAGGATATTGACCAAATGGTTTGGGAGAAGAAGATTTTTAAATGTTTGACTATTCCATCTTTTTCTCATGTCAGGGCAGCCAGAGTTTTTGAGGTAATCAAATTCCTTTAATAACTTTTAAAGCCTTTCCAGTAAGAATCACTCCTGCCTAGTTTCAAGAAGATTGGTCCACTGGTTTGAGAGCAAAAGCTTTTTGTTTATTATTCCACTATTGTGGGCCCCCTTTTCCAATGGCACCGCAGCCAGAATCAAATTCTTTTAGCAAATTTCAAGGCCATTGACCAAATAATAATTTTTGACATGTTTCAAGAAGATTGGACAGCTGAGTTGGCAAAAGAAGCCGTTTTAAAAGTTTTTGCAATTTTGCTCCTTTTCTTGTGCCGTGGCACCTAGAGTTTGTAAGAGAATAAAATTCTTTTAACAACTTTGAAAATCCTTCATCCAAGGCTCCTTCCTGTGAAGTATCAAGGCTACTGACCAAATGGTTTGTGAGAAGGATTTTTTAAGATTTAGCTATTTTCTCCTTTTCTCATGCCGCGGCAGCCACAGTCTTTAATGACATCAAATTCTTTTAACAGCTTTGAAAGCCTTTTACGCAAGGATCATTCGTACCAAGTTTCATGAAGATTGGCCTTGTGGTTTGGGAGAAGAAGATCTTTAAAGAAATTGTGGACAGATGGATGGACAGACAGACAAACGGATGGACTGACGGACGGACGGACAACAATCGATCACAATACCTCACCTTGAGCACTTCGTGCTCAGGTGAGCTAAAAATCATGCCTCCAGTTAATCCCTAAAGCTGTATACTTAAGCCTTTCCAAAATAACAAATATTTGTAAGGTGCAGCAGATGACACAATACAAGTACAAACCTGCCAGTAATACGCTAAAGGGTTTTAGGCAGACAATATAGCAGGCAAAAGGAGAAAATGCTAGTTATCAGCGTTTCCATGTGGAATAAGCCACATTTTAACATCATCCTACCTTTTTCCAATTTTTTCAACGAAATTGTTAACTTCTTTCTTCAATTCTTCTATTGCAGTTCCACTTATCCCATTAATTCTTTTCAAGCGATCTTCTCTTAAGAAATTATTACATGCAGTTTGCACCAAATCTGCATTTTTCTGTGGAATAAAAGTAACAAGAATTGTCCACAGACAATAACGCTCGCCCTAACGAGAGCTTGTAACAAAAAAAGTTATTTCCTAGGTCAAAGTAAAAGGTCAAGGTCCAAAATGAAAATTCTTGGCAGGAGGTATCAATGTGTAAAAGATAAAGGCCAAGTTAAAGGTTTTGAAAAGTAGGTCAACCTCCAAGGTCGTGGTCAAATGTGAACGGTGTTGGTAGGAAGTGTCCATGTGTGAAATATCAAGGCTGCATGTGTAAAAGGACATGAGATATAGGCCAGGTTAAAGTTTTTTTTTAAAGTAGGTCAAACTCCAAGGTCAAGGTCACAAGGTCCAAGGTCATGGTCATATGTGAAAGGTCTTGGTCACAGGTGTCCATGTGTGAAATATCAAGGCTGTATATGTTATGGACATGAGATATAGGAGATATAGGTCAGGTAAAAAAAATTCTAAATGTAGATCAAGGTCAAAGGTTAGGGTCAAAAGTGAAATGTCTTGGTTAGAGGTGTCCATATGTGAAATATCAAGGCTGTATGTATAAAATGACATGAGATATAGGCCAGGTTATTTTTTCTTAAAAGAAGGTCAAACTCCAAGGTCAAGGTCACATGATCCAAGGTCATGGTCAAATAAGAAGGGTGTTGGTAGGAGGTGTCCATGTGTGAAATATCAAGGCTGTATGTGTAATGGACATGAGATATAGGCTAGTTTAAGTTTTTTAAAAGTAGGTCAAACTCAAAGGTCAATGTCAAAGGTCATGGTTAAATGTGAAATGTGTTGATAGGAGGTGTCCATGTGTGAAATTTCAAGACTGTATGTGTAAAAGGACATGAGATAAAGGCTAGGATAAAGTTTTTTTTTTAAAAGAAGGCCAAACTCAAAGGTCAAGGTCACAAGGTGCAAGGTCATGGTCAAATGTGAACGGTTTTGGTAGGAGGTGTCTATGTGTGAAATTTCAAGACTGTATGTGAAAAAGGACATGAGATAAAGGTCAGGTTTAAGTTTTTTCAAAGTAGGTCAAACTCCAAGGTCAAGGTAACAAGGTCAAAGGTCATGGTCAAATATGAAAGGTATTGGTCAGAGGTATCCATGTGTGAAATATCAAGGCTGCATGTGTAATAGGACATGATATATAGGCCAGGTTAAAGTTTTTTCAAAGTAGGTCAAACTCCAAGGTCAAGGTCACAAGGTCAAAGGTCATGGTCAAATGTGAATGGTGTTAGTAGAAGGTGTCCATGTGTGAAATTTTTTTCAAAGTAGGTCAAACTCCAAGGTCAAGGTCACAAGGTTGTGGTCAAATGTGAACGGTGTTGGTGGGAGGTGTCCATGTGTGAAATATCAAGGCTGTATGTAAAATAGCGCATGAGATATTGGCCAGGTTAAAGTCTTTTGAAAGTAGAGGAAGCTTCAAGGTCACAAGGTCAAAGGTCATGGTCAAAAGAGACCGGTGTTGGTAGGAGATAACCATGTGTGAAATATCAAGGCTGTATGTGTAATATGGCATAAGCTATAGGCCGCCCAGGTTGTTTTTTTGGGCCAGGTCAAAGTTTTTTTAAAGTAGGTCAAACTCCAAGGTCAAGGTCACGGTCCCAAATGAAAGGTCTTGGTTAGAGGTATCCTCAGGTATAATATCAATGCTGTTTCTGAAATAGGGCATAAGTTAAAGGCTAGGTTAAAGTTTTTAAAAATTGTCAAAAAGTATGTCAAACTCCAAGGTCTAGGTCACAAGGTCAAAAGTCATAGTCTCAAATGAAAGTTTGAGTTTGAGTTTATTGGGTTTTTACGCGGTTTTGAACTACCAGGGTCATATTGCAGCAGCTGGAGCACCTACTCATGGATTCCTGTTGTTTATCAAACCAGTACTACCACAACACCCTTACCAAGCCTCCAGCTGCTCGTACAATTTTGTCAGAAAGGGTATTAGCCGCGGCCGGGTATCGAACCCAGGACCTCTCGCATGAGGGTCCGACTCAAATGAAAAGTCTTGGTTGTAGGTACCTACAGGTGTGAAGGCTGAATCTCTAATAGGGCATGAGATATGGGCCAGGTTAAAGTTTTTGCGGACGCTGACACCGACGCCAACATCCAGGGGTATGACAATTATTATAGCTCTTCCAAGACTATCGTCCCGGGCAAGCTAAAAATCTAGACAACTTTGCATAGATTTGAACTCAAATATTATGCACTATTAGATAATCTGAAATAAATTAGAAATATATCACTACAGGCAATAAAAATATCCCCACTGCTACAATTAGTTGTCAAGGCAAGTCTAATTAAATTAGTCAAATCAGACGCAATATCTAAAAAAGGCTTGATAGTCATTTTTGCCAGTTGCTGCCAACGATGATGCAAAAGCCATTTACATTGTATGATGTATTTTCAATGGGCGAATGGAATATATTCTGAGGGTCATTTATTTTACAGTATCTATTAGTATCAAATTCTTTCATCATTAAATTTGGCATGCCAGGAAATGTCAAAAATCATTGAAAAGTAAATGATCATTAACTTCAGTAAGTTCCTCATAGTAGTGTTATGTACATGTCCAGAAATACCTCAGCAGCTGCTTGGTCAAGATGATCCAAAAACTCTTTTACTTCTAGATACTTTCCATCAAGGTTTTTTCCTTTCAAACAAATCTTTAACTTTTCAAGAGCTGTATTGAAATCAGGTTGATTTTCCTTTGACGCCATGCTGCGTCACTTGCTGAAGCCCTGAAGATAAAATACCATGAGTTCCAGGGTATTATTATGGACCTCGGCCCAGAGCTACAGATCGTTAAGAAGAGGTTGTGGCTTTTAGAAATAAAACTTTTCACAAAATGTTCATCAAACCCTATGGTTTTGATCTGAAATAAAAAAAAATGAGAGTATGTTCACAATTAGGGCTGAAACAGGTACAAAATTTCTATCCGGGTACCCATCTTACAATTACCAATGGGTACCTGCTGTGTCCCCATACAAATGGATAACTTGTGAATTTAGATGGCCCAATCCAGTTATGGTAGATTATATAAGAGCAAATTTAGGAATCCACCAATGGGCACATGAAGGCGAGTTGATTCGGCTGAGTCAACCTGTCTGCGTACAGGTGCAACTTGTCACAGAAAGCGTAGGAAACCCCTTATGGCAGTATTTGGTAATTATAAGATTGAACTTGGGTACTGACGATTTAGTACCCTACCCACGGGTACCCGGATACTTGTTTCAACACTTGTAACAATCCCCATCCCACCCCTCTCTGTTGCTCTGGACCCCTTTCCAAACAGCAAAAATTTAGGGTTGTCTGAATTGAAGGCTGCAGTTGGCAAACTTTACTAACAAATCTTAAAAAAGTTCCTGCATTGAAATAGCATGCATGAACGACAGGGTAACCAACCACAGTGTATGATCTAGACACTGTTATTGATTACTTGGGAGAATAAAGTTGAGCTTGAAGTAACATACATGTAGAATCGAAAACGAAAGTAGAAAATAAAGTCGCTTAATTAAAGCAAAATATTTGCCTAAAATGATCAGGCTTTATTACAAATGTTGAGTTAATAGAATTATTATTAAAATATATAGTTGTCAATTCATTTTGACAGAAAAAGAATGTAGATTTTCTAATTCTAAAGACCTGTACAAGTTTACACAAACCCAACAGGAAGGAAATTAGAGCTGTGCTTGATTACAAATTATACCAAAATTGATCGAACATACTCTATGTCTCTGAGATAATGCAACATTTAAATTTGAGTTTATATATGCGCTTAATTTATGTAATATTTTTCAGCTTAAAACTTTTGCAAAGTGTGAATGTTCTCATAACAGTTATCTACTGAAAGTGACTTTTTGTTTAGGAACAATATTCAAATCTCTATAATTCTGAGAATACAACTCGTCTATTTTGTGTACCGGCGACATTCCAACTCTATCAGACGAAAATGACGTCCGCAAGCGTTCTTCAACGACTAACTCAGCGTGCGAAACAAGCAGAAGAAATAATACTCAATTTGAAATCACAAATAGAATTGATCAAGCAGTCTGCTGGTTTGTGTAGTTTATTGTTCACTTCGGCCCATATTCATCTCGTAACAACATTATCGTGGATTGACCGGTTTTCGATACCCTTATGGTTCTGGATAAACGATCAGGAACATAAGGGTTTACCCAATAAATTCAAGGTGAATCACAAAAAGCTTACCTATTTAGTCTCCAAAAGTCTTATTTTCGTAGATATTTATCGAATAGAGTTGGAAAAGCAATGACTTTAAAAAAACAAGGTAAAACTGGTCATTTCTTGTAAAGTTGACCTATTTTCGATACCTTTTATATCTCTATTGTTGAAGAGTATTTATTTACAGTTTGGCTCAAAACGTATGCAACATGCAAAATGGAGGCCAACTTGGTGTATACAAATGGAATAATTTCATAAATGCCTATGGGTACTTTGCGATTTTTAACTCATTACCAAGCATCATAATTTTGGACCAATTCATAATCCAAAGAAGTTGCAGACAACAATCTTTTGCTTATGAAATTTGTTTTTCTATTATTTTTTTATATCCATGATGTGGATAAAGAAGAAACTGCATGCTAAAAGCAATTATTCGTTTTCAGTAATACCCCACAGAGTTTTGTTGTTGTTTTATTTTTAAGAAGAAAACAAATGAAAAGAAGTAAAAAAAGTAAGAAAAAACAGAAAATTCGAGTAAGATACCACCACTTTTGAAACACTCTGTACCTACCCAACCACTGGCATCACATGACTGTCATGTGACTTTTTGAAGCAGACGAATGTGCCAGATCATTGGTTGGTAGTTAAATATTAATTTTTGGATCATTTTTAGTATGTTTTTCGTCTTTTTTGTGGACTAAGAAAAAGTAATAGAGGAAACAGCATGTCATTTTCAGAAAATAAGAAATCAGTGATTACTTGCTTGTTTTTCAAGCATTTCTGGTAAAAATTCCGTGGAGTGAAGAACTAATGACAACGGTCCAAAAAATGAAAACAATGACGTCATGCATCATCTGGTTTTCTGAGCATGCGCAAAAAACATAGAGTCACGATTTTAGGTACGTATCGAAAACAGGTTGAACTACGATATATGTACCGACCACAGTTTCCTTACCCAATCCCAAACGGCAAAGTTCTAGACTGGTCCAAATTCATAGCTGTTGCATACGACAATTTCATATGAATGGAATTTTACATTTTTCTATCTTCAATGGTAGAAAACATTGTCTGAAATGAAAGAATTGCTTGTCACAAGCAATTTCTCTAGTAAGATCTACACTTGAATATGGATGCATCGTCTTGGACCCGTACAAACAAAGAAACATTGACCGCCTGGAAAAGATACAAAGATCTGCTGCCAGGCTCATTACCAAAGACTACAGGTCCAGACAGGAGGGCTGCGTGACCAACATGCTATGACAGCTGGAACTACCGCCACTACAGGAGAGAAGGCAGCACAACAGACTAGCCTTCATGTACAAGGTGGTGAACAGGCATGTGCAAGCTATCAACCCGGAACACTACCTTTCTTCCCAACAGGGTTGGGGTAATCGTAATCTGTAATCGTAATCAATTGTAATCAATTACATTTTCTCAAGTAATCGACAGTAATCTGTAATCGAATGGAGATTCGATTACATGTAATCGTAATTTAATCGATTACAGGCTTAGAAATTGATGTAATCATGGATTACATTTTCGATTACTTTTGATTACTTGCAAAAAAATTATGAATCCAGTGTTTATTTTTAATTTTGGGGGAAGGCGGTCAGGGCCCATAAGTGGGGGAAAATTTGCGCGTGAACGCCCAAAAAGGGGAAATTTCAATACATGCTTATACTCTCAAATACAGTGTTATAAATGCATTTAACTTGCTTATATATCATAATGGGACCTTCAAACAACCATTATAACTGCTAGAGATGCCTAGAATCTAAATATGATTTGGATTTTTCTTTGCAACAAAAAATCTAGTTCCAGGAGGGGAAAATTTCTCTGAAATGGGGGAAAAAGTATATTCCTCAGAGAGGGGAAAGGGGTCCAATAACGACCGTTTTTTTAAGAAAAAAAATCACTGGAATCAAATTAAGATATAAAAATTGTTTTCAAGGAACATACAAATGTTAGGAAGTACCCCACATAAATTTCAGAAAAATCAATATTAAATTATTTGTCTATTGAAAATACATGACATCATTCTAGGTAAAAACTCTTTATAATTGCAATTAATCTGTAAAACATAATAAAGTCCCAATTTTGGACTGCTAATGATAAGTAAAAAAAGTTTGTATTAGAGGTCCTTTCCCAAACAAGATCAGGTTTTGACATACCTGATAGGAATTGTTTTGGAAACATTTAGAGAAAAGAAGAAAGTGCATACATAGAAGTGCATCATTTGGGAGAGAATTAAAATGACTTCTGTTGTTTGGATTGAAAAAAACATGTACTTCACACCTTTTTACATGAAGAACAATAGTGATTGCTATAGTGTGAAACCTAAACAAAAGGTGTTTATTTCCCCAGGCTAATTTTTAGCGAGTCGGGACTTTATGTCCGGGGAGCTAATGTCACAGCCCTAGTGTCGGCGTCAGCGTCGGCGTCAGCGTCGCGTCTTCAAAAACTTTAACCTGGTTTATATCTCAGGCACTATTTGAGATACAGCCTTGATACTTCACACATGGATACCTCCTGCGAAGACCTTTCATTTGGGACTTTGACCTAGTGACCTTGACCTTTGAGTTTGACCTACTTTTAAAAAACTTTAACCTGGCCTATATCTCGGCCATTTTTACAGATACAGCCTTGATACTTCACACATGCATACTTCTCAGCAAGACCTTTCATTTGGGACCATGACCTTTGACCCAGTGACCTTGACCTTGGAGTTTGACCTACTTTTCAAAAACTTTAACCTGGCCTATATCTCATGTACTATTATAGATAGAGCCTTGATATTTCACATATGGATACTACATACCATGACCTTGACCTTGAGACCATGACCTTTGACCCAATGACCTTGACCTTTGACCTTAGACTCTCTTTTTTTTGTGACAAGCTCTTGTATAGGCGAGCTACGTTGTCCGCGGACAACTCTTGTAGTATTATACAATTTGACAACTTTGAGAGATTTGATGAAGTTAGTATGAAGGTTCAGGTATTATTCTGGATGCAAATGTTCTTGGGATCTGACATTGTGACAAGAGCTATGTCCTTCATGGGCTATTTTGAAGTTCCTGACTCCTTTCCTAATGAGGAGACTTTGACCACTTTGACCACAGTCTCTCAACATTCCAGAAACTATTTATGATAAGATGCAATATTGATTATACAATAAACCCTTTCCAAAACAACATTTTTTCTAAAACAAAAGGAAATTAGTAGACAGCAAAATTGATCCTGTTTCACATAGAAATAACCAGGAGAAAGAGCAGATTATGGCCATTTTCTGCTAAGGCTTTCTAAACCCGCCATATCTACAGAGGTTATCAAAGTGTGTCACTATTTGAGAATAGTTTTAAATACTTAAATAATATTATATGTTTTATAAACTGTATAGTTTTTATAGGACCCAAATAATTCATGCACTGTTTAAACCATAAATAAAGTTTGCAATAAAACTACATTGTATAATATTGTCATTCAACATTGCATGTTATTTTCTGAAAAGATTTGGAAGTGCTAAACATGTTTTGATTTTTTATACTTTCCCAAGCGACAGAAGGTTAAACAGTTCCATTTTGGCAGTTGATGTAGATTACAAAATGGACGTTTATAAAGATAGTGTTCATGTACAATTTGGCAGAGAAAATATTGAGGCTTAAGGAGAAAATAGTGATTCTCAGCATTTTTATCTTTTGACTCAATGTTTTCAAAAGCATTGTCTATTAAAGATGTCAATATCAGGTCATGTTTGGGAAAGGATAAGCAAGTAATCGAATGTAATCATCCTGTAATCATGATTACTTTAGCAAAAGTAATCGAATGTATTCAATTACATGTGAAAATTAGAGTAATCGATTATTAATCAATTACATGTTTTTCCCAATGTAATTGATTAATAATCGATTACAGGTGACTGTAATCAGACCCCCACCCTGCTTCCCAACAACCTAAACGTTCAATCAGGGCTGGTAATTTTGCAAACTGTGAAACTAGAAACATTGTTGAAAATTCAGTGACTAACAACAATCTGTGCTTCAAACCCATTTTCACTAAATCAGAGTACTATAAAAACTCATTCTTTGATAGAACAATACCAGACTGGAACAAGCTAAGTGATAATGTGGTGAATTCTGACACTGTAGGAACTTTCAAATCAAGACTCTGTGACTTAACATCAAATCGCGTACTCCCCCATCAAGTTAAAGCCTGAAGAGGTTACTTTTGATGCAACATATACAGATACAGATACACAAGCAATTTCTTTGTTTTCCACAATGGATTCCAAATCCATTATCTTTTTGTGAGTCAAAAAGGGTCATTGTGTGGAAATGGGTTAAACACTGTCCTAAACAAGTCTGATTTTGGCTTCCTGAGCAGATCTAAGACCTATGGGAAAATAATAAAAAAAAAAAACAGAAGTAAAAAAGAAAATGCTGAGCCCGATGCAGAAATTCTGCCAAGCAATTTACCTTATTTGGCATCTGTCCCGAACAATCCAAGATTTGGGGCTTGTGGTGGCCAATGGACAGTCATGGCGAAGACCGTCGGACCGGCAGACATGTGTGATGAAATTTCCCTCGGTCTGATAATTTTTTTGCTAATGTCAGTCCCACTGTCTGACATTAATTTTGACCTGTAAGATAGAGAATGATAGTTCGGACTGACAAAATTGTATTCGGTCTGACAGGTAACTCATTACTGTCAGACCGAATGTCTGACAAAGATTTGTCGTTCTTCGCCATGTCTGAATGGATCCAGGATTTCTGTTATGGGAAGGGTCGAAGATACAAATCTAGCCTGTAATAGGGGGTCCGTTTTCCTAGTAGTATTATACAAATTTAACTGAATTTCTGCTTGAAAATGAAATAATCACGCCACAGACGGGACAGAAGGGGGTTCATTTCATCCTAGGATCATTGAAGATGACATTTCTACAGGGTTTTTTCTCCTTTGGACGGGTCAGTAAAAAGGACCCGTTCCCAATGCCAAATAGCCTGAATAGGGTATTTTTTTCCCAAAATCTGGAAAGAAAATTCCCAATGCAAAAGTTATTCCTTCTTTTTGAATGAAAATTCAATCATTCCCTTTCATATGTTGAGAAAAAAGTATCCAGAGACAATCTGAAAGTCCCTTCAGTTGATTTCATATAGTTAACTATACACAGTATTCAATTTTTGTTGGAGTATGTGATGAAAATGTTTTCCCAATTTTTGACAAAACAATGCATTTTTCCCAATTTGCCTGGTTTCGGACCCGTTCCCAAAAGTATGAGAAAAAACGCTGTTCTAGTATAAATGCTGAACGTGAGGTCAGATTATACTGTATGAAATAAGATGAAACATAAATGCTTATCTAGGCCCATGTTCATGCTGAATAACTTCAACCTTTTCCCAAAGAAGACCTGGTTTTGGTATCTCTAAAAGAGAAAGCTTGGGAAAACATTGAGACAAAAAAAGAAAATGCTGATAATCAGCATTTTCTTCTTTTGTATCAATATTTTCTGTGCTATATTATTCACCAATTTTACTTTTATTTACCATACCTTTGTTTTGTTCATATTTGAATTGTCCAAATTTTTGCCATTTCGGTAAAGGTTAACATCCTTTTGCCACATTTAACCTCAGATGTATACTTTTTTTGCAGCTATCAGTGCAAGCAAAGGAGAAGAAGTTAAAGTCAGAGAAGAAAATCAACATTTGAAAGAGCAGATTGAACTATTGAAAAAGAAACTGATTTTGGCAGAAATAAGAAATGGAGGTATGATGTTTAACTCCTTTGCCAAAACAAGTCCTGCCCCTGGTTTCTCAAAAAAGTTAAGTATATACATTGTACTCATGAGTTCATGCTCAACTTCAATTCAATACCAACCAACTATGATTGGTATTCAATTAAAGTTCAAATGGATTTCATGTGACTTAACCCTTTCCCAAACGGCAAAAGTTTAGTGTGATCCACTTCAAAAACTGCTACAAATGACAAAATGGATGTTATTAAAGATATGATTTGTGTGAAATATGGCGTAGAAAATATTGAGGCAAAAGGAGAAACTGCTGGTTATCAGCAGTTTCTTCTTTTTCCTCAATGTTTTCCCTAGCCTTTTCTAATAGGGACGTCAAAACCAGGTCTTGTTTGGGAAAGGGTTAAGCACGGTGCACAGATTTGAATCTGAGAATGTACTTAAGTTTTTTTTAAGAAACCGGGGCCTAGTTTAGATGTTCAGAAAAGGCTTTGGAAAATCATTGTGTAATTTTCCCCTTTTATTTCAATGTTTTCAAACTATTTTCTATGGATGTCAAATCTAGGTCTTGTTTGGAAGATGGTTTAGAGATTACCACACAATGACTCTTTTTTACTCCCTACAAGATAGTGGCTTTTAAAAACATTGTGGAAAATGAAGAAATTGCTTGTAAGAAGTAATTTGATTTTCTTTATTTCCCATGATTTTTTCTACCCAAAAAGATCAAAACTTGAAATTTCATTCAATTCATATTGTCGTCTACAGCATCTTTGAATTTTACAAGTCCAAAATTTTGTCATTTGGTAATGGGTTAAGGAAAGTTTGGACAGCGCCCACGTGACTTTTCATTTGGAACACCACGGACATTTCTGTCGAACCATACCAAATGTTTATTGTACGGCTACGTAGACTTGATTTGGTAACTAGGCCAGGTATACCAGTCAATGGAAATAACCGGAAATAAAAACAAAATAATGGCGGACAATTTATCAACTGAAAATTGTTGAAAGTCGATTGTTCTTTATTCTCTGCCTTCGGTTGAAAGATACGAACTTCATAACGCATTTAAATCTTCGATTAAATGGAGCATTATCGCTTGCCGTTGTTGACGAGTCATCAAATATCCAGACTACGACAAGGCGGGCCTAAAACGAGACAGTTTCGACGGAGCAAAGTTGTGACAGTGAAGTCTTCGAGTTCAAATTCCACTTCCACCAGCTTCCACTACGTAAATACCGTCACCACGGGACTAATAGACGAGAAAATATTTACAAGTCATGGACATGTAAACCATAGATCACCAAGAATACAGCTGATTACGGATTTTTCGATAGGAAACGATAGTGAATTTGTGGTGTGTTTTTTTAGAAAAGAAAGTCTACCAAACACAAAGTGAAACAAGAGTGAAGACCTGTTTTATTATTATTAATTTTTTTTACACTAACCCTTTCCAGAACGACGAATTTTTAGGGTGGTCAAATTCAAAAGCTGATAAAAGACATCAAAATGAAGTTAATTATGATTAAATTTATGTATGATATAGCATAGAAAACACTGAGACAAAAGGAGAAACTGCTGGTGATCATTTAGTTTCTTCTTTTGCCTCAATGGTTTCCCAAGCCTATTCAGTTAGGGACGTCAAAACCATGTCTTGTTCGGGAAAGGGTTAAAGAGCTACAAATAAGAGTTGATTAAGGCATTCTAAATATTTATTGCAATCCCAAACCATATGTTGTGGGTACTGATTTAACCCTCTCCCAAACAAGACCTTTTGACGTCCCCAATGGTAAAAGCTTTGGAAGAAATTGTTGATAATCAGCAATTTTTCCTTTTGCCTCAATCTTTTCTATACCATATTACACACAGATCCTGTCTTTATCAACACCCATTTTGTCGTCTGCATCAGCTTTCAAATTAGGATGCCCTAAAAGTTTGCCATTTGGGAAAAGGTTAAATCATTCCGAGAGATGGGGGGGGTGGATGGTGGTCCAAGCCCAAGATTTTTTTCCAGGGGTGGGGGGGGTGGGGTCCAAGCCCATGTTATGGCTTAAATTGTAGTAAATAAGTAACATTACACTAAATTTTTAGTCAAAATTTAATTTTCGCCTTTTTCGGCCAATGTCATGGGGGGTCCGGACTGCCATTTAAAGCTGTGATCCATAATGCATAATCATATGTCTGCTTGATATTCATTTGCATTGAATTTCCTAGCAAGTCAGCAACTTGCAATTATTCATTGCAATTTGATTGGCCAAATTCCCAATTTAAAATAAAGTTTACAATAGTCTCTTTCATTTGTCACTTTTGTAATCTGACAGTATTTTTAATTGGTTTTATACCGGTATAATTTGTAAGCATTGACTGATGATGATATGATGAATAAATTTCTTAAACTGATTTATGACTTGTGTTAGTTGTTACACTCTGTGGATGTTGGTTCAAAGAGTGTATTCAGTGCCTCTAGTTTGTTTGCATGAAAAACAAAGTTGTCAGATCAAGATTTTGATTGATACCTGCATGTGCAGATCATTGGATGCAGTGTTCTCCCCAGCGTAATAAGCTGTATCGGCCCCACTACAGCTTCATGTAAATCAATGTATTGCCCCTACAGCTTCATAATTACCCCTACAGCTTAATATCTTCAAATGGTCACCAAATAGAGACATTACAGGGTGCCCACTGGTCAGGGAAAAGTCAGTGAAGTTTGTATTTTCTTCAAGGTCAGGGAAAAGTCAGGGAGTTTTGAAAAATGGTCAGGGAAATCTGAAATGCTTAAAAAGTCAGGGAAAAGTCAGGGAATTTTGAAATTTTCTTATGCTCAAACAATACAAATAGAAGAAAATGAAATAAAGTAAAACAGATAATCATAGCTTTAGCATTTTTAGCTCACCTGAGCACGAAGTGCTCAAGGTGAGGTATTGTGATCTATCAATGTCCGGCGTCCATCTGTCCGTCTGTCCGTCTGTCCGTCACGGCGTCAACAATTTCTTTAAACGACATCTCCTCCTAAACTACTGGGTCAAAATCAACCAAACTTGGCAGAAATGTTCCTTGGGTGGTCCCTTATAAAAATTGCTAAAAGATTTGAAATCCATGAAAAACTCTGGTTGCCGTGGCATCGGAAAATGAGAAATTTCACAAAAGCTCAACAATTTCTTTAAACGACATCTCCTCCTTAACTTCTTGGTTAAAATCAACCAAACTTAGCAGAAATGTTCCTTGGGTGGTCCCTTATAAAAATTGCTAAAAGATTTGAAATCCATGAAAAACTCTGGTTGCTGTGGCATCAGAAAATGGGAAATTTCACAAAAGCTCAACAATTTCTTTGAACGACATCTCCTTAACTTCTGGGTCAAAATCAACCAAACTTGGCAGAAATGTTCCTTGGGTAGTCCCTTATTAAAATTGCTAAAAGAATTGAAATCCATGAAAAACTCTGGTTGCCGTGGCATCAGAAAATGAGAAATTTCACAAAAGCTCAACAATTTCTTTAAACGACATCTCCTCCATAACTTCTGGGTCAAAATCAACCAAACTTGGCAGAAATGTTCCTTTGGTAGTCCCTTATAAAAATTGCTAAAAGAATTGAAATCCATGAAAAACTCTGGTTGCTGTGGCATCGGAAAATGGGAAATTTCACAAATATTCAACTATTTCTTTAAACGACATCTCCTCCTTAACTTCAGGGTTAAAATCAACCAAACTTGGCAGAAATGTTCCTTAGGTGGTCCCTTATAAAAATTGCTGAAAGAATTGAAATCCATGAAAAACTCTGGTTGCCGTGGCATCGGAAAATGATAAATTTAACAAAAGCTCAACAACTTCTTTAAACGACATATCCTCCTTAACTTCTGGGTTAAAATTAACCAAACATGGCAGAGATGTTCCTTGAGTGGTCCCTTATAAAAATTGCTAAAAGAATTTAAATCCATGGAAAACTATGGTTGCCGTGGCATCGGAAAATGGGAATTTTCACAAAAGCTCAACAACTTCTTTAAACAACATCTCCTCCTTACCTTCTGGGTCAAAATCAACCAAACTTGGCAGAAATGATCCTTGGGTGGTTCCTTATAAAAATGAAAAGAATTGAAATCCATGAAAAACTTTGGTTGCCGTGGCAACGGAAAATGGGAAATTTCACAAAAGCTCAACCATTTCTTTAATGACATCTCCTCAACTTCTGGGTCAAAATCAACCAAACTTGGCAGAAATGTTCCTTGGGTAGTCCCTTATGAAAATTGCTAAAAGAATTGAAATCCATGAAAAACTCTGGTTGCCGTGGCATTGGAAAATGGGAAATTTCACAAAAGCTCAACAATTTCTTTAAACGACATCCCCTCCATAACTTCTGGGTCAAAATCAACCAAACTTAGCAGTAATGTTCATTGGGTGGTCCCTTATAAAAAATTGCTAAAAGAATTGAAATCCATGAAAAACTCTGGTTGCTGTGGCATCAGAAAATGGGAAATGTCATAAAAACTGATCAATTTCTGTAAACAACATGTCCTCCTAAACTTCATGGCCATATTCTTCTCTGGGACAACAATGCGTAACATATGCAAAGTTATTATTAAAACATTACTCAGTTGAGCGATTTAGGGCCCTCAGGGTCCTCTTGTTCAGGTTTTGATTAACAAACCAGTTGTTCTTTTAAACATGACTCTGCACTAATCATTGTCATTTTATTGTTGAATAAAGGCTTAACATTTGAAATGGATCTTCTATTGAAATTCAGTGCTCTTAGGGCTAAATCTGTAAGCAAGAGGAAAAAAGCTGACAGTGAAGAGAAGAATATTGAACATCTTCAGAGAAGGTTGAAGAAATATTGATACAAAGAGGGTAGTTATATTATGTGGTGTGGTATGTGTATTAATACTTGCACATCTGCAAGGACTGTGCACCATTTGGTTTTAATTGCTTTTGAGTTTGATGATGAGCATAACATGATGTCATATATGCCCTCTCCTTCCAAATCACTTAGATATTACCATTGTCTTCTTTCAAGTGACATTTTGATGTCATGTGAATAAAGCCCTCAAATATATGCATTATCACCTGTTTCCTACAAACATTCATAAGTTGCACTTGTACCGGATTGATAGAAAATCAATTTTAGCACAAAGCTGGTTTTAAAATGCCCTAAAATTGGAAAGCTTGAGCATGCAATATGTCAAAAATGTACATTAAATTGTGCTAATGATAAACTGTTCACACATGCACAGAGATATCCATCTCGTCCAGAAAATGACTGAAAATAACTAGTGAACAGGATTATTTTTTAAGTGAAGATAAATGTGAAAGTTTATCAGTGAAGGAAATTTTGATTGGAAAGTTTCTAGATAAGTAAGGGCCTTATTAATTGGTCAGTTAATATTCAAAATGGAAAAAAGTTGGCAGGGAAGCAAATCTGTCCTTTAAAGACCTTTCATGAGAATGATGCTCACAGAAAAATGTTTGAAACAATTTAAGTAAGACAAAGACTGAAGTAGTATTTCTCATTTTCTCTTTTTTATTGAGGTGTACACTTTAAAGTTTAAGTAATAACTTCAACCATAAGTATTTTAAAACATTTCAATTGTTGTCAAAGAAAGTGTTTTTAACTTTTTCAAGCAGGACAAATTATCTTTTCTCTTCATCATGTATAAAAAGTTGAGCATTTTAAGGATTCTACTGATACATGTAAGTTCACCAATCACTTTTGAATTGTTTTTGTAAGAAATCTTGATAAATAGCAGATGGATCGGACAGCTGTCGGGTAGAATGAGGCCGTTTAGCGCGAAAATAGGTCAGGGAAAAATGAATTTTGGTCAGGGAAAAGTCAGTGAAAAGTCAGGGAATTTTATTCCAGATGAAGGGTGGGCACCCTGCATTAAGAGGTACTTCATGTCAAAAACTTATAAATAATGCATTATAATCAATCAAAATGTAATAATTCTTTATAAAACATTATGAGAAAAGAAGAAATTGCTCAAATCGAGCAATTTCTTCTTTTCCCATTATGTTTTTATTCATGAACACAATGATTTTCAAGGTTTACCAATACTTATAATCTGCCACTACGGCTTCAAATTATTCTGAGGAGAAACCTGGGATGGGGCCTGGCCCCCTCAAACTTGTAAAACAAAAGGCTTATCAAAGTGAATTTCAGTAAATTAATTTTTCCTGCACCAATGCAGTCGGGCCCCTTGAAAACATGACCCCCCCACTAGGAAAATTGTCTGGAGCAAAGCATGGCCTGTCTATGCTGCATTCATTCTAGAGGCACTGTATTGATCTGGATTCACCCCCTTAACCTATTCACATGCAATGTCTCTTTTTGACTCCTTACAAGGTAATGACTTTGGAAAACATTGTGGATAATGATGGAATTGTTTGTGACAAGCAATTTCTTCATTTCCCACAATATTTTCTCCCTAAAAGACCAAAACATGTGAAATTTAATTTTCTTGAAATTGTTGTCTAGAATATCATTGAGTTTGGACAAGCTTAAAATTTTGTTGTTTGGTAAGGGGTTAATTGGATAATTGAAAACTTGATGTGTGACCAATTGCGTGATCACCATACAAGTAGTTCCATTGGATGCTGAATAACGACAATGATACTTATTAACTCTTTCCACAAAAAAGACCTTGATTTGATTTCCCTTACAGAAAAGGGCATGGGGAAAGATTGAGACAAAAGAACAAAATGCTGATAAGCAGCATTTTCTCCTTTTGCTTTAATCTTTTCTGTGCTATAACAAGCACATTTTCTACTTTTGATATCACTTATCATGTCATTGCAATACCTTAAGCTTTAAATTTTGAGTATGTTAAAATTTTGCTGTTTGGAAAAGTGTTAATAAGGTAAACATGTTGTTAAACATGTTGTTAAAATGACCAAATTAATGACCTGACGACAGGTATACCGGGTACCTCACGATCAATGACCTGGCAGAGCAGCCCATGTTAATCGAATGGAATGCTCTGCCAGGTCAATTCTTGTCCGCTATAAATTGATCAAAAAGAGCTGTATGGAGAGTATTTCAATTGGTGCAGTCAGCATTTTCTCCTTTTGCCTTAACCCAATACCACAGTGACGCCTTTTGACGCCCAACAAGATTAAATCTCTGGAAAACACTTTGGAAAATGAAGAAATTGCTTGTGACGAGCAATTTATTCTTTCACAATTGTTTTCTACCATGAAAGAACAAAAAATGTTAAATTCCGTGTATTTGAAATTGTCGTCTCCAACACCTTTTAATTTGGAAGTCTATTATTTTGCCATCTGATAATGGGTTCACATCATCTGAGCTATATTGAAACAAATCTTGCAACCCTTTCCCAAACAAAAAACATTTTTGACATCCCTTATGGAAAAAATATTGAGACAAAAGAAGAAATTGCTGATAATCATCATTTTCTCTTATTGTCTTAATTTTTTTATGAGAACTAATGTTATAGAAAATTCCTGTCTGGTTTTGTCGTCTGCAAAGTCAATTAAATTTGGAACAGCCTAAAATTTCGACGTTTGGGAATGGGTTAATCATCATAGATTTTGTCGCCTGTGCAGCATCTTGAGACTAGAAGACTGGAACAGTCCAAAATTCTGCCATTTGAAAAAAGTTTATTCGGTATCGCCTCAGACTCTCAATCATGAAGTCCCTTGTTCAATCCCCCGTTGCGGCAAATATCGTCTCAGACATTGTCTTCCAACAATGACTGGGTAATCTGTTTAGGAGAGCAACTGGTAGCTCAGAGAGGATGTCGTGGTGATAATGCTGGTAACATAGGATTTTAGTACATAATTGTCCAGAGAATATTGAGGGAAGAGAAGAAAATGTTGATCATCTTTTTCTTCTTTTTTCTCAAAGTTTCCTCAAATATTCTTTCCATCAAAACCAGGTCTTGTTTGGGAAAGGGCTAAAAAAGATTAACATTCAGGGACAACATATCCAGCTAGTTCTAAAAAAAAAACATCCTGACAGCCCTATATTTAGGGGATTAAACAAAACATTGAATTTGAAGGAAAAGAAGAAAATGTATATTTCAATCAGAGCTTTCTCTTGAGTTTTTTTATTAGCCATAATGGACAAACTTCCTGCTTACATGTGACCTGTCACGCTAAAAGGGACCTTGGAACTTTGAAGTGTACAACATGGTATTATATATTTTTCGGAACATAGAATATTTAAATCCTATCTTACAATACAAACCCAATTTTCAAAAGACAGCATCTGGTTGAATGACCTCTGCTGAGTCTTTTAAATTACTAGAAATTTTGTTTTAGGTAAGGGACATATCAAAAGGTCCCTTTTAGCGTGACAGGTCACATGTCTTAACCCATTACCGAACCACAAAATTTTGACTTGTCCAAATTCAAAGATGTTGCAGACGACAACTAAAAATGAATGAAAAAATATGTATTTCAATCATTTTGTATGGAAAATATTGTGGGAAATGAAGAAATTCCTTGTCAAAAGCAATTTCTTCATTTTCCACTATGTTTTCCAAAGCAAGTTTCTTGTGGGGAGTCAAAAAGAGTCACTGTGTGGTAATGCAGGGTTAACCCTTTCCCAAACAACAAAAATTTAGGGCGGTCCAAATTGAAATCTTCTGCAGAAAACAAAACATATGTTGATAAAGATAAGTTTTGTGTAACATATAGCTCTAAAATATTGAGACAAAAGTAGATAATCAGCATTTTCTTCTTTTGTCTCAATATTTTCCTAAACCCTTTTTGATAGGGACGTCAAAACCAGGTCTTGTTTGGGAAAGGGTTAAACGGACCAGAGCTAATTAGTCAAAAATGCAAACAGATTAAAGAGTCTGATAAATTACATGAAATTTCGTCATCTTGGAAAGGACAAAGCCAAAAATCAAGTTTCGAATTACAAACAAATGCATCTGCAATGAATGAAAATAAATAGGTGAAGAGTACATGTATATCGATAAATCGTTGGTGTTGTTACAAAATCTCGCAACTGCGGCTTCAATCAAGTTGTAGTTGCAAGTTTTCAAATACCACAAAAAATACTGTTGTTTGTCCGAAAATATGTAAAGGGTTACTTGATGAACTCGAACCATATTCACGTTCCTTTCTATAGATCTATGCATTTGCAGATATCATTTTTTTTATTCACACAGGGTCACACTTAGTTGCAATAATGTAACCGCAACATTTTTGAAGTTTGATCTTGGTTTCACCAACAATTTTACCCATAATCAAGATTGTAGCTACGATATCGCAGCTAGGTCACACTATAAAACCATAGGCACTTGGGTTCAGGAATTTTAACAACTTACAAGAAATATAGATCTAGTCCTATATATAAATATCTATATATAGGACTATATTTCTTGTAAGTTATTAAAATTCCTGAACCCAAGTGCCTATGTATAAAACATGTCGCCTCAAATATCTTTGATGTCTTCCTCAATCCTGTCTATTGATTAGCTGTCTAAGAATGAAAGATGTTGTCAGCTTTCAATTTTACACAAACAACACTGTTCACCACGGGACCGTTAGATGCCAGGTTTAGTTTCTTTCTGTTGGACGAAAATGTGCATTTGATCTTCTATGGATAAAAACACAGAGCCATTCCCAATGAGGCCTTCCAATGAATCTGGACATAGCTTTGATATTGGGTTCTGACAAAAGTCTCATCCCAAAATTCACCAATTTCTCGAAATAACAACAATTTGAAGACCATCCGGAGCTCATAGAGGACAACGCAGTTCAAGATTTTTCATGTTTTCTTCATTCTCGTGTGTTGGATTTGGTCCAAAACCAAAGTGTGCTCGTCGATTCTCAATCTCATTTGATCATTTCACGTCTGTTTAGTCTTTTCTATGGTGAAACTGTTGAATTGTCTGTCGGCGGCAAACATCTGTTGTATTTGTAGGCTGAAGCAAGACTAGTCGCGATCAATGTTATGGGTCGAGAAAAGTTGCGAAAAATTTGGACGAATTTGAAACCGGAAGTCCAATTATGAATGTTTATTTTGCGGAGTCTTATGCCAAATGTTCGACTGTTACTGTCTGAAATACCGAAAATTGCCTTTGTTCATGAAAACGCTAGAGTATACAAGTTTCATTTCGCTTTGAAAATTGATAAATAAATCGTTTTCACCATAATATAATGATAGAGTGTTCAAAATAAAGGCATTTACAAAAAACAACAAAGTTTTTTTTATTTAAAAGTTTCCAAAATAGTTAGAAAAATGAAACAAAATGAAATTAATACAATGAAAGTGTCCGATTCTTTGGAGAATGGTATTTTTTATATACCAAACTAAGTTTCTAAAAGTATTTCAGTATAGAATTTTGTGTTTACAGGGACATCTAATACACAGTGGCAGTGGGTGGGTGGGGTAACATTGAACTTAAATCCTGTTGCTGTTTAACAACAATGCGAAAACCTAAGCCTGCCATTTTAACAAATTTGACTAATTTTTATCGATCATACCAGCATCTTAAGGATTTTTTTAATTACATTTAAAATACAGCATATGTAGCAAAACAGTGTTTTTGATGATTTTGGCCCAAAATTTGGCATTAATTAGCTCTCTTATTCACGTGGAAATGTATGTTGAATTTTCCAGCAAAAAACCCTCTTTGTATCACCTCTAACATATCCAAAAGCAAAACAAATTCATTGGGGAATTTTTTTGAAAATCGAAAAAAAGTTGCAAAATTTTGCCAGAAATGAGTGCAAAAACTACGATTTTTCAACTTTTTCCATTATTTTTTCTAGGAAAGGATTTGAAAAAAAATCTTTCAATCATATCATCGCTTTTGTGAATATGTTATGTCTCTAAATTGATATAACATTTGAAAATATCCATTCAGAATAACTTGCTACATGACTTTTTAATCATACAGGTAATTTTGCGAAAATTGACCATTACTAGTCAAGGGCAGATAACTCTGACACGAAAACGAACAAAGAAACCTACCCTGATTTTTTGATATTTTGTTCAAGAAATGTTATTTCACAACATATGTGAAAATAAAAGAAATTCATTGGGCGGTTAAAAAGTACCCCCCGAGTCCAAACTTACCTTAAGAGACTACATGTACATTGTACTTATTGCCTCATTTTTTAGTTCATTCTAAAGTTATGTCAAGCTAGATTACTTTGTATTTGAGACTCCTGTGAATATAAATCTTTAATCCATTCCAAAACAGCGAATGGAAATCTTCTTTACTCTTTCCCAAACTTTGAAATAAAAGCTGTTGCTGACATCAAAAATGGGTGTTGAATGATAATAAAAGGGTTCTGTACAGTTTAACATAGAAAATGACTTTTGAGACAAACAGAGAAAATGCTGATGATTATCAGCATTTTCTTCTTTTTTTCTCAGTGTTTCCCAAGGTTTATTTTGAACTCTACAGTGTCACACAAAGTCTTGTATCAAAACCAAGATTTTAAGGGTAAAGGGTTTAAATATTGTATCATTCCCCACAGTGAAGCAAGTCCAGTTACCCACTCAAAGCCAAAGGAAATCCACAATTCAGGCTAATGGACAGCCTGAGGTAAATCCTGCTGCATCGGAGCCCAAAAAAGAAGCCAAACCAGTGAAAGAAAAGCCAGAGAAAGAAGCAACGAAAGCTGCGAAACAGCAGAAAGGGGATGAAGATAAATCAGCAGGTTTAGTTTCCTCGTGTTTGTTTGGGGGGGGGGGGGGAAATGGGTAGCAAAATCTTTGAAAATATTCAGGCACCGGTGTATCAGTTTATCTTGGCCCCTGGGCAGCTTGGCCCCCGGGGGCTAAGCTACCCGCGGGCAGCTTGGCTCCCGGGGGCCAAGCTACCCCGGGGTATCTTAGCCCCCACCCTGGGTAGCTTGGCCCCCGCCCCTATTCTATGCCAAAAAAGGCGAAAAATTAATTTGACCAAAACACATTAAACTTTGGTTTTTCTTTTCATTTAACAGTAGGCGTAACATTTACAGACATTGTTTTGTATTTTCGGGGACTCTGGAAAAAAATTTTAGGTGGGGGCCAAGCTACCCAGGCCTTGGTAGCTTGGCCCCCGCCCCTATTCTATGCCAAAAAAGGCGAAAAATTAATTTGACCAAAACACATTAAACTTTGTTTTTTCTTTTCATTTAACAGTAGGCGTAACATTTAGTCATTGTTTTGTATTTTGGGGGACTCTGGAAAAAGATTTTAGGCAGGGGCCAAGCTACCCAGGCCTGGGTAGCTTGGCCCCCGCCCCTATTCTGCGCCAAAAAAGGCGAAAAATTAATTTGACCAAAACACATTAAACTTTGGTTTTTTTTCTTTTCATTTAACAGTAGGCGTAACATTTACAGACATTGTTTTGTACTTTTGGGGACTCTGGAAAAAGATTTTAGGTGGGGGCCAAGCTACCCAGGGTGGGGGCCAAGCTACCCGCGGGTAGCTTAGCCCCCGGGGGCCAAGCTGCCCAGGGGGGGCCAAGATAAACTGTTACACCGGAACAGATAAGATAGTGTGAATATAATCTAGATACATTATTTCAAATTTAAACTGTACTATTTTGAAGGGTCAAAGTTGCTGAATACCTTGACCTCTTTGTATTTGGTTTGAAAAAATATATTTGTTGTCTGATTTCAAATGTGACCCGTCGCGCTAAAAGGGACCTTATCGGGTGTGTGGAAAATATCGACCCTAGTCTGTCTGCGCAGTCCGCGCAGCCAGACTAGGGCCGACACTTTTCACTTTTATGTAATTTTCTAATTCCGGAAAGATTTCTCTATCTTACCATATGTTCCTTTTTCGCATACGTGATCTGGATGACCTGTACCGAGTCTGACAAGTTTGTCAACATTTGGGTTTTTTGAGTTCGGATAAGGTCCCTTTTAGCGTGACGGGTCACAAATTACTACAACTTTTGAAAGTAAAATCAAGAGTGCCAGTAAAAGAACACTGTATTAATCAAGCGAATGTGTAATTATGAAATAGAAATACTTGAGAGAAAAGATGAAAGTGCTTGTTATCTTTTTGATTATATTTGGAGTTGGCATGGCCATGGATGGACACACTTTCAATCTGAAGCTCTATAAATGTGACAAATTATTTTTTTCCTGTATTCCAGATGCCCCTAAACCAGCAAAAGGTGGTAAGGGAGGTGGTAAGAAGGGTGGAGAGGCAGAGCCAGACAGGCCCATCGATATCTCACGACTTGATCTACGTGTTGGCAAGATTGTGGACGTCACTCGACACCCGGACGCGGAGAAACTGTACATGGAGACAGTGGATCTAGGTGAAGGGAAGACTAGGACTATCTTGTCAGGGCTTGTCGATCATGTACCAATTGAGCAGGTATGCATTAACCCATTACCATATGGCAAAAGATTAGACTTGTTCAAATTCAAAGGTGTTGCAGATGAAAATATTGAGTGCATGGAATTTTACATGTTTTGGTGTTTTTGTTTAGAAAACATTGAGGAAAATGAAGAAATTGCTTGTCACAAGCAATTTCATCATTTTCCTCAATGTTTTTCAAAGCCTTTATTTTGAAGGGCATCAACATGCCTCACTGTTTGGGAAAGGGTTTTAATTCAGAGCTACATAATTATAAGAGGGGATGAAAGCATTCTAAATCTCTCATTTCAAATCCAAACCCTATGTTGTGGGTACTCATTTGAATCGTCTCGACGAGATGATTCTAATGAGTACCCGCAATAAAGGGTTTGTTGATTGAGGAACAATGAATAAAATATTTCATTTTGAAAAGCCATTATTCCATCTTATCTAACTTACAGATGAGAGTGGATATTGGCTTGTCAAAGTGAAATATAATGTTAATTTTTCCTCAAACCATTTGTTTTGGGTACTCATTGGAGACGATGGATCTTTGTGAAGGGAAAACTAGGACTATCTTGTCAGGGCTGGTTGATCATGTACCGATTGAGCAGGTATGCATAGTAGTCTTAGGAAAGTTTTAGACCTACCTACGCAGAGATGAAGCCATATATTTGCATTGGTGCGATGAAAATGATCTTCGGAGGAGGCATGCTACACTATTCTTGAACACACTTTTTCGAGTCATTTCAAAGCATGTTTATGTTTGATTATTCTCTCTACCATTTAAGTTCAAGATAAATTTAGGTTTACATGTAGCATTTATTTTTATACAAATTACTGTAAGAGGGATAGTCAGTTTGTTCATGATGCTGCTCACATATATTCTGTCTGTCTACAGATAATTGAATTTCCACAAGAATGCATTCAGAATTCAAAATGATAGAACTACATAGTTGGTTTTAACCCTTTTCCAACGGCAAAGTTTTAGGGTGATTAAATTAAAAAGCTGCTGCAGACAACAAAATTGATGTTGATAAAGATAGGATTTGTGTACAATGTAGCATAGAAAGTATTTAGGCAAAAGGAGAAAATGCTGATTAAATTTACCTTACCATATTACAGAATTTCCTTTCTTCTGTAGATGCAGAACAGAGTTGCGGTATTTATGTGCAATCTAAAGCCAGCCAAGATGCGTGGGATCATGTCTGAAGGAATGATCATGTGTGCCTCAAGTCCTGATAAAGTGGAAATACTCGTCCCACCGTCGAGTTGTCAGATAGGTGACAGAGTTACATGTAAAGATTATCCTGGTATGTTAAACTGTAAACAAAACTCTAAATGATCATGTGTTAAAGAATGATCATGTGTGGAAAAAGATATGTTTTCTTTAACCAAATCCTATGTTGTGGATACTCATTTGAATTGTCAATGAGACAATTCAAATGAGTTCCCACAATATAGGGTTTTAATGACAAATAACAAAATTAGGACATGATCAATCCTCTACTTACTTCACATCTTAAATCGTATAATCGTTACATAAAAAAATCTTGTCTGAATGGATGATCATGTGTGCCTCAAGTCCTGATAAAGTGGAGATACTGGTCCCACCGTCGAGTTGTCAAATAGGTGACAGGGTTACATGTAAAGACTTTCCAGGTAAGTTAGATTTGACATTTGTAAACAAAGCTTAGACAAAATAAGCTACAACCTTAGCTCAGTTGGTAATGCTCATGCTCTCAACCATAGCCTCGAGAGCTCGTTCTCCAGCTGCTATGATGGTCTCTCACTTATGGTTTGTTATTCAGTTACCTATTTTGGCGAGCAGCTGGAGGCTCGGTAAGGATGTTGTAGTAGGACTGGTATGAGAAACAACAGGAATCCATACCTAGATGCTCCAGCTGCATGATTACAGATATGACCATAGCAGTTGAAAGATGTGTTAAATAATCAAAGACTACTACATGTAATTGCTTGAGAAAAGTTCAATGTGCTCAATATTGATGCTTTTCAACAAAAACATTGTACCTGCAGCTTGTTTAAAGCTGCAGATACGAAGTTTTTATTGAAAAGCTACGATAAATCATTATACTGAATGCTGAAATTGCAATAGAGTAAACTTTTTAGAAATATACTTCCACAGGTGAACCTGATGCCATGTTGAACCCAAAGAAGAAAATTTGGGAGACGATTAAACCCGACTTGTTAACCAACGTAGAAAAAGTAGCCTGTTATAAAGGATCGCCACTTGAAGTACAGGGAAAAGGACAGCTTATGGCACCCACTCTACACAATACACAGATATCTTAGGAGCCAGTCTATCGAGCCATATTCATTTTTTTCTGGACAAAAATTGTTCACATAAACTAAATTAAAACAGTTATTACTTGCAATCTTGTTACGTTATACATACATGGCGGTGGCATTTTTGAAAAACCTCCTAACTTGAGCTTTAATCAAGCTAGAGTTACGAGGTTTTGCATTAATACCGACAATGTATTTTGCTCAGTGAGGATTTCATGTCTGGGAGGCTAATGCGCGAGCAATTTCTATCTTTGTCTTTTTTACTTGCATTTCAATATCGATCGATACTAATCTAAGAAATTGGTATTTACCAACTTCTGTCCGAGTTGAATGTTTTCCGCATGTTGGCTATTTTTGACGCCCCAGAAGATAATTGCCCAATCCCACATAATGAAGCCTTTTGATGCCCAAAACATAATCATTTAGAAAATAATGTGGAAAATGAAGAAATTGCTGGTCACAAGCAATTTCTTCCTTTCCTACTATGTTTTCTTACCAAAAAAATACACCAAAAATCAAATTTCATTCACTTTAAACTGTTGCCTGCAACATCTTTGAATTTGGACCAATCTAAAATTTCGCCGTCTGGCAATGGGTTAAAATCATTGTAGAAAAATTTTCGGACAATGTTTTCTACCCCCCCCCCCCAAAAAAAAAAAAATAGAATTGCATTCGCTTGAAATAATCAAACGGAGGGCAGGTGTAAAGACAGCCATGCGTGCAGCGAGCCATTTACCTGGAAGGGAGCCCACTGACGTGCGTGATGCTTCTACACCATGGTCCGATTGTATAAACTTTTGGTTAGCAGCTGCGCTACCCAAATGGTTAGATGTCGTTTTTATGCTCCCCGAAACAAAATTCGGGGGAGCATATAGTCGCCACGCTGTCCGTCCGTTTGTCCGGCTGTCCGCCCGTCCACAGCCATATCTCAGCAACCCTTGGACCAAATTCAACGAAACTTCACATGTGAACTCCCAGGCATAATCCCTTGGGAGCTTTTTCTCCGTTTGTTGATTTGAGGCTGCATCATGGAAAAAGGGGCCTTGATGTAAAAGTTAGATTTTCTCCAATTTCTCTTCATCCAATGGACAGAATTTAATGAAAGTTTGTACTTTTGTGATAAATGAGATGTTCTAGACAATATCCTATAAATATAATGTGTGTACAAAAAATCTGTCATGGGAAAAGGGGGCTTAATGTATGATAATTTTTGTTTCGTGACAAACACTTATTTGGGGAGCATAATCTGTCTATGACGGCTCTTGTTAGTTATATTTCCCTATAAGAACTGAGGCAGTTTTTACCAAAACAGGTATCTAAGGAGAATACCGGTAACTGGCATTTTCTCATTTTACTCTTCGCGGTGGTGCACGTGTGTATGTGATCGAGACTCCGACTATAGAACATGGCTTTACCCGTTCCCAAACAATACATCATTTTGACGTATCTGATAGAAAAGGCTTGGGAAATTATTGAAGCAAAAGATGAATATGCTGATGGTCAGCATTTTCTCCTTTTGCTTCAATATCTTTATGCTGTACTGTACATAAATCCAATGATTTATCAACACTCTTTTTGCCATCTGTATCACCTTTGAATAGGAACACCCTATTTATACCCCCGCAAACGAAGTTTGAAGGGGATATACTGGAATCACCCTGTCGGCCCACTGGTTGGGTGGTTGGTTGGTTGGATGGTTGGTCTGTCTCTAAAATTTTGTCCTTGCAGGTCCAACAGTTACGGTCCTACCCCCGCAAACGAAGTTTGGAGGGGTTATACTGGAATCAGCCTGTCGGTCCACTGGTTGGTTGGTTGGTCTGTCTCCAAAACTTTGTCCTGACAGCTCCTCCTACAGTTACTGTCCGATTAAGTTCATACTTGGCACAAGTGTTCATTTTGACGTGTAGATGTGTAAGACGCAAATTTCACGAAAATCCAATTGATACTTTTGGAGTTATGGCCCCTGATTTGATGAAAAAATGTTTGTCCGAACAACTCCTACAATTACTGTCCGATTCAGTTCGTACTTGGCACAAGTGTTCATTGTGACGTGTAGATTTGCAGCACGCAAATTTCACGAAAATCAGACCTATACTTTCTGAATTATGGCCCCTGATTTGACCAAAAAATGCTTGTCCGGACAACTCCTCGTACAGTTACCCTCCGATTGTCTTCATACTTAGCACAAGTGTGCATTAGGACCTGTAGATGTGCAAGTCGCAAATTTCTCGAAAATTAGACTATTACTGTCTTGAGTTATGGCCCCTGATTTGACCGAAAAATGCTTGTCCGGGCAACTCCTCCTACAGTAACTTGGATTTGCTTCATACTTGGCACAAGTGTACATTAGGACCTATAGATGTGCAAGACGCAAATTTCACGACGATTGGACTATTACTTTCTGAGTTATGGCCCCTGATTTGACCGAAAAATGCTTGTCCGGGCAACTCCTCCTACAGTAACTGTTGGATTTGCTTCATACTTGGCACGGGTGTGCATTAGGACCTATAGATGTGCAAGACGCAAACACGACGATTGGACTATTACTTTCTGAGTTATGACCCCTGATTTGACCGAAAAATGCTTGTCCGAGCACATCCTTCTACAGTTACAGTCTGATTTGTTTCATACTTGGCACAGGTGTGCATTAGGACCTGTACATGTGCAATACGCAAATTTACACGAAAATCAGAACAGTACTTTCTGACTTATGGCCCCTTTTTGTTCAAATTTCAAGAAAATCGGATTTACATTTTCTGAATTATGGCCCCTGATTCAACAAAAACGCTTTTCCGAACAAAGGTGGTGGCGGGGGTATTTGTATCACCTTCAGTGATAGATTTCTAGTTTTTGCCGTTTCGGAAACAATTAAACTAGAGTATCTGAGGTAGTTCTCATTGTCGACCTATTATTGAGCCGGTATCTGGAAAAAGTTAATGCAGTCTGATTAAGTTCAACGTCATCTTTGCAAGCCGACGGTTGAATCGACGACGTGGCTAGCGATGATGGCTCCAAGCTGATCTTAAGGCAGTCTACCCCTAATAAGATTCGCGCGACGTCGATATTATTCGGGCGACGTCGTTAACATCCGATGATGGCACGTTCCACCGCCGAATTTTTACGACGTCGCCCGAATAGGTTCGGATACATAACGAATGTTAACCATGTAGCAGGATAAAATTCCGAATTCGCAAAAATCTTATTAGGGGTGGACTACCGTAAGGTTTGGTAAGAGGTGGCTAAAAGTGCTGGATATGATAGCGCAGAGAACAACATGGATGTTAGTCAGAACGTGTGTATACACGGTCTGATCTGGATCCATGTTCATCTCAAACGTCATACGGACATTTTTTTTCAAGATTCTGATTAATTAGTATTTTTGCTACTAAAGTTATTGAATACTGTAATTTGAAATATGTTTTTTGCGATTTTCCTCTTACGGCACTTATTTTGACCAGTACGACCAAGAAATATAAAGTACATAATTATGTAGGTAAAGATGTCACGAGAGTCGGACGTGACGTTTTTTAACGACCCAGACGTCTGACGTCATCAACGTCGTCGCCAACGTTATAAACGTCGTTGTCGACGTCAGATACAGCCTAGCGTTTAGCGAGCGTCGCAACGCTTTTTCACATGGTTTCGTGAACAAATGCGCAGAGAAAAAAGTAAAACGTGATGTAAGCAGAAGGAGAATGTCGCAGCCGTTGAGGGCTTTTACACATACCACTGTTAACGGGAATGCAGGTAAGAATTCCGTCGGTGTTCATTCCAAAACCCTGTATCTCTAGCTTTTTAATGCTGGAGATACGGGTGTGCTAAAACACCGACGATTTGCTATAAGTTAACACTGTAACATATATTTAACAGCTCTTTTACCGGCTATTACCACACCTTCATTCAGTTACAATCGGCAACCGATTGTTGGGTAGATGTTATTTGAAATTTTCCAAAAGTGCAATATTTTAGTGTTGTCCAAATTGAAAGAGTTGCAAGCGGCTAAATAAATGATGTCAATGCAAGAAAAATGTGTAGGCCTCTTATTTTATAGAATGGACAATATTGAGGGGAAAGAAGAAATTGCCGGATATCCCTGATTTCTTTATTTCTCTAAACATTTTCCCAGAGTAATTGTATATGAGCATTGGGGACATCGAAAAATCTTGTTTTAGGAAGAGTTGAACTACTTCATTATGTTCATACATGTATTTTATTATACTTATAATACCGGTATCTAAAACGCCACATAGAACCCCTTTCCAAGTCCCGATTCAAATGTGTTTCTTATTGAAATGCTAATTTTACCAAATCTTACAATATGATAACAACATAGACCATATCTATGTTTACTGCTAAACTTCCTTTTCGGGTATCATTGGCAGGGTCCTGATAAGACTGTTCGTAAGCGCTATCGTATATGGATCTAATTTTCCCCAGACCTTCGCTCGTTATAATTGTTCTAGGTTTCAACTAGAAAATCTTACAATAAACGTTTCCTTACAAGTTGAACCGGTCACAGCAAATATCATTTCAGAAAAACTTGTCTCCCATAAATAGTTTGATATTGTTAAGCTATGTGGTCGAGCCGCTTGAGGCTCGGTTAGGATGTTGTGATAGTACTGGCATAAGAAACGACAGGAATCCATGGTTAGGTGCTCTAGCCTCAGCGATTCACTGATGCTCAATTGGATACATAAAATGTACGGTGGTCCAATTTGAAAGATGCTGCAGTCGACAAAATTGATGTTGATAAAGATTGGATACATCTACAATACAACACAGAAAATATTGAGACAAGAGGAGAAAATGCTGATTGTCAGCATTTTCTTCTCTTGTCTCAATGTTTTCCCATGTCCTTTCTTTATGGACGTAAATATCAGGGACCAACGTCACAAACATGAATAAGAATATTTAATAATGCTCAGTTGTACCCATTTATGGGTTAAAGGCATAAATTTTCAACATACAATAGTACCGGCCGAAAATGACAGTGACGTAGTCTAATGTTTACTACTTGACAACCAATCAACTCTGTTCGTATTTGTAACTGTGCAAATCAGACGAATTGATTGGTTTTGCAGCAGTAAACATCAGCCTACGTCACTGTCATTTTCGGCTGGGACTATTGTACATAAACACACAAACATTACATTTGGTATATATGCACAAACATCATTAACCCACTTCCAAACGAGTCCTGATTTTGATGAGCCTATATGATATTAAGAACTCTTAAGAGAAAAAATAGAAGCTGAATCCCTGATAACCAGTTTCCGCCTTTCGTCTAAGTATTATTTAGCTTTGAGTGTATCTCTAATTACAAAAACATAAATAAATCTATTTACTATTACTGCGAAATCTTGAACATTGATCTTTAAACAATTGATCAATTGACATTTTGTTGTTTGAAGGGATTAATGAAAATACATCAAACGTACATGACGTTGACGTGAGTAATTATCTCATTTTACATGTGTTACACGAGGTATAGACGAGCGCGTCCGATTGATAAACGTGTGTGGAACTATAATGCGTTGATTAAGACACCGAATCGAGAAACAAACTGTCTGGTGACTGGTTTGTGCATTCCTCGGATTCGAAAATGGCCATATTAAGTGCTCCCTTTTCAGAATTTAGCTATGGTATCAGTTTCAGTACGGATGTTTCATGATAACATCTTTCTAAATTCGCGAATGCCTATACACTAACTCAATGTCATGTTACTGTGCGATATGTGGCCAATTTCATCTAGTTGTACACATGTACATGAATCAAACGTAGAAAACGTGACCAGTAATCGGAAATGGACATCTTTGCGAATAGAAACGCATTTTTCTATATTTGACGTAATTTTCGGTCAAAATTATTACATACAGTATACATTTCAATAATACCGGTATTGTAATAGGCATAAGACAAATTGCATCGGAGCGTTTCTTATGGTTGTCAGTATATTAGGTCGATTTATTACAATTTGTTGGGTTCGAGTTACATATTTCTAAAAATCGAAATCCCTCTTTCCCCATCAACTTAGATTCGCAGATTTTCGAAAGACATCGGCAAGTCAAAAATACCTCTTGAAAATGTTTTGATGAAACAGGCCCATGGTCTTGTTTAGGAAAAGGTTAAATATTCTACTACTATATTAAAAAAAATAACAGCGAGTGCGTATAATTGTAAACATCATTAGGTAGTGGTGATTCGTGGAGTTGTAGTCGATGATAGCCTAATTATAGAGAGTTCTGAGACGGTCATAGAAACTGAAATTAACTCGTTCCCATAATTATTATGACGCTTTTTGAGCCCCCCCCCCTTCCCCACACACACACACACACAAAGGGGGGAGACTTTGGAAAACATTGAGGAAAATATACAGAGTGTCCCAAAAAAACGGAACCCTATTTCAAAGTCAAATATTTCAAAGCGAAAGCATAGATTCTAATTTTTGAATTTGCAGTACTAAAGATACATTGTTTTTGCATATGTGTTCTAAATTTCACTTCAAAATATGTATCGGTTCAAAAGTTGTATGAAATTTAATAAAGACACTAAAATACCGTTTTAACAGGAAATCGATTTTTGCGTCTTGTTTGTTCGTAAAAGCGCACTGACGGTCAGTTCTTTACCGTTGGACAAGTACGTACCAATTTTCTCAAAATTTATTAAAGGTGCCGCATATGCAAATTGAGTCCGTAATGTGGTTGTTTGAAATAATTTTAACCCTTTCCCAGACCACAAAAAGTTAGGGTGGACTGGATTGAAAGCTGTTGCTGATGACAAAATTGACGCTGATAAAGACAGAATTTGCGTAAAATACTGCACAGAAAATATTGAGGCAAAAGGAGAAAATGCTGGTGACCATTATTTTCTTCTTTGGTCTAAATACTTTCTCAAGCTTATTCTCTCATGGATGTCAAAACCACGTCTTGTTTGGGAAAGGGTTAAAGTACTTGGCATTTGAGCGCTGACCGGCATGTTGTAGAGTAATAAAATAACTGCATATAATTACATGTATTATGAATGTATCTTTGATACACTTTGATATTTTGTTTGTATTCATTACACCGCAGCTCTTCTTTAGAAGTTTAATTGTTAGCTGTAAAAATGAAACGAATATGCATATTGTAAGTAAAATGTTTCAATATCACTTTTGTATTGTAGGCCTATTAAACATTTGTGAAGAGTCAAGCGTAGGCGCGCGCTGCGAACGGAAAGATCGATATCGTGTTAAAATAGTTTTCCGGGTGCATTCATTTAAATGCCAATATTTTCGAAAGTAATAAACATTTTTCAACCAAATTTCAACTGCTGATAAAAAAACTGTCGTTTCTATTGCATATTTAAATTTGGTGGAGACATATGACTTTATACATGAGCAATTCACTTTCAAAAATGGGTTCCGTTTTTATTGGGACACTCTGTAGAAAGAATTTCCTTTGACAAGAAATTCCTTCATTTTCCACAATGTTTTCTAACAGGACCAAAATTGTGAAATTATATTTACTTGAAATTGTTGTCTTGGACATCATTCTTTGAATATGGACCAGTATAAAATGAGACCGTCTTGTAAATGGGTTAAATGGACACATTGATATTTCTTTATACATTATACATGTGTAATATCACCCATCAATGGTTTGACATCAGTGAACCTTTATGGGGGGGGGGGGGCATCGGGAGGCTAGGTAAGGGTGTTGTGGTAGTACAGGTATAAGAAACAACGCCCCAGCCGCCGCGATATGACCATAGAAGTTGAAAACGGCGTAAAAACCAAATAAACTCAAACTTCTTTGTACATTAGATTCAATGCCGCTTTTGACGTCCATGACAGCATAGGTTTAAAAAAAGTACCAAAAGAAAGAAATGCTGCGTGGTGACCAACATGTTCTTCCTCTGCCTCTGTGGTCTATGATATAAATACACCCACCGTAGCTTTATCTACATCCATGTTGTCCTCTTCGGCAACTTTAAACTAGAAACATTCCAGTGTCGTGCCGTTTGTGAAAGGGTAAACCCTTTCCGAAATAAGACCTGATTTTGACATCCCTTCTGGAAAAGGATTTGGAAAACATTGTGGCAAAAGATGAAAATGCTGATTATCAGCATTCTCTCCGTTTGCCTCAATATTTCTTTACCATATTGACCATATACCTAAATCATGTCTTTAACAATGTCCATTCTGTTGTCATTTGCAGCAGCTTTCAACGTTGATTACAAAAAGGACATTTCGGAAATGATTAATGTCGGATCGTACATAATTTCAGGCCCGGAGAACACAACAGACAGGATGACACAAATGATGAACGGTTTTGAAGAGAACTTGGACAAATTAGGTAGCGACCTCCAGAAGCGTTACAAGAGTCTTGTTTGTTCTCAGATTAGCCTAAAGCGATACCGTCACGAGGATTACGATATAAAGGCCGTCAAGCTTGATCTCCATGTTGGTAAAACACCACACAAAACATTTGACCAGAGGTCTCGTTATTTTGAAAACAAAACCAATGAACATCCATCAACTGCGGATGATGACAGAATTGATGCTGATAAACTATCTCCAAAGTTCAGAGAAGCAATTGTTGACATGAAGGAGAAGAATTTGGTTCATAATACCATTCTTGAAAACGTGGCTAATAAGATATTGAACCAAAAGTCACCGATTAGGCAGAGGATGCTGAATCAATCATCGCCCATTAGACGGAGAACGCGTGTTTATGATCCACACAGACAAAAAACAAGTAACCACCAAAATGGTATCATGACAGGTAGTCTTACAACAGATAAACAGATGAAGACTTGGTGCGACATTGACTCAGACGAAATGGACTTGAATGAACGGCAATATAACTGGAAATCTTTACAAAAACAAAACGTAGTCATCAGAGACAAGTTAGGCAGGATGAAGCAATTGAACAATACTGTCAATATGAATTTTTCGCCACAAGGTGATCAATTAAAGCAAGAAAGGTTAGATGATCTGATGTCAAAGGACGTTTCTGTCGAGGAATACACAAGACTTACTGTAAATGATATGAATGGCCTAGAAATGTCAGAATGCAAAGACAATGGAGAGAGTGTGTCGATTCCGACGCATGTCAATCGAGATAAAACTCGTAGCATACCAAGATGTAGGGAAACTTCGGATGTTTATACGAAGGTGAATGTGAAAATTGCAAACGAAAATGAGAAAAATGGGAGAAAACACGAAAATACATTTGTGAAGTCAGCTATAGCATTGTTCCAAGACAATAATGGTCTTCAAGAAAAACAAAGATTGAACGATGACAAGAGTGTAAAAACACTACCATCTAAATGTGTTACGTACCAAAACCAAACAAGCTCTCGCACATCGAACATTCCACCAATGGGGACATATAATGCGCTTCCTAAGCTTAGCCACGACTCGAAAGAACAGGATAAAATAACAACAGAACATGCAATTATGGGACAAAGGAATGATGACCAGACTGGAATTGACGGACAGCAAAACAAAAACAAATATGAAAGCTCTCCTAAAGACACCAGTTTTCCACAATGTACCAACACGACAGACAAATCGGTCGTTCCAGAGAAAACCAATCACAGTGATATTATAGACATCACAGTCAAAAGCAAGGAAGAGAAGAATGCTTATCGTAAGACTATTAAAGACAGCGTGATCGACTCGGAAATTACTAAACATACATTAGACGTTAATTGTAAAACACCAGTCATGCAGGGGTTTGAAGTGGACGTTTCATATACGCCCGTGGGAAAAGATAATGTCAAATTGTACGGTGATTCTATCAGGAAAAATATACCATTCCATTCTGTCGAGAAAGACCTTTCCGAAGACAGAGAGTATTCACAAAGAGATGGGCAAAGACATGTAGATAACGAATCCTCAAGACGTAAACAGGAACAACAGGACAGTTCTTTGCCTAAAGAAAGCCTTCCAGGACACAAAGAACACAGAATGCAAAGTAAGACTACCATTACGCTAAGAGAACCATCAGGGAAACGCGTAAGCTTTCTAACACAACAATACTCTACAGGAGTAATAAACGCTTCTGATCAATCAAACCAAACCGTTATGTCACCCGACACTCATGGCATTTGGCGAGATGAAGATGACGCAGATGGGCAGATGGACGCGCGTCACTATGACATAAAGATAGAGGATACGACAGGGACATCGGACGTTGAATCAAGGTCTCCCCTAGGAATTCGTTCGTGGTCTAGTGACATTGATATCCACGATACCCGTATTTCTTTAGGATCTGTCAAGGTAGAAAGTCCATCTGTTTCAAGGAATCTCAGTCAAGACAATTTATACCCAGTTATAAGTGACAGAATATCCACATTTGAACAGACAGAACCAACCATCGGCCGTAGGAGATTTCCGTTTGAAGCGACTTGTAAAATAAACAGTCAAATGAAAACTGAACCTGAGGAGACAGAACAAATAATGCGTGGACGACGAAATCGAATTGAGCTAACGGAATCAACTTTTTGTGATAGAAGATCAAGATTTGAGCAGACAAGACCAACAATACGTGAAAGAAAAACTCAATATGAACCAGATGAACGTAATGAGAGACAACCAGTCGCTAAACTGGAAAATTTCAATCGCCCAAATCACCCGTCAACAAATAAGTCACCTACAAATCAACTTCCTGTGAGCGACGCCACTGAAATGGCGGAAGTAAGACAAAGTGCACCAGTGTGTAAACATATTCCACCGGAATCATCTCGGTTCGAGTCACCAGTAGCAAAGGAGGTTAAGCAAGTCACTACTTCTGTCAAAACAGAGAGCCCTAAGTGGCTACCAAGGCAAACCTTACCTTTACGGCTCGTAAATATTCGTGATATTTCCGGCACATTTAGTGAGAGCTCAGGTTCACCTTCATCATACCTGGACATGCCTCAACCCGCATTTACTATCGAGACAATTGAGGTGAAAGTGGACACGCATCCCGCCCGTACCTCGGAGATCTTCCCTAGTCAAGGAGCCTCACCAAACATACTGCTATCTACAAAAACTACTGATGTGGGGACAATACCCGAGCTCGCAGAAATAAGACGAGACTTCCACATTTCTGATCAAATTGCCTCAATATCAAGAAATATGCCAACAGAACACACACAAGAGGAAAATCGAGTCATTTGGAAACATTTGGATAACATACCTGGACCCACTGAGCAACCTGATGTCAACAGAACAACTATTATGGACACTTTAAATTACAGTGTTGGACCAAAGGAAAATGTCACATGTATTCCGGAGCATGTCCATCGTAAAAAAGACCTGTCGATAAAAGAGACACTTACACACCCAGTGGATGGTTCTCAAATCCCTGACACTGCAGGCAAAGTACACAACTCGCCTTCGCCTGACCAACATAAACACACAAGGGAAGCGACGGTACAGGATACTAGACAACGTGAAGAGTCTTTCAAACACGATGAAACCCATCTTAAACTCGTGTCCACGAACAACGGGTGTACTATTGATGATGCAGAGGAAATGACGAGTATTTCAACTTGCCAAAATCAAGAAAATTATGAAACCACTAGACTCACTCGAAATACAGGAATTATGTCTATTGATACCTCTCCAGTTAGCCTAACCCTATTACCGCTTATCAGAAAAATGCAAAGAATCCTAAGAGAAGATATGAAAAGACCGGAAAATGAATTTATAGCGCACGCTCACGACACAAGTAACGAGACCATTGGAAACACCAACGATGACATTATAGTTAAAACGCTTGAGCGGTTTAGGGAAAGTAGAAAATGGCTTGAGAATAATACAACGCATGGCCACAAATCCACCGAAACTCGTTTTCCTGACGAGCCAGACACACAGATACAAAGGGGACGAGATGAAACAGTGGCAACATGTGTGAATGGCGGACGAGGGCAAGATCTATACATTGCTCCTGGCAACCAGTATGGGTTGATTGAACAAGCCAATCTACGTCGAATGAGTGAGATTGTATTTCTGATGGAAAACGTATTGACATTGCCAGTATTGGAAGAGGAGCGGCATGACCTTTGGACTGGTGAGTGAAAAAACTGCTTTCTCTTGTCCTCTCTTTCGTTCATCTTTCAGAGCTATGTAAGCTACACAGATACATAATGACTTTTCGAAATGTGATATTTCGTTTTTCGTTCATCAAACCCTTTACTGCGTAGCATACTCTTTGTAATCGTCCAATCGAAACAAATCAAATGAGTACCCACAGCACGGCGTATGGATTTGAAATATAAAATTAAGAATGCATTCAACTCTTCCAATATATACCACATAGTTTTGTATATTTTCGTCATGTAAAGCTATTTTGTAAAAATCAGTAAACAGGTACAATCGAAAAAGCCGAATTTATTGTGTGCTGTCTGGAAGATTTGCCGAGACACATTTCACATACCGGTACCATTCTCTATAGCTTTGTCGGCTACGTTTTAAGGATAATAACGTGACTTAGAATTTCATATAATCTTCAATATCTTGTAAATATTTGATCGATGAGAAATGAAATGAAATGGCCGAACATGATTGAGAGAGTAGTCTATTATTGTTTTCATGCGTTCAAATATCACTGTCTATCATTATGCTTATAAATGATTTATTCCAGAGGTCCAGACAGAAATTTTGATACTGGCGACAGAAATATATGACCAGAGTAATATGCTGGAATTAGATCAAGCAACATTTGACAGTTTTAGAAAACTAGTAAGTTTTAACATCTTTTATATGTACATGTATGTTATTTATTCGGTATTAGTGGGTATTTTATGAACCTTTTTAATACTTCCACAGTCTTAGTTTTTCTTGGAGATAGCCTAAACGTTTCGGCACGGAAGAATTTTTATTAAACGAAACAATACATTTGAATAGAAAAGGATTTGTTCTTTGTTTTGTCGATGTTTGATTTGAAATGCTTAAGTTAACTTAAGGTAAGGCCCGTGTAATGGGCTATGTGACCAGTTATGGAAGGAAATCTGTATGGTGCGATTTGACGATTTTAAAGGGAGGTGATTTTCATTGCTTTCATTGGGGGGGGGGGTCAAAACCTCGTAACTCCAGCTTATTCAAGCTGTAGTTACGAGGTTTTGACCTCGCACTAACGATATCGTCTTTCATGTGATTTAAGACCCACCCAGGGGCCAGCTCACGTACACATGGTGAAATAAGTCCTTCAAGAAGTCGCGAAGTTGAAACAATGGGCAGTACACGGCCGGAGCATCTTGAAGAACAGAGGAACCTGATACTTAGATTATACAGTTTATCAAAGTTGTTACAGAATTGTAGCCGGTAAGTAGTTATTTTGAATGAGTTAAACTCCTTGTTAATTGATTAACTTATCTATTTATCTATAAATTATTTATTTATTTTATTTTGTTTTATTTGAGTATTTATTGATTCGTGTATTTATTTATATATTTATTTTGTGGAGGCTGGATCATCTAAATGGAATTTCTTATTCCGGTGCAAACTTTCGATTTACGACGTCGCCCGAATAATTCCGAAGTCGTCTGCATCTCATTAGTGGTGTAGGCATACTACCTTAAAAATAGCACATTTTCTCTAAGACCTTTGTTTATTTTTTATTTATTTATTATTTATTTCATTTCATTTATTTATTTTGTTTATTTATTTAGATCTATATATTTATTTATTTATTTTGTGTTAAAATATTATTTTTTCTTTTCGAAAAAACTTCAATAGAATGAATTTTTGTGTGCCACCGGGATTTGAAAGGCATTAATTAACGTTTTTGTATCCCAGCCCAAAACATCGCTGCTTTTCTGCGAAAACCTCGTATCTGCAGCTTAAAACAAGCTGCAGATACGATGTTTTCGTAGAAAAGCGACGACATGTAAATGAGCCGGAATCTGGAAAAAGGTCCTTTGAGGCATTTGAGACCTATATGATTCCAGATCAGACTGGGTATACACGCAGTCTGATCAAGAACCATGTTGGTCTCCAATAGCTTATTCATGACCTGTAACATAGAATGGATCCCAATAAGACCCAACTGGGACAAACACTTCTCTGGAATCATGCTTGACTCAAATGTTTTAAGGGACAATTTCCAGATCGCAGCTCATTTGAACCTTTTTATTTCTCAATAGCGTGAATCCAGATAAAACAGATACAACCACAAGGTTCAAGAAACTGATAGACATGTTTGTTAGACCATTGAGGGCCATATGTAGCATATTTAGAAGAGACAATCAAGGTAAGCATTCGTCCTTTAGCCAATTGACCAAACGCCAATCGACAGATCTCTCCGCCCTACATAGAATTGATACAAGCAATGGACATGTGTTCGTTTATAGGGAACGATTTTATCCAGTTAATATTGAAGTAAATTCGGACAAACAAAATAGTATTTCGTAGGTGTTGTTATAAAATTTCGTAACTACGGCTTAATTTAAGCCGTAGTTACGAGATTTTATAACAACACCGACGGTTTATTAAAACATACAGTAAACCTAGTCTATTGTTAGCACAAAATTCTTTGCAATTGGCATGCCGATTGTTTTGATTGTCAGTCGATTAATAACACGTGCAGCGAAGAACAATTGGGGCATGACATTTTTCTGATCGCCCATTGGCCAATCGATGTTTTTGATTGACAGTCGGCGTTTGGTCAATTATATTTATCAGGGTGGTTAATCACATGACCCAGAATTTCAGAAAATTATCAATATTTTTTGAATACTTGACAAATTTGAATTCGGTTTAAAGCAGAGAAGGTGGGAAAAATGTTAGTAATAAGCTAGATGTGGTGGATTTTTGAGAAAAAATCAACTGATTAAAAACTTTGGTTGATCTTCAATAACTTTTTTATCAGCTTATTTTTTAAAGATCCACCACATCTATCTAATGCGTGACATCCGTCCACCTTCTCTGCTTCAAACCGAATTCAAATCGGTCCAGCATTAACAAAATTATTGAAGATTTTCTGATTTTTTTTGTATCACATGATTATCCACATTCTTTAACCCTTTCCCAAACAAGACCTGGTTTTGACGTCCCTAGTAAAATGTCTTGGGAAAACATTTAGACAAAAGAAGAAACTGCTGATAACCAGCAGTTTCTCCTTTTGTCTCAATATTTTCTGTGCTATATTATACACAAATCTTATCTTTAACAACATCTATTTTGTCGTTTTCAGCAGCTTTAAAATAGGAAAAGTACAAATTTTGGCCGTTTTGGAAAGGGTTAATACGCTAGTACAGTCTACAAGTCTAGAGGACAAGAACTCTCTTCCAGATATATACTCCCCAAAACAGTCGACACTCGTTGTATCGAAGTCGGAGGGGCAGCCACAATACATCGACTTATCCGGAGTTCGACTTATCCGATTTGTTCAGTTCAAACTTAAATGATATTTGGCCATATTTGTTGCTCGTCAAGTGCGTTCCAAATTGAAATATAGTAGGAAAAGGAAAGAAATTGCTCGAAACGAGCAATTTCTGTCCTTTTCCTACTATATTTCAATGGCTATCCTTATTTCGAAATTACATTCTTTCAATGACGGGACCAGACTTTCACTTCGACTTAAGCGGAAATTCGACTTATCCGATGTCGACATAACGAGTGTCGACTGTACATTATAGAGGTTACATGGTTTGCACATTAGCAGTCTTGTACTTGATACTGAGGCTTACATTGTAAATCAATCTACCCTTTGAATTCTGAAAAAAATGATCCGATTTAATGGGGTTTCACACCGTTTTAAAGTGCTATGGTCATATCGCAGCGGCTGGAGTACATAAGTTGGGATTTCTGCCCAATTTCCTGGTACTTCTCTCACCAGTACCACTAGAATATCCATACCGAGCCTCCGTGAGCTCTCTCACATGGAGGACTAATACCCATTGGTGAGAGACAAAATGAAAAAGGAGAAAAATGCAGTTTATTAAAAGGGATTTAATCCATACGTAATCATTCCGATCCACTCGACACAGGGTTACCCGTCTTGAAGTTAACGTCGGAATTACAGCAATTCAATTTTCGATGTACATATTATTCTGTTGAAATGTAATTAATTACCTAAGAGATCCCAAAGTAAGCACCACAGGTGCTTATCAGAATGTATGTTTGCACAGCCAAATCTAGATCTACGTTCGTTTCAAATTGCAGAAGAACTTTTCCCAATTCCGACTCGTTTGTCTTCTATGAATGTCCAACATACATAGATGAGCATAAAGAAATACTTTGTAAATTAACCCTTTCCCGAACAAGCACTTTACCCGTTACTGCACAGTGACTCTGTTTGACTCCCTATGTGATGATTGCGTAGGAAAACATTGTGTAAAATGAAGAAATTGCTCGTGACAAGCAATTTCTTCATTTACCACAAAAAGACCAAAAACAAAATTTAAATTTCATTTACTTGAATTTGTCGTCTGCAACATCTTTGGATTTGAACCAGCCTAAATGTTTGTCGTTTTGGAAAGGATTGATGTTACCTCCCTATCGGAAATTACCTGGGCAAACATCGAGACAAAAGAAGACAATGCTGACAACCAGCATTTTCTTGTTTCGCTTCAAAATTGTTATGCAAGTTTGAGCATAAATTATATCTGTTCACACCTCCATGAATATATCACTGTTTTTCAACAAAACATCGTATCTTCAGATTGTTCAAAGTTGTGTATACGAGATTTTTGCTGAAAAGCGGCCATTTAGAAATTGAACCAATCTAAAAATGTATCGAGTGGGAAAGGGTTAATGTATTACTTTTCATTTGATGAATATACCTATTGAATGTTTTGCTTTGATGGGGGTATTCCAAAATACTTAAAACCTTTTACCACATAGACTGATAAGCTGCGATTGAATGCAAGCTTATATAATTTTGACGGTCAATGTTTGACAAAACGTGTACGAAATAATGAGCAAAAATGAGAAAATGGTCTTTAACACAATATTCGTCTGTCTTAAAACGATTTTTATCAAGATCTTTCAGATACAAAGTACTAAAACTAGGGATTCGTTGTAAAAAGGTTGAAAGTTGTTTTTCCTTTAACAATGTCAAAATTATATATAATATTATTTTCTTTTACTTAAGTTCTTTTGTGTAGCCTCCATTCATATTTAGAACTACTCGTATTATGCTGTCAAGGCTGTCTGTAGGTTTATCAATTAAAATCTCGTTTGAACTCATTCCTACACGGTGACGTCCTGCAAGAAAATCGCATTGGAAAACATTGTGGAAAATGAAGAAATTGCTTGTAACAAGCAATTTCTTCATTTTCCCCAATGTTTTCCATCATCGATTGTAATGATTTGAAAAAATTGCATTGACTTAGTCGTCTGCAACACCTTAAATATTGGAAGAGTTTAAATTGGTAGTGGGTTAACGCTTTTCCCAACGGAAAAGCCTAATGTTTCCACCATCGATTAGAAAAAAAAAAATGAAACATTTCGTCGTACTGACTTTATCGTCTGCAACACCTTATATATTGGAAGAGTATAAATTTTGTAATGGGTTAACGGTTTTCCCAACGGCAAAGTAAAAGTTCCGTCTTACTTCAAAAACGATACAACTGACAAAATCATTTTTTCGGGGATTTTGACTCATCATAAGAAATGAATCATTGGGGAAAATTCTGGTAATGTGCATTTTATTATTTTTTCTCGGTCAGTTTATTTCCTAAATTGATTATTGTTAGGTAACCAATCGGGATTTGCCAGGAAAAGAATTAGAAACAGCAAGAAACAATTGTATTTGGCTAAGGGTTCCTTTTTAACATATAGTGAAAACGTAAATTATGTAAAATGTGAAGAAATGATCATTTACAGAAGAAAAAAAATCAAAATATGATATTTAAAAACTAGCCAAGATCCAGTTCGGTCTCCGAATACACAAAGTCAGAGCAATTTTCCTATTAGTCTAGGAGGTAGATGAGGTTAAATTGCGGTAAAAGCACCATACAACTTTTAGACTGATTCTTGTAGCAAATTGTCTCAGGAGTTCGGAAATGCGCGTCTGACGCGCATCCGCCTAGATATAAGGGGAGAAAATTGAGGTTAAAGTTGTCTGCCCTTGGATTTTTAAGCCAAAAATGGAAATCTTACTAGGCATTTCTTTTTAGGCATTGAGTTATTACAAATGGTTTAAAATTAGTAAATATATGCGCATATCATCTCCATACATATTTTAATGATGTTTAATGAATGTTTTTGATCCATAAAAATCCAAGATGGCCGCCAAAATGTCTATTTTTAGTAACAAAAAGGTGTTTTTTTTAAAATAAGTTTTTTTCTGGGATGCATAATACGCTGATAGAAATTTTTATGCATGTGTTTAATAAATAAAAACTAGGAAATTGTCTCAGGATTTCGGAAATGCGCGTCTGACGCGCATCCGCCTGGGTATAAGGGGAGAAAATTGAGGTTAAAGTTGTCTGCCCTTGGATTTTAAGCCAAAATGGAAATCTTACTAGGCATTACTTTTAAAGCATTGATTTATGACAATGGTTTTTAATTGGGAAATATATGCACAATTCATCTCCATACATATTTTAAAGATGTTTTATAAAAAAAATTTATTCATAAAAATCCAAGATGGCCGCCAGAATGTCTATTTTTAGTAACAAAAGGGTCTTTTTTTGTAATAAGTTTTTTTCTGGGACACATGTATGTTGATATGAATTTTATGCACGTATTTAATAAATATTAACCAATTGAAACTTAGCAAATTAGGAAAAATAAGTTTTGGATAGTATTGAAACGGATTTTTAAGCTTAAATTGCATTTTCATGTCCCGAGAATTTTGCGAAAAGCATTTCGATGCATTCCTTTTAAAGTGACATTTCAGAATTATTTTTACATAAAATTTACTTTTATTCTATCTGAAAGAGCATGTTTTCTTATGAAGATTCTGAAAATTTCAAGGCAAAATATTAAACCGTTTACGAGAAATATATATTTGTGTGCTAAAATTAAACAAATTGTTGTGGACAACAGTTCAGATTAATATATAATTTGTCATTTCTGTCCCAACTTTGAAGGCGTATTCTTCGCTCATAAATAACAACTTCAAAAAACTGTTAACATTTCTACGCATTAGAATAAACAATCTTTGCATCAAGACCTACTTTTAAAAAATGAAATTAATGTGAAATGTCACTTTAAGGCATTGATTCATTACAACTGGCATCTAATTGCGAAAATATGCACACATCATCCCCATTCATATTTCAATGATGTTTAATGAAAGTTTTTGATCCATGAAAATCCAAGATGGCCGCCATAATATCTATTTTTAGTAACAAAAAGGTCTTTTTTGAAATAAGATTTTTTCTGAGACACATATATATGCTAATATGAATTTTTATGAATGTATTTGATAAATATTGACTTATTGTGACATAGAAAAGTAAGGAAAATAAGTTTTGGATAGTAGGAAAATAAGTTTTGGATAGTGTTCTAAACAAAGTTTTAAGCTTAAATTGCATCTACATAATCCTAAGGATTTTGCCAAAAGTTTTTCGAGCCATAAATTAAACACATTTACAATCAGAGTTATTCTTTTCAATATACATGTGTATTATACATTTTATATACATTTCACATAATCACTTAGTACGGATACTTATAACCATCAAGAATTATGTAATGCCATCATGAATGCCAAGATGTCCACCATTTCATGAATTCTTTTGTATAAATGGGCTTACTCACGGGATGTTTTCCTAATCATACAAAATCATTTTGTTGATGCGGTCTGCATGTTATTGCTTCATTATCTGGCTGAATCACCATTAGAAACAACAAATTCGAGAATGAGTCTAATAGAATTCTGTATTTGTTACACAGAACCTTGGTATATCACCTTTCCCAGGATGTGGCCCTTATGAAGTTTTAAAATGTATATCCTATAACCTTTATAACATTATTTATTTCTGTTTCTCAGGTACACACGATAACTGATTTAATGCTGTAAAATTTGAAGGACATAAAAGGAGGTCAACATGTCAAGAATTAAAACCTTACATCTTGTCCAAAAATCATGACCTGGGGAAGTAAAATCCTTTGATGAAAATACATGATAAAAAGTATAAACATGTGTGTCACTTAGACAGTCCAAAGCTAGTTTAAACCTGTCAACCGATTCCTATTTTCCTCTAAAACTCCTAAATCTTGGGCACAAGTCCTATATTTTCAAGTACCTCGTATACTCCTATATGCAATTCTCCTATATTTTGAAAATATTTCCTACATTTTTGGTAAAATTATTGTCAATGAATGATAAGATGCTATTTGCATCTTTATTTTTCAGGTAAGAGAAATTCATTATATATTAACATACTGTATAATGTTCTGGTGTTTTCGTCTGTTCATCATCACTGATTTGGTTACCTACAAGGTTATTGAATAGGACATGATGTATAGTAGCCTACTTTCTGGATTGTGATGCTGTGGAACTGAAAATATTACTTTAATAGCTCACCTTAGCTTAAAGTGCTGAGGGTGAGGTATCGTGATCACTCGTCATCCGTCGTCCGCCTGTCCGTTCACAAGTAAAAAACTCTCCTCCCATACCATAAAGCCTAGAGTTTTGAAATTTTGTATGTAGAATCTCATTGTATGGAGGTCCACTACCAAAATGTTTCAAGTGATTGTAGTACAATTAAATTTAACCATATGTTGTGGGACCTGTATCAACTTTCATATAGACAAACAAGGAAATCGTGTACAATCTAATACACTTGAAACGTTTGACCTAGGGCTTTGAAATTTGGTCTATAGTATGGAATTGTCTTATAGCACCCCCTAAAAAACTTCAAATTATTATGTTATAATGAAGATTGGCCCTGTTTTGTTATTATTAGATTACATAAAGAAACAAAAAATCTAGGCTTGTTTTTACTCCGACTTTCGAGGGCTTTCAAATTTGGATTGCTGAATTTTCTGAAATCCCTCTTCCAAAATGCATTTAATTATTGTGCTACAATTAAATTGGGTCCTATGTTGTTAGATATCATTTTCTAGATATAGACGGAGGAGCAAATCCTCGACAATTTTCTTCTCGCTATATGTTTGACCTACGTACAGCTTTGAAATTTGGTTCGTATAATTGTCTTATGGTCTTTAATCAAAATACTTGAAAGTTTTGTGGTGCAATGAAAATTGGCCCTTTGTTGTGGGATATTGTATTACATATGGAGGGCAAGAATGAAATCTTGTACAATCTTCTGACAAATGTTTGCCTGAAATGAAAATTGGCTGGAAGTTGTTGGTCTGGGATGAGGCAGAAGGTATCTGATACATACAATCTCCTCTAAATCTCAGTGTTGTGCGATATATGGCCATCTCGACTTTCTTGTCTAGATTAAACACAAATGCATTAACATACAACAAACTACACTGGGTAAGAACTGTGGGTATAACACAAAGCTGTCAGTGGAATTATGGCCATGGCTGTAATATTTCTTTGGCCTAATATATAATATATATGTTTAATGAGATTTGAATCCAAAATGGGCCTCTCAGAGCGCATTCAAATTGATTCTTAGGACATTTAGATTGTCAAAATTTTCTTGGGAGAGGACATTCATCCCTCTATGTTCAGAGATGATGTCTCTCAGGTGTCCTCCCCCACTTGTACCTTTTGCGCTTGTTTGAATCAGCATTTTCAATGCAGTACCACTTTCAATAATAGCTTGAAAGCCCAAGTGAATGCTTGAGACAAAATACTTTACTTAAACTCCTATATTTTAACTCAAAATGGACTAAAAGCTCCAGTTTTTCATGGAAAATATTCCTATTACAACTCCCTTTTTTAGAAGACTTTGTTGACAGCCTGTACATAGTTCCTCTAAGCATGTCTCAATTCCCAGACTTGTTTGATGATACCATGGGATATCACGTCAGTTGTTACAGCAACTTCACTGCCACAAGGGGTTCTACAGGACAACCTTATACTGTAGATGAGTCGAAATCATACACAATTTGCTCTAATGAACAAGGGAAAGCTGGTCCATAGAGTACATCTGGTATATTCCCTTCAACCTGTGTATTTTGTGACTGTCCTGCAAAATTGAAAGGCCAGTTCAAAAAGGAATATCCCGGGAAATGTGAAACTGAAGGTGCAGCAAATGTCATTATAATTATATGAATTAGGTGTGATAAAAGATGATAAAAACTAATAGCAAAAATCAGTGACATTGGCATGATAGCAAAAGAAGTCAAGTATCACCAAAGCTGCAAGGAAACCTGCATCATGGCAAGAGTCTGGTTGAGGAAGCCTACCAGTATCTAATGGACAAATCACCTTCAGCTGATGATCATACTGTTAATTTACCAAAGATTCTCATTCAGGAATCACTAGTAGAATGCGATGGGGCTGAATTCTTGGCATCTCTGCACAAACTTTACATCAGCTTCTTGGATGATGAAGCTCAACAAATACAGGTTACCAGTCTTGGAGTAAAAATCAGTAAGTGTTGCCCTGATTTACTACTTGAGAGGTTTAGTTAAGGATTTAGAGAAAGACCTCAAGGATCTGTCTGAATCTGTAATAGTGGAAGCCCTTGCCAAATGCCAAGCAGATCCCCCCAGGAAATTTAATCAGATTCTTCAATGTGCTTTACACATGGTCAAAGGGTACACTTTGAGTTTAAAATTGCTAGAGCCTACCCACCCTACAATTTTGTCATTTAACATAGGCGTAGGAAGAGGGGGCCAAAGGGGGCAGCCCCCCCCCCCATTAATTTAGAAAAAGGGCATGGGCCCCCTTATGGCTCCCCATAATACACCCATATATCCATTCACTTTAACATATCCCACCCCAATATTATAAATCTTCCTACGCCACTGTTTAGGAAAGGGTTAAATAATAGGGCTGCCTTAAGACTAAACCTCCTAAGTAGTAGGTTGTCTCAACAATTGAGCTGTGATCAAAATCAAAACTAGAAGGACTAGCTTTCTCTGGCGCATCATAGCGCATTGTGTATGATTTCGACTCATCTACAGTGTTAGATTGTCCTGTAGAATCCCTTATAGCAGTGAAGTTGCTGTAGCAACTGATGTGATATACCGTGGTATCATCAAACGAGTCTGGGAGAATAATCGAGGAACTACCTCTGGATAGTCTAACAGACGCACATGTTTGTGCTTTTAACCAGGTATTTTCGTCAAATGGTTTCACTTCCCCAGGCCAGAAATTTTGGCCAATGTATAAAGTACAATTCCCTGGCATATTGGCCTCCTTTTTGTCTTTAAATTTTGCAGCATTGTATCAATTATTTTGTGTACCTGGGAAACAGAAAGATATAATATAATAAAGGTTATAGGATACTGTGTACGAAACTCGTACATTTTAAAACTATACAAGGACCACATCCTGGAAAAAGTAATACCTGGTATATTAAGTTTTTGTGTAACAATAATAGAATTCCATCAGATTCATTGCTTTCCAAATTTGTAATATGTAATATATGATTGTGATTCAGCCAGATATGAAGCAATAACATGCATACTTAAATCGACAAAAAGCCATTTTGTATGATTAGGAAAACTTCCTATGAGTTAGCCCATTTCTACCACAGAATTCATCATGTAATTCTAAATTAACCCAAATGGTGGCCATCTTGGCATCCACATTGGCTTTAGAATTTTTTCCGGGTGGTTATATATATCCGTTTACAATAATTGATTATGCGAAATGCATATTCAATGTATAATACACATGCATATTGAAAAGAATTAATCTGTTTGAACATACCTTTAATCTACCGATCGAAAAGCTTTTCGCAAAATTCTCAGTATAATGAAAATACAATTTGAGCTTAGAATTTGTTTAAAACACTATCCGAAACTTATTTTCCCTACTTTTCTATGTTCCAATAAGTTAATATTTATTAAATACATGTACATTCTTAAAGATTCATATTAGCATAATATATATGCGTCCAGAAAAAATCTTATTTAAAAAAAACACCTTTTTGTTACTAAAAATAGACATTCTGGCGGCCATTTTGGATTTTTATTGATAAAAAAACATTCATTAAACATCATTTAAATATGTATGGAGATAATATGTGCATATATTTGCCAATTAAAAACCATTTGGAATGAATCAATGCCCTAAAAGAAATGCATCAAAACGCTTTTCGCAAAATTCTCAGGACATAAAAATGCAATTTAAGCTTAAAAATTCGTTTCAAATACTATCCAAAACTTATTTTTCCTAATTTGCCAAATTCCAATTGGTTTATATTTATTAAATATGTGCATAGAATTCATATCAACATACATGCGTCCCAGTAAAAAAAACTTATTTAAAAAAAAAGACTCTTTTGTTACTAAAAATAGACATTGTGGTGGCCATCTTGGATTTTTATGGATCAAAAACTTTTATAATACATCTTTGAAATATGTATGAAGATGGATTGTGCATATATTTGCCAATTAAAAAACATTTGTAAAGAATCGATGTCTTAAAAGTAATGCCTAGTAAGATTTCCAGTTTGGCCTAAAAATCCAAGGGTAGACAACTTTGACCTCAATTTTCTCCCCTTATACCTGGGCGGATGCGCATCAGACGCGCATTTCCGAACTCCTGAGACAATTTCGTAGTTTTTATTTATCAAACACATGCATAAAAATTCATATCAGCATATTATGCATCCCAGAAAAAATCTTATTTAAAAAAAAACACCTTTTTGTTACTAAAAATAGACATTTTGGCGGCCATCTTGGATTTTTATGGATCAAAAACATTCATTAAATATCATTAAAATATGTATGGAGATGATATATGCATATATATACCAATTTAAAACCATTTGTGATAACTCAATGCCTTAAAAGAAATGCCTAGTAAGATTCCATTTTTGGCTTAAAAATCCAAGGGCAGACAACTTTAACCTAAATTTTCTCCCCTTATATCTAGGCGGATGCGCGTCAGACGCGCATTTCCGAACTCCTGAGGCAATTTGCTTCAAGAAGCAGTCTAATAGTCGTATGGTGCTTTTACCGCAATTAAACCTCATCTACCTCCTAGACTATATTGTTCTATTATAAATTTGTTAACCAATTTCCTCATAAAGACTCGTTTTGTCTTCAAACAAGACAGTGGCTTAAAAAACGTGGATAATGATGAAACAGTCATCTTTATTATTTCCTACACTGTTTTCTAAATAGAAAGGCACTAGAGGAAAATTTCGTTCAATTGAAATTGCCATCTGCAACATCTTTGATATTTGAAAAGCCTAAGTGTTTGCTGCTTGGTAATAGGTTATAGCCATTTACAAGTGAACAGCATCCGCATTAGACTGTACATGGACACAGACTGGTCAATATGAAAATGTTTATAACGTCCGCTTTCCGACAATGGCGATGAATTTTGTGCTAAAAGTAGAGTGGGTTTATAGTTATGTTTTAATTAGCCGTCGGTGTTGTTATAAAATCTCGTAACTACGGCTTGAATCAAGCCTTATTTTCGAGATTTTATGACAACACCTATGAAATACTACTGTTTGTCCGAAATTACGTCACGGCTAACTGGATAAAATCGTTCCCTATTAAACGCGTTCCTTAGACTAATTAGTAATCAAAAGTGCAATAAAGTTGTAGTTGTAGCATTGTTCTGTTTATTCTTTAGGACAACAAACGAAAGAGTCATCGACAGCAACCACGAATGAATCTTCAAATACTGTTTCTGATACTAATCAACCATCTACAAGTCGTCCTTACAGTCCAACTCAACTAGACGATGAGAGTCGCCATTTTGACACGCAGGATTCTGAAGAAACAAACAGAAAACACGTCGTGACGGGTGAAACTAACAGTGAAACTGACAGAACGACGGGTGCAATCTACATAAGGAATGTCATCTCCAGTAGAAGCAACAAACATACGATTGCCCGAGGTGAAGATAGACAAGCCAATTCTGGTGAAAATCCGGACAGACATGCAACAGATAGGCCTACATCTATAACAATCAGAAATCGGTTTCGTGCTACTTTTGACGCCACGAACGATGGGATTTATTTACGAAGAGAAAACCGAAGTGAATCTTCGTTACGAAGTCGGATTTTTTGTCGCCCATCTCGGCTCTCTCAATATCATATTGTCGCTGCTTTCATTCTTGGATTTATAATAGGCGCACTTTTCTTCTTATTTGGACCTGACTTGTTTACTCTTCTTGAGGAATGTGTGTTGAATGTTTATTCCTATATTATGTGTAACTTAAGATTGACCTACTCTGCCTCACCCATTGTATGATATGTGAATAAGCCAAGAATAAACCTTGAAAATGTAAATAAGAATGATTCATTTTATTATTATGATACTGTGCTGTGATATCAATAAATTTTGGCTATTTTCCATTACAATTACTTGTAAATATCTCTCAATTTATTTGGTGCTTTCCCTAACTTAAATTTAGAAGACTACATTTTGCTTAAAGCTTTCCTATACGATGAGACCAGTCCAAAATGAGGGGAACATTTTTACATAACATATCAAATGGAACAACAACAATAATAATAGTAATAACAATAACAACAACAAAAATAATAATAACAACAACAACACACTTGATTTTAAGCGCAAGCAGCATGTTGGTGGAAAAGAAATAAATGCTACATATCGTCGTTCTAAATGCAAAACCTCGTATCTCGCTTTTGGAAGATTTTAAAACGGTTGGGAAAAAGTGTAATAACTTTTTCCAAACTGAAAGGATTGTCTTGAAATTTGGACATATTGTTCACAAATAATGTGCCATTAATGATGACCATTAAAAGAATTAAAAACCTTTAGGAATTGTTTTAACTGGGCACACGATTTACTTTGAAAATCGCAAAAATCGACATACGAGGTTTTGCATTTACACCGACAATATGCAACTTTCCTCTCAATGTTACCAAATGTTCCTTGTAAGTTTCGTTAAAAACTGTCTTTAGGGGTCGTGGTGGTTATTTTATCCGATCTTTCCCCGATATTCTACGTAGTATTTCCCCACTTTTTACCCGAGATGGAAAGATACTGATACCCATTAATGGTATTTGCTTCACGGTTCAAATTCAGTGTTAATGTTAAAGTACATGTACACCAATTTACAGTTGTCTCGTGACGGGGTTAATGTGAAGACATTTCAACTTTGTTATTTCAACTCAAACCCCATGGTGTGGGTACTCATTTGAAACGTCTACGTTAGACGATTCCAATAACTACCCTCAACATAGATAAAAAAAAAACCAAAAAATAATACTTACTAGTCAAACTATTTTTTTCTTGGAAAAGTGAAAGAATCTCGAGCAAAAAAATGACAGAAAAATCACACACCGTCTTTCTATATTGTATCCAACACGGTGGGTAACCCACGTAACTTTTTGGAAGCGTTCACACTGAAAGATCGTCCGCTTCAAGGTATGTTTTGTTTAATTTCTCAACTTATACTCTACGGATTGTGGTAACATAAAGTGCACCGAACGCGCAATTGAGTGGGTCATTTCCGGTTGTAACTCACTCTGCTCACACAGGGGTTTCTTCAAACATTTAAGCGAAAGTTTTTTTCGGTACAAAACGAAAGTAGGAAGAGTTCGCGTGCATCGAAAAAAAAAACTTTCGCTCGAATGTTTGAAGAAACCACGGAATAAACCACGGGATTCGGAGCAGAGTGAGTTACAAACGGGAATGGCCCTATCAAATGCGCGTACGGTGCACTTTATCTCGTCAAAATCTGTAGCGTATAAGCTGAGAAATTAAACAAAACATACCTTGAAGCGGGCGATTTTTTTGGTGTGAACGCTTCCCAAAAGTCACGTGGGTTACCCACAGTGATCCATCGGGCTAACTGAAAACTTCTTGGAAGTTCACAAGACTAAATTTTGATAGCTGATCGGACTGAACTGATATCATCCTAACGTAGCATTTGGAAATTGGACACATTATTAAATATACAGTCGACATTTGTTGTGTCGAAGTCAGAGTGGCCGTCAAAATACCTCGACATATCCGGAGTTCGACTGATCTGATTTTGATTAATTTCGACGAAAACGATATTTAACCATTTTGATGGGTATCATATGTGTCCGTGATTGAAATATAGTAGGAAAAGGAAAGAAATTGCTCGAGACGAGCAATTTCTATCCTTTTCCTACTAAATTTCAATGGATGTGTTTGTTTCGGAATTCATTTTGATAACCACATGTTGAGGATGGGACATGACTTTCGCTTCGACTTAAGCGGAATTTCGACTTATCCGATGTCGAGATAACGAGTGTCGACTGTAGTAGGATAGGGAAAACAATCTAGACCAGGAAACTTGTCTTACATTGTAAAGTTTCGATGCCAGTCAGTCTGCGCACTGCGCGCAGACTGACTAGGGTCGATACTTTCAAACTTCACAGAATGTCCCTTTTAGTGTGACGGGTCACAAATATTAATTTTTGCGTGGTAGATATGGCATTTTCTAACTTTACTTTTAAAACAGCCCTAAAGATATGATCAAACACTCTTCATGTAAAATGGTCCATAAATTTCATTAAAAAGTGAATCACACTTTATTTTGAAAACGATTTCCTATTCATAAGTTAAACATTTCAAGGGTGCAACACAATTTATAAGTAAACTGTTCCAAAGGCGCAGCACAGTTTAAAAGTAAAGCGTCCCAAATGTGCACCACATTTCACAAGTAAAATGTTACAAATATGCACTCCAGTTTTAAAACAAACGTTCCAAAGGTGCACCACAGTTATGAGTTAAATGTTCCGAAGGTTTATTGCAGTTTAAAAATGAACTACCAAAGATACCACACAGTTAAAGTCACATTTCACGATTATTTTTACATAAATTTTACTTTTTGTTAATGGACATCTGAAAGAGCATGTCTTCTTATGAAAATTCTGAAAATTTCAAGCCAAAACATTGAACCGTTCACGAGGAATATATATCTTGTGCTAAAAAGAAACAAATTGTTGTGGACAACAGTTCAGAGTTATATAGAATTTGTCATTTCTGTCTCAACTTTAAAGGCGTATTTTTCGCTTATGAATAACAACTTCAAAAAACTGATAGCATTTCTATGCATTAGAATAAACAATCTTTGCATCAAGACATACTTTAAAAAAAAAATGGAATAAATGTGAAATGTCACTTTAACAAGTAAAATGTTCCAAAAGTGCACCACAGACATTTAAAGTGTATTTAATACTACATGTTGACATATCAACTGAGCATTTAAGGAATTTGTTTCCTAATTTCGTATAATGTTGCACAAAATTCAGGGGTGGGGGGTTAAAGCTTCATTTTTCCATATAATTACATAATAGACATAGTATCGATGGTTTTCTTACAACAAGATAATAAATCCAATACAGATATTAGTCCATGGGCCCATAACCGAACCCCCCCCCCCCCCCCCCCCAGTGGGATTTTTGAAGACATATATTTTCTTGAAGCTTATGATGTATAGTAATGGATTCAGGTTCTTGTTCAATTTAAAAGTGCTGGATAAGCAAATGGCGGGCTCGTTACCATGGCAACCGTCCATTATATGCTCCTCATTTGATATCAGTTGACTGTATCGTACCCAACGTTATCATGGTTCTTAAAACACCACTGTTCTAAGGTACAGTCATTTTGGAGATCATTTGAGAGATAGATAAAAAACGTTGAACTTCGACGTTTTTTTTCTCCCTCTCTCAAAGACCCCCTTTAGTAACTCCAAATTGGTTGCAAGTTATAGGGCGATGGGCAGAAATGACCACAATATTGTAGCACATTGATTCAATTTTAGTTTTTCCTTCTAATCGGGGTTCCAGTTAGCATGAATGTGTTATTTCATCTAGTGTCCAAGTTTCCTCAAGTGTATCTGAATCATGCTTAAAATAATTTGAAAAAATAGATTGTGTGTGTGTACGGTGGATAATCACGTTATAAAAACCTTTCAGAAAATTTTCAATAATTCTGTTAACCCTTTCCCAAACAAGACCTGATTTTGACGTCCTTAATAGAAAAGGCTTGGGAAAACATTGAAACAAAAGAAGAAACTGCTGATAACCAGCAGTTTCTCCTTTTGTCTCAATATTTTCTGTGCCATATTTTACACAAATCCTATCTTTAATAACATCCATTTTGTCATTTGTGGCAGTTTTCGAAGAGGGTCATCCAAAAATGTTGCCGTTTGGGAAAGGGTTAATACGAGACCCATTTGAATTCGGATTGGAGCTGAGACGGTGGACATACGTTACACATTAGATAGACGTGATGGATTTTTCAAAAGTCAGCTGATAAAAAAGTTATTGAAAATCTACCAAAATTTTGGTTGATCTTTAACAACCTTTTTATCAGCTGACTTTTAAAAATCCACCACGTCAAGCTATTCCTGGCATTTTTTCACATTCTCTGCTCTAAAAAGAACTCAAATTGGTCAAGTATTCACAAAAATATTGATGATTTTCTGAAATTCTGAGTCACGTGATTGTCCACCGTGGTAAGATATAAAATAGAAATAAACCATTTGAGGCGAAATACTCAGTTTTCCATGTTTTTTTCTTTCTTTCTTTGGGATATGTTAAAACCAGGGCTTATTTCGATAAGGGTAGATGACTTAACTTGTGCAAGCAAGTGTCTATCTTAAATGCATAGGCCTATTTATGCATATCAAAAGTAACAACTTATACACGTGTCAAGTTATATAATGTTGCAGTTTTTGCATTTTGCATGGTCGATGAATCGAGATCAATCAATGATGCAAATCTGTTGTAAGATCATATAAAAGGTATATACATTTACGCCCTTGTTGCATTAATCTAATTAATTTATAGAGCGTTTTCGTAAGAGAAGTAAGATTTTCTTTCGACAACTTTTATTACTTTTTAAAATATAATATTATCATGCAAATTGCATAGTCACATTACATAAATTACTAGGCTAACCAGTTCTCGTAAATTTAGATGGCGAAATCAAGCATTTTGTCCTTTTCTTTCCACATTAATTTTGTCATCTGAAAATCTCCTTTTTTGCTATCTTAGAATGTTATTGTTTGGCAATTTCTTATACAGTTTTATTGCTTTATAATTATAGTGATATTTTTACGACGATGAAAGGAAAAAGTATCGCGAAAAATTGAGATAAAGAGGCCTATGGCCTATATGTATCGTGTTCTGCTTTTTTCCCAGAAATCTTCAGAATTTTCTGTCCCGTCGATGATGTATACAAATTACATTTTCTATTAGACTTCTATTTTTATACTGTTTATTTGATATTTTCAAACAGATCGGTCTCGTGTTGAAGATATTTTGTAGGCCTAATTGTTGTTGTCATTATTTAGAAATTATTACACGGCTGATGAGGGCCGGAGTGTGATATCGGCCCACAACCGTGATATCTGCCCCGAGGTCTTTAGACCGAGGGCAGATATCGAGGTAAGGGCCGATATCACTCTCCGGCCCTCATCTACCGTGTAATAATCTATATATTGCATTCTTTTTGTAACAAAAAACTTCATTCGATGAATAAATTTTACCTTCAAGATAAAATTTCCGCATGTTTTCCAGTTGAAATAAACTCAATATCATTCATAAATTATTACAAAAATTGCACTTGAAGTGAAGACAGAGAACGTTACGACGGCAGCCATTTTTGTAAACAAGATTGCGTTTTTCTGATGTCATTGACGTTTCGCGCCACGGAAAGGCACGTGCAAAAGATCTGTAGCTATAGTTTTTAGAATAAATTTCTAAGCAGCGGGCAGATATCGCATATCTGCCCGCTACTAAGGATTCACGTGGATATAGCTTTTTCGGCCAGCCCGATATCTGACCGATTCTAGCCGAAAATGCTACTATTTATATACTGACTGACTTTAAAACGCATCACTTATTTTTCAAAATATTTTCGTAGTTAAAGTCAACAGGATCAAATTTGTACTTCTAATATATATTTGCCGAGCCCGGATAGCTCAGTCGGTTACGTCGGAGTCTGTCAATCCAGGGGTCTCGAGTTCGAACCCCGGCTCGGCCAGTATCCATTCTGACATTTGACAAAAAGTCATTTGTCTCTCACCAATGGGTGTGAATCATCTATGTGAGAGAGCAGCTGGAGGCTCGGTTTGGATATTGTGGTTGTACTGGTGCGAGAAATACCAGGAACCCACGGTTAGGTGCTCCAGCCGCCGCGATATGACCCTGGTAGTTGAAAACGGCGTAAAACCCCAATAAACTCAAACTCAAACTCTAATATATATTTCAACCAATAAGACACGATATCCAATAAAATTTATTGCAGTCAGTTATCACGTTATTCGCACGACGTCAAGGTGCAAAATACGGATAACGTTTACGTAACTACACCTTAGGTGACCAACTCTATTCTTGTTTTCATATTCCATATTCAAATGGTCAGGAGTAACGTTTATTTCTCAATCAATTTGATTAAACAAAAAATAAAGCCAAGAGACCAAAGTTCGTTGAGCACACACAAATTTTTGAATTATTCTAAGCGGGCGTTTGTCAACGAGAACGGGCGATACGTTTAAATGTAAAGCAATAGACGATTTTTCACTTTCATAACCGTAGCCAATCTACAGGGATTGCTGCTGAGCATCAGCGTCCTGATTAATCGTTTAAAACGAGATTACGTCAAGATAATGACATACGTCAACGTCAATTACGTAATTGGTTTACAACAGCGTTTTTAACTGCAATTGTAATACAAAAATGTTGCTACTGACAAACTCTTGCCATAACAGTGAATCAACGAATAAGATATGGTGGTTTTCACTACTGGCGATTATGCCCGTGACAGATACTTACAGAAAGTCATCATTAGATCAGGGTGCGTTGGGCCTAGACATGATGAAAACCGGAAGTCAAAACTTTTGAATACTCTCCAGCAATATATGGTAGATAATTCAAGCCCAAACGAATAAAGATATTGTTTCAACTCAAGGGTCCACGAGGTCACGATTGTGGAACGTTTTTTTATACTCAGAGCGGAAATCACTCGTTATTAAATAGAGAAAACTGTCGAATTCCTCACACCACCTCTCCTTAGATGGCTATATCTCAGTCACTTAATCGAATTTTTGTCTGAAATTTTCAGGAATTGTTGGGAAGATGTCAAGCTATTGTTGAATATATACTACTACAAATTTGATTATGTATTTTGCATATTATTGCTGGATGAACTTTAGTGATGCGTTTTTAAAGTCAGTCAGTATAGTAACACAATGTAATATTTCAGGTGATTCCCCGTCGTCGATAAAAGTACTCAATGGCTTCAAAGATTACATTATTAATATGAGTAACGCTTCATAATACATGTACCTGATATCAAATAGAATAATAAATCGTCTTTTTCTCCAAAAAACTCGTAATTACAGCTTGTTTAAAGCTGTAATTACGAGGTGTTGGAGAAAAAAACAATGATATAATTATCAGTTATTATGATATATCTTTTGAAGCCCTGGATAATATGGATTAAACGATTAAAATATTTTATATTCTGAACATAACACTAGCATAGATTATTTACACTTTTGTAACATTGTTTTACATGTAGTTCTAAAGTACACAATTGTTGGACAATGCAATACGTTAGCTCAAGAGTACAGAAGGTGCTATTGTAAAGTTAGAACTAAGGTGCACTTTAAGAAAAGGTTTGCCTTCGAATCGGCAAAGCAGACACATTTGACTATATAGGGCTTGTTTTATTTTCAGATTATATGAATACAGATGGTACAGAAAGGAAACATCAGCGCTCCTCACGTTTTCTCAAAATATTTTGCGAATATGTAACTTAACTGTGATGCCTGGCGCATTTTGCTATGCATTTTCTCAATTTCACACACTGGTACAAATACAATACCCACCGCAAGTCACATCTTGCTTTTATTACGAAACCATTTTGTGCGTTCGCCTAATACAAAATAATGAGCTTAGATCTGAAAATGTGCCTTTAACCCTTTCCCAAACAAGACCTGGTTTTAACGTCCCTAATAGGAAATGCATGGGAAAACATTGAAACAAAAGAAGAAACTGCTGATAAACAGCAGTTTCTCCTTTTGTCTCAATATTTTCTATCCCATGTTTTACACAAATTCTATCTTTAACTCCTTCCATTTTGTCATTTTTGGCACTTTTTGAAGTGGACCACCTTAAATTTCGTCGTTCGGGAAAGGGTTAAAGCATTCTAGGAAGCTGAATTTTGAGATTAGCATGTTGTCATATCCAGTCTAATACTAAGGATCTATTCCGCTAATTCAAAGTTGCTACTGCCAATGAAAAAACTATTAGAGAGTAATATGGATCTGGATCAGACTGTGTATGTACAGGCTGATCTGGATCAATGATGGCTTCAAATACCATGAAGGACCTTTTTCCATATCCCGACTCTAATGATTTATCATATTTCGGAGAGAATATTAGCCACATGTTGAAGTGGAACCACCAATTTCCGAATGGCAATGAATTTTGTGCTAAAACTAGACTGGGTTTACCATTATGTATTGATAAACCGTCAATGTTGTTATAAAGTCTCGTAATCACGGCTACAGTTGTCGCCACATCGTATGGCACAATGTTTATGTTTTGTTCAAATGTATACCTCACGATAAATGACCTGGCAGAGCAGCCCATGCTTATCGAATGGAATGCTCTGCCAGGTCAATTCTCGTCCTCTATAATTGAACGTTAAACAAAACATAAACACGTGCCATACGATGTGGCGACGACTATAGAATCAAACGTAGTTACGAGATTTAATAACAACAATTGCAAAATACTATCGTTTGTCCGAAATAACGTCTCGGTTACTTGGATAAAATCGTTCCCTATTGGGCATAACAAACAATACCAAAGTTGTTGAAAGCATCGTAAAACTCGAAAATGGGGATTTATTTACCTACACCTTATCTATACTAGAGGAAAGAAGAAACGCAACAACTATTTTTGTTATTTCTCTTTATTCTTTCATGTGATTGAGTCAAATTTTGATACTGATAATTAGAGAGAAATCTATCTTGATATTGATTTTTGTGTTTACGTTAGAATCTGTCTAACCTGTCAGATAACGTCAAAATAGACGTTTACACGTTTCAAAAGTTGTAACCTTTAAATGCCCAAACTTTACATAAAACTCCTTTGGTTTGTCTAGATGCACGTCGACTCGACAAAAGGCAATGACTTTTGTTCGGATTTAACCTCTCATAACATTTTGTGACTTATTCAAAGACGTCGTACGGTAGCAATTGTGATGTTCACGAATGGAACATCTTAATCCGCAATTGCTGCTGACTTTGGTGTACACCGGTTGGCAAAATATTTCTTAAGATAACGTCTTAGAACGAACGGAACAACTGACGGTCGCTCGAAACGCGGTCGTCAACGTCTAACGTCACGACGTCAAGACCATAACGTTCGCTCATTTTACCTACGGAAACAAATTCTCTTATCTAAAAAACTGTCTATGCTATTCATGGACACTACAGCAATCAAATTTCAGCCGGGAATCGTTAACGTCAAAATGAATTGCATGTAATAACGCATTTAACGTTGACACCAAATCGCTCTCATTTACACGCATGTCTATGACACGTAAACCTGTGACATTGGTGAAATTTTGACACTAGAAAGTCAAATGATGAAGTTTTACTATGCATTGAAAAAAGTACTCGAATAAGGGTGATTTTGAGAAAGATAAAAACAACACGTATAATCAAATTTATTTTTTGTTGCGTTTCTTTTTTCCTTTAGTATACAAAGGTAAATGTACTCAAAAACGTGTATTTCAATTACAAATTTATTTTTGAGGTTTCAAAATTATCGACAAAATGAACAATACAGGATATGTATTGCGGCTTGATCCTTCCAAACCTGGCCTGGTTTTGGTGTCCATATTCAAGATCACATTGGAAAAAATTGAAAGAAAAGAAGAAAATGCTGATACCCAGCATTTTCTTCTTTTCTCTCAATGGTTACCATGATATAATACATTGTAATTATACACTTTTGACACACTAAATGAAATTCGTTGTGTTGACTGCAACTTTAATTGAAAAGGGTAGGTATAAAACTATCGTTTGGGAAAGGGTTTAAAGTATGTATTGTCATACGGTGGTTAATTATTTTGGCCATAAAGAAAGTTTTTTTTCACTGGGATTTTCCCGTATTATCTCAAATCTTATCGTAGAAAATTTGAGATGGACTTGGAATTGAATGCGGTCTCATGTCACTTTTTGACCGTAGTTCATGCATATAGGGGAGGCTTGAACACCTAACTTCGAATCACTGGTGTTCCCTCTCACTGGTACTTCCACGATTCCATTTTCCAAGTCTTTGGCTAATCTCCCTTACTTTCAAGATTATCTACCCACGGCGATCAAAAAGATTAGCTCAATTTCACGTAAATGTAGTTGATCCACTGCTTTAGGCTACATCCAACAATTTACACTTTTTTTTTCAATCTTTTTTTTTTTTTTTTTTTTTTTTTGCCGATTTTTATCCGTTTGACTGATTGTACCATATTCGGGAGCTCCAAATGCAAAAATAAAAGATCGTAATGAATTAAAAGAAATGTAATGTCTTTTTTTAATCTTTTCATTATTCTTTTTTTTTTTTTTTCAAAAATATACCTTTTCAATCGCATTTACTTTACTTCAGAGGAAGTGCGACAAATTTTATTGCTAGACCTACTCATTCCCACACAAACAAGAAGGCCATTTCGACAAGCCCCGAAAAAGGAGGCGTGGTCACAATGTTTACGGTCCGCTTCATTTCCAATCTAGGTGCGCACAGTCAAACTCAGGTTATTGCGTCAACGAAGTGGACTTGTTTTATAAAACGGCGACGGTAAAATAAATCATGCCGCAGGTAGGAAAATTTTGATCGATTAAAATTTAATCCTTTAAAAATATTTAAGACCTGTTAGTATTTTCCTCCACATATTTATTGTTATTTTGTCCAAAGTGAAAAAAGTATCTAAATATATTGAAAACGATATGGAAATACAGAAAAAGATGTTTTTGTCATTCTTTCTTACCAGGTCTTGCAAACTAGTTTGTGCTTCTTGAAAAAGAAAGCAATAAAACAAACAAAATAGAGTAACGATAATCGGGAAAAAATAAAAGAAAAACAAGAAAAAAAACAGTCGCACGTTTTTAATTTAATTTTTTTCAAATTTATGGCCACATTTTGCGCATTGCAAATTTTACATAAAAATAATACAACTTTGGATTTCGATCTACGGAAAGAACGCGAAATTGCTATAAAATCGTTAGATGTAATAATATGCAATTTTATAAGTTTTCTTTTTCTGTATTTTTGTAAATTTAGATTCATAATTCTGTGTAGTCGTATCATAAAACAATGTAGATAAGAGATAAAATATGAGTTGGTGTCTATAAAAGTAGACCTTAATGCCATTTTAGACAAGAACATCATGGATCCTGATCAGCCTGTGCGCAGGCGCAGTCTGATCAGGATCCATGTTGTTCACTTACAGATTCTTTTATCACCCATAACATATAACACAGTAATATGGATCTATAAAAAGTGACAATTTTCGATCCAGATCAGACTTCACTTTCCGCACAGGATGATCGGGATTGAAATATTTCAAACTTACATAACATCGTTTTTCAACGACATCCTTGTACATGTAACTGCAACTTAAAACAAGCTGTAGTTACAAGGTTTTCGTTAAGTTTTTACGTACCTATGCACTTGATTTGACGCAAATGTTAGTTTTTTAAGATACAAAATATATTGTGCCATGAAAATATTCAAATAGTGGACAATATTGAATCAGATCTGAATGCGCGGTCTATTATGGTAGATCAATTCGTTTTCGGTCGATTGAAGAAACATTTATTGGTTATTCTCTAATATCATAGAGCTTCAACATTTTGACAAATCTATAGAGTGCTTCATTTGTCTCATTTTGAGTCTACCTACTAAGTCGAAAAATGTGACTTTCGTAGGCATTTTCATATTTAGAGTATTTCTGTTAAAATATGACCAGTCATGCTAAAAGGGACCTTCTGAGAACTGTGTCGACCCCCGTCAGTTTGCGCAGTTTGTGCAGACTGACTAGGGTCGACATTTTTCACTCTAAGGTAATTTTCTGGATCAAGATTGTTGTTCTTTTCTTGCTATATATATTGTCATCTTGAAAATAATGTCGGGGCGGATATTTGGTGCAGGTGTAACACGCTGGACTTGTAACACAGGTGTCGCAGGTTCGATCCCCCGCCTCTCCAGTCTTTCGGATTTGACTTAAAACCGTGGTCCCGTTTCCATATGACATTAGCAGTTGAGTGAAACGCAAAACTTGATTAGCCTGAAAATGCTGCATCTCCTTGGTGCCTGCTAAGTCTGGCCTGATTCTCGTAATTTTGTTCTATAAGCTTTAAACACCACAGAAGACCCTTTTTAGCGTGACGGGTGACAAACTCATAGGCTAAAACAAGAACCTTTTTTCATGTAATCTGAGTCATACGCTTTGTAAATATGGAAGATTTAGTGCATTGTATATTATGCGTACTTTTTGCCTTAATGCACCAAAATTAACCCGGGACAATTTTATACCTATCTTCGTCTGAAATTTTCGGGCGACGTCGTCAACGTTCGGCGGCGAACAGTCCTACATATTTTTCTTACTTGTAACGTCTCCATTAAGATAAAATACGTTACGAAAGTTAACAACGTCGCACGAAAGAATCCGACGTCGGGTAAATATCATTTGGGGTGGACTACCTTATGAAAACATCGCTGCAGTGGGGTCATTTCACATGCAGATGTCCTGGGTTAATTTTGCTGCACAATAACTTTTGAATATTTGAGTTTAGAAAAGTTAGCGTTTTATGTAACGTTGAATATGGCGCGCGAATAGGGTCTAAAGTCAATATAGCGCTAGACCTATAATTGAAATAGGGGTAGACCGCTAAAAATAGCGGTCAATCCTTATATTTTTAGCGGTCTACCGATAAAAAATCGGTCCACCCATAAAATAAAGGTAGACCGCTATTTCAATTAACGGTCTAGCGATAAATTACCGGTAGACCGATAATTATTTTTGCCCTTCTGCTCGAAATCTCATTAGCCAATCAAATGGCTCGTAACATCCTCAACACACCGGGAATATCAATAGGATCACCAAGGACAACTCTATCGAATCATACCTTGGATGCATCTCGTAGAACTACTTTCAGACTATGAATAGAATAGAATAGAACAACAATTCAAAACGTTCGTCTGTGACTAATGTCAACAATGACGCGACAGTGATACTGAAATACATTGTTTGCAGTTCCAGTGTCCTCTCTTTTTAGAATGATTACAACCTGCAAGTCCCGCAAGTTGGCATGGTTGTGCGTTTGGCTGACCTCGAAAACTACTTTATGAAGCGTAGCTACTTCCGGCTAAGAAATCCAATTTTTTAAAGATTTCTTCATGCACACACATCCGAGTCGATGATTCGATCTTTGGTCGATATTATCCGAGGATATCCGAACGCGGGAATATCAACGACCGTATAGTACGAGCTCTGTGATTGGCTATCGAAAAAAATAGGGGTCTACCGATAAAAATAGCGGTCTACCGGTAATTTTATCGCTAGACCATTAATTGAAATAGCGGTCTACCCTTATTTTATGGGAATACCGATATTTTTATCGGTAGACCGCTAAAAAAATAAGGGTAGACCGCTATTTTTAGCGGTCTACCCCTATTTTAATTATAGGTCTAGCGCTATATTAACTTTAGACCCTTTTCGCGCGCCATAGTTAAATGGTACAAGTGCTATAGCTATTATGTCCGTCATGCGACCCATAAGGGAGCTTTATGAAAATAGACGGACAGTTGGTTACAGAGGTCTTCATAGCTTTGTTTTTGCTTTTTATCACGATAATTGGCAAAAGCCCTACATTATACGTTTTTCCTATCCAGATATGAATGATATGCAAAAGCACAATGTCACAGGTTTGTCTGTTATAGGCGGAATGGGTAATATTTCGTTTAGATAAACACTCGACAAAGATCAGACTTAATACAAGACAAGTGTTGGCATAGAATCAGACGAAAAGTAAACAGGAAGCATTTGATATGACAGACAAACATGTTCTTGTTATGTAAACCAAACTTTGTTGACATGAAACCAAGGTAGACAGTAAACGAAGCCGTAGGATATTATTTGAAACTACATACATTATGATTCAATGTCTTTCATTTGGTGATTTTGAATTCTTCACCTTATAATTGTGACCCGTCTCGCTAAAAGGGACCTTATTGGAAGTGTGAAAAATATCGACCCTAGTCAGTCTGCGCAGTCCGCGCAGCCAGACTAGGGCCGACACTTTTCACTTTTATGTAAGTTTCTAAATCCAGAATGTTTTCCCTATCTTACTATATGTTAATTTTTCGCATAAGGGATCTGGTTGACCTGTGCTGAGTCTGACAAGTTTGTCAAAATGTGCATTTTTTTTTTACTTCTTATAAGATCCCTTTTAGCGTGACGGGTCACAATTATAAACGAATTGTCTAGAGAATCTAACGAAAGGACTCGACTAATCATTTACAAAATAAGAGCTGGTTTTGAAGTTTCAATGGAATTTGCGTGATAAAAAGAGACAAAAGAAGAAAATAATCTCAATCAGCATTTTCCCATTTTGCCTCAACATTTTCTGTATTTCATTTACAATTTTTACCATTTGTACCATCGATTTTTTCGTCTTTGCACAGCAATTATCAAAGTGGACCTCTCGATATCTTTGACATTTTGGGAAAGGATTATGCACTTTTTAATTATTTGTTTTCTTACGGGAAAGGATGGTGGAGGCAATCCGCAGCAAAAAAAAGAAAGTTTTTGAGAGAATGAAAGCAGTGCTTCATTTTGAATCTTTTTATATACGAAAATTTTAAGTATAGTTTCTTTGAACGATTAGACCCTTTAGCTCGTTTTATTCCGTGAACACGAACGGAAAACTACAAAGGGTAAAATATAGACCAAAAACGAAAATGATCACGACGGGCTATCGTTGCAAATTTTAAAAAGTCACGAAGTGTTTCGCCATTAAAAAGATGCGTAGGACTTTGAAACATTTTCATATTAAGAATAATATACCCTTCACGTGAAAATAGACATTTTCTCACGCAAAAAATAATGGAGTCGTTTGAATGTCATTTGAATCAGACTTCGTTTCTGCAATGTTCAGTACCTGGTATAGGCGTAGGCATTAATTAGAATAACTACGGTACATGTGTTATACAATATTCCAATTCAAACTTGGGGCAGTTTTGATACTCATCGTATGTGAAAGGTTGGCCCATTTTCACGCGACAGGTCAAAATTGTTTATTTTTTGCGAGCACTTTTAAACATTTTGTCAATTTATAAAACATGTAGTAGTTGATGATGAATTTATTTTACCCTTATCGCGGTATAAAATCTCCGTAAACAAATTAGTCGTGACTTTACCCACGCATTGTTAGTATCCGCATGAACTCATCCCAGACAAGCCTGTAGGTTTTGACGTCCTTAAAATTGGAGGTTTGTAAAACACTACTTTTCCCTCGGCTGATTCATAGATGTTGTAGCAGATAAAATGTAACTTAACGAAAACAAGCGCTTGTAACTTGACCGTTCGTATACTGGATTTTATGTGAGACATTTGGCAAATCATTTTATTTTTCAATCCGATTCCAAACAGTCACCCATTGAACGCAACTTATTAAAGGCGCCTGGGAAAATATGTAAGCAAAAGAAGACAATTAGTTATCCAGCATTTAGCCCTTTGTATCAATATTACCTTTGCAAAACACGTACAAAAACCTATCTTCATGAATATCCATTAATTTTGTTGTCTGTGGCAGTTTTAAATGGGAATTGTCGATAGTCCAAATTTCCCTCGTTTGGGAAAGAGCTGATTAATACTTTCAATTAGGTCATTTCATCTAAGACCCCCCCCCCCGCACACAACAGCCTCCGAAAGTCGTCATTGGAGTCTTAAAACGCCGCTCAAACTTTTAGTATTTGTTATTTTTAGTAACATATTATTTTGGTAACAATACTCTCGACCCCAAAGCGTTTTAATGTTGAATGCACGTACTCTTTATCGCTGCATATTGAATGCACGTGCACCTTGAATTGTTTTCTCCACATATTTAGGGAGCCTCGTTTTGATAGTGTCGATTTGTGACTATTTTTAGTGATAATTTTCATGTATACAATGTTGATTTCCAATAAACCCATCGTCTTTGCCTCCGGAAGTGTGTTCTGTGGGTACAGACTAAAACATAAGTGAAATGACCTTATACGCTTGTTAAGCATATTCGAAAATGTACATGTACTATGGCCGAATTTTGATCAATACATGGGTTTGTATTTCACATGATTGTGTGGGTGCAAAACCCAGAGAGGTATGGAAGGTTTTAATTTTAGACTCAATAAAATTTCATCTGATGAAAAAATATTAATTTCAATTAATATCTACTGACAAATGGGTGGGGTATAAATGGTAAAATTTAATGATCCCTTAATGTGTTTTTGTGTCATAACTGCTTTATATTTGTTGAATAAATGCAGATAACATGTTAAAATCCCTTTCTCACACAAAATAATGCTCCATTTTTAAAGTTGTTGTAGAAAGAATGATATTGTTGAAAATGAAAGTGTCGTTCATTTCATAACATTATTATACTGGGGCAAAATGAGAAAATTCCCTGAATGTCCTTTTTTTTATTTTAGATCTATATGTTAACAAAGTTGTTTCTCCTACTACGAACTTCAAACCAAGCCTCGTGTAGAGGAAAAGGTTAATAGCACACGAAAATAAAAAGAAAATGAAGATATCGTCGGTGGGGAGTCGAAACCTCGTAACTCCAGCTTTTTCAAGCTGCAGTTACGAGGTTTTGACTCCCCACCGACGATATAATTTATTCATTTTACAAACGGCGCGTCATTTTCCGATCAAGGTGTAAATTTCCACCGCTCATTGCTAGCATGTTAATATATACGGTCAACTCTTATAATAGAAGTTTTCCGAAATTATTTTACCTACATGCACATGCAATTCAATGCATTTCAAGCTTGATTTGTTTTGAATATGCTTTTGAATTAGTGTCTTTGTTAAAATGACATTAGATAATTTGACGAAAATGCAAACATGTATAATATGCACAAGAAATAGTGTATGATTTATTCAACCTTTTCGGATAAATGCTTTCTCTTCGACAATCTACTTGACATCTAGTTAATCAATTTCGACTAAATTCAAGTCAAAATCTTTTTGACCCTCTGGTCATGTATCGTTTATGGGAATTTGGTGTGGGACGGAGATTGAAAAAAGACAAAGCCTTATGACTTTTGATAATGCTATGAACCAAGCAATTGCACATGCTAGGGCTATGTGAGCATGGGTATTTCTCTTTATAAAAGCCTCTTCTTTATTGCGCAGCGCATCATAAATCAGTTTTCAGATCATAAATTGTGATATATCCATTTTATTTACAGAACATACATGGACTTTAAGTAATAAAATACAATTTCAAGGCTTATTGTCAAGACAAGTTGCGAAACTAATTTATCAAAAGTTTCGCGGTGGAACCATATCAGGGTGCGCCGGTGCGCCAAATTCGTTGACTGACTAGTGTCGATTTTTTATTGCTTTTGTTCAATTATCTTACTTAAAATTGTCAGTCTACCTTACCCAGTTGGGATGCACGCAGTTCAGTAGTCATTGCATTGATTTACAGAACATTAAACCCGACGTCTGAATTAGCATTGTGTGTGTGGGAGACTAAAATAAACTAAGATCTTGAAAAACGAGCCCTGTTACATTTTATGCACTCATAGATTTGGGTCAGCTTGTTCCTGTTTGCGATCTGATCAGAATACATTTTTTTTTACTATTTGCCACTGGTAATGAAGAATACAATATGCGATTAGCATGGATCTTGATCAGACTGTGCGTATGCACAGTCTGATCAAGATACACGCTAATCTGAAACAATGCCTCTCTCAAATACAATGGAGGGTATTTTTTGCAAAACCCGACTGTAATAAATATGTTTTGCATGGTGCACTGCACAAATTCAAACGCATTAGCGCAGATTGAATAGCGATTGTCTGCCGATTTATGTATCGTGTTACACGTGGGCCTCACGTGGTGATACAAACGTCATTAGTGTGCCATGACCTCATCAGATATACGACGTTACGGCAAAATGAGTCTTCTTACCTAGTTTCTATAATTACCCATTTCCAAAACTAGGACAATTGACCAAACGCCAATCGACAGATCGCTCCGCCCAACATAGAATTTAATACAAACAATGGACATGTGCTCGTTAATAGGGAACGATTTTATCCAGTTAACCGTGACGTAAATTCGGACAAACAAAATCGCATTTAGTATGTGTTGTTATAGAATTTCGTAACTACGGCTTGATTTAATCCGTAGTTATGAGATTTTATAACAACACCGACGGTTTATCGAAACATAACAGTAAACCTAGTCTATTGTTAGCACAAAATTCTTTGCCATTGGCATGTCGATTGTTTTGATTGTAGGTCGATAAATCGATACAATAACACGTGCAACCAAGAACAATTGGGGCATGACATTTTTCTGATCGTCCATTGGCTAATTGATGTTTTTGATTGACAAACGGCGTTTGGTCAATTGATGGTGGGTCCGTATTGATAGCTGACAATGCATGATTATTGTAACAACCAGGGACCCATATTATCAACGACCTTACTACCACATTTTTGTGTAAACTGTGTCAGAAGACTTCTAATTGCACTAGAATTCAGTTTGGGCCTATCGGGTTTGCTGTTACTAATAGGCCTGATTACGCAAAAGAATAATCGTAGTACCGTTGATAATATGAGCCCCTGACCGCAGAAAATGATGGCGTACTGAACAAATATTTTAGCCACGACCTGTAAAATGGTCTTTAATTAATGCATTTGAGAGACACAATGACCCAAATCGGCCATTGAATACATGTTACAGTTACCATACACAGTCTTGTCAGTAATACTCTCCAAAGCCGAGGTCTATTGATTAACCATCAAATATGACCTCTGCCGTTTTTGATACACCAACAGCCTATTTGGTCGTCAGAATCTAATTATAGCACATAATTTGAATTATCGAATCAAAATCATTCAGTTTTATCTTGCATGATCATTACGTATACATGTACATTACGTCTCTTCTATATTTGGTTGAAGCCGGTAACATTTGAATTATCGAATCAAAATCATTAAGTTGTATCTTGTTTGATTACGTATACATTACGTCGCTTCTATTTTTGGTTGAAGCCGGTAATTTGAAGCGTCAGCCAATGAAAGTTTGTATCTGATTTTTCACTTGTTTTGGTGTGTATAGCCAACGATTGGATACCGAAATCCCGCAAAGGCCCCGAGATTAGACGTGAAATGACCCCGCGGGAACAGAGCATCATTCTATCATAATGGAATGAAGAGAGAATGTACTCTGTACTTAAGAGACTAGGTCAGTAATAACTTCTTGGTGACCTCTAGATAGCAACTGTAAGAGGGCTGTTTTTGGTCCTGATCAGCTTTCAGTAAAACACAATCTACTCTTGAAGCTTTTTAGTCTTATATTCTATAAGGGATCTTTTTTCCAGAGGCCGGTTCATTTGTTCAATTAACTCTTTCATTAACAAGAACAAATTTTGACGCTCCTTATAGAAAACACTTGGGAAAACATTGAGACAAAAGAAGAAAATGCTGATAATCAGCATTTTCATATTTTGTCTCAATATTTTCTTAGACATTTCGTACACCAATTCCATTAAATTATCAACATTCATTTTGTCGTCAGCCGCTGCTTTCACGTTGGAACACCCAATTTGTATGTTTGTAGTTTAGGAAAATGTTAAGAAAACGTGTGAGAATTGAGCTCAACGTCTATAAATACTTATATGGGCATGATGGCCTCAATCCAAACAGTGACACCCGAAACGGTGCATTAAGTGTATGCACTATGCAATGAGGTCAATGTTCTACTTAATGACTAACTAAATTATGTCTATGTTTTGGCCTTGGATATTTTTCTATGAATTTGAACAGTGTCAATTACATGTCACTGTATTCCATTAATTTCATTCCTTCTTGTCGACATGAAATCCTTATATAACCAATGAGAACACAATTTAGAACAACAGATTCATCTGTAAAACATTCTGAATTGTTGTTTTATTCTAATTCAACCCCTGTGTTTGGGGTACTTATTTGAATCGTCTCTTTAAGACGCTATATTTCGATCGTGCATCTAGAACTTGTTTGCAAAGAAGGAAAATGGAAAGAAACATTACATTTCGATAATTCATAAGAAACTCAGATTTAACAAAATACGGACATGTCAAAGTATTTGGAATACCCAATGACATCGACACTCAACTGTATTTTCAAAATCAAATATTGAGGAATATAATATACTGTTTTGAACTCAACTCGTGAACATACGTGTACATGTATATTCTATACTTAAGTCTAATAATAGATCTAATTCGACAAAAGCTTTTCAAAATTCTATCCAATTCATTGAACCGGTTTTGAAATTTAAAAGGGCGTAAGTTCTACCCATAATTTTCTACACTTGAGTATGTCAAGATATAAAACCAAAAGAGCGGGTATATGGAATAGAGTCTTAACCCATTACCACATGATGACTCTTTTTGACTCCCTACTAAATGAATGTCATGGAAAACATCATTGAAACTGAAGAAATTGCTCCATCCAAAAAGACTTTAAAATTTTAAATTCACTTGAAATTGTCGTCTGCACGATCTTTCAATTTGGACCACCTTAAAGTTGTGCCGTCTGGTAATGGGTTAGCTGTCCTTGTGGTCGTTTAACAGCAGGGATCCAGATCGGTACGCGACTATATACCGGCTGATCAAGATTCGTGTTATATGTACATGGTGTTATATAGCGTCTTCGTAGATTAAAACAACAGTTACTGTAAAAGAGGACTACGGGTCGTAATCCTGCACTTGTTCAGCCCAGATGGCATTTAACCCCCCCCCCCCCCCCCCAAAAAAAAAGAAAAAAATTACATTTTTAAATAAATTTTTGGTCTCTGTATACCTTAAACAATTTGTCCTTGACCTGCTAGCCAGACAATAGAGTGCGGGTATGACAATATCCTCAATTTGACCCTTTCGAAAACAAGAGCTGATTTTGACGTCTTTATAGAAATGTTATATTGGAACATCAAGGCAAAAGAAGGAAAAAGCTGATAAACAACATTTTGTCCATTTGCTTCTATATTTCTAGATGCTGTCTTGTACACAAATTCTATCTATACATGTATTGGCATCTATTTTGCAGTCTGTAAATACTTTGAATTGGAACAATCTCAATGGTGTCGTTTGAGAAGGGATTTATGTAAACCAAAAAAATCGATCAATTCACCAAAGCTCAAATATCGCCACAAAAGGCCAAATAGGGCGAAACGAATCTTAAGAAATCCTCAGACAAACCGAGTTTTTAAATATTTTGTCTCAAAATATTAATACTCAATGTGCGGAGCACTGAAGCGGAGAAAATATGAAATTATGTGTATTGCAGAACATTGTTATTGGCCAATGTGCCTAAATGCTCCTCCATCCTCGGAAACCCAGCGGTCATAGATACGCTACATGTAGCGTAGCTATGACTGCTGGGTTTCCGAGGATGATGTTCCTCTATCCATTATTCTTTCTATTCAATCTGATTAAAATCCATGTTAACCTACATTAACATCTGACAAGCGCAATTTAGGTGTAATCTTCTATGACCCCTGGAAAAACCAAAGTCGGTTATCCCTTTCCCAAACGGCACAATCGAAGGGTGACTGAAGTTGAAAGCCGCTACAGGTGACAAAATGCAGTCAACACTCGTCGTGTCGACGTCAGAGGGGCCGTCAAAATACCTCGACATATCCAGAGTTCGACTAATCCAATTTTGATTTTTTTCGATGAAAACGATATTTAACCAATTTTGATAGGCATCATATGTGTCCATGATTGAAATATAGTTGGAAAAGGAAAGAAATTGCTCGATACGAGCAATTTCTATCCTTTTCCTACTAAATTTCAATGGCTGTATTTGTTTCGGAATTCATTTTGATATCAATATGTTGAGGATGGGACATGACTTTCATTTCGACATAAGTGGAATTTCGACTTATCCGATGTCGAGATAACGAGTGTCGACTGTAGATATAAAACGCATAGAAGTTGTTGCATTTTCCATTTTACATCAATGTTTTCCCATTTACAATCTTGTTCTAGTAGGTATGTCAACACCAAGTCTTAATTAGGATAAGATTAATGAGCCGAATTATTTGAGATTATGCAAATCTCAATCTATGACACATATAGATAATATGTATAAGCATTTATTTATGCAAATGGACTATAATTGATGCATGACTTGAATTAAAATTAGGACAGTATCAACTTGAAATTGTAATGCGTGGGTATACCAACTCGTACGTAAAGCATGCTTTCTCTCTGACTCAATCGTGCTTCTAATCCCTTCCCATCTCCCTGCTTTCAAAGCATCTATCGTTCTTTCTTATTCAGTAAATTATTCCTCTCTGTTTTGTTTTCCTTCTTCATTTGTTTATTTTATCTTTTTTTCAACAAAAACGTCATAACTGCAGATTGTCTTTTAGCTGCAGTTACGAGGTTTTTTTAGATTGGGCTATTTATAGCCCAATCTATTATAACCAGTTTTTCACTCCAGACATCACTCCAGACACTACGTTCTAACGCTAACCCGCTGAGCTATGTGTTCAAGCCAAACTATGTTATTTCAAACACCACAGAAACATCCTTTATCAGTCAATATCTTCAAAGTTTTTCATCTCTTTCAGTTTTGCGACAAATAAGGAGAGGGTTAATAATTACATTTGACGAAATTGTCCCTTAAATTAAATACCTATTAGTATTTTCAGCGTTTTTACAATCTTATCCGTTGAGTAAAGAGCTTGAAAGCAAAATAGTGTAACTCTCAGATAAATTCCATATAGTTACAATATTACTGCTCTGACTTTCAATGGTCGTTTACCAGTCAATGCATTGCCAGGTGTTTAACTGGGTCACTACTTGACACTGCCACTGTAGCCCACTGCCACCTTAGCCCATTCACTAGATACAATGTGTGCGCTTTACCCATTCCTATATTCTGACACCTTTAGGTTCCCATGAAATATTATGTGTTTGGAAAACATGGTAGAAAATGAAGAAATGGTTGTGAAAAGCTAGTTCTTCATTTCCCACAATGTTTTCTTCTCAGAAAGACCAAACAAAGTAACGATTTATTTGCTTGAAATTGGGTTAAGGATTTATTCTGCATTGATCGCTTTATCTTTATTGTTTTTTTTTTTTAACTCAGTGTGTTAAAGGCTCTTCCAAACGACAATATCTTAGAGTGGTTCAAATTAGAAAGAGTTGCAGACGACGAAACGGGTGACGATAAAGATGAAATCATGTTATGTACAATGAAGCACAGAAAACATTGGGACAAAGGAGAAATTTCCTGTTATCTTTGTATGTTTCATATTATTTGCTTCACAACAATGTCTTGTTTGGAAAAGGACGAATGGTTCGAGGCTATAGAGTATAAACACTGTGATTTTAAATTATGTTAATCAAAGTAAAATCATCGTCTTAGTTTTGCCGTTTTGTAGAATTTTAACATTTTTACCACATATACTGTTCTTAGACTGATCATTTGATCCAATGAACAAATGCATTCTATTTAATCGAAATATGTTTGCAGACCGAGTTGCAGATCAGAGATCAGTAAGGCTTAGCCTCTATAATGGGTCCGTACTTGGTATTATTCTGATTGGCTAAGAATAAGAATAATTCAACATGTTGATTTAATGTAAAATCCGGTAAAGTGTAACATTTCCTTTTCTCAAACAGCCTCACCTTTTGGATTCACCTGGAGTGTACATTCAACTTGTTTTTATCACCTATGCACGTTTGCCTACACATTGATTAACCATTTTCCAAACCATGACGCCTTTTTACTCGCTTCATAGAAAATGCTTAAAAAAACATCGAATAGAGAATGGGGCAATTTTGAAAATCAGCATATTGTCCTTTTGTCACAATATCAATTTCTCAGTGATGCCCAATCTACAGTGCTGACAGCACTTTGATTGTTGAAATGCAGCGATTTATTTGTTTCTATCACTACGTCAATTCTTTTTTCCGCCAATTGACCTACAATTCCACATGTACATTGGAGCCAATATCTATTTTTGCATACGAGCCCTCATCTAAAATAATATGCGTAAGAACCTCGACGTAAACGAAGAAGTGGATTAAAGTTCAAACACAACGTCAACGTTATCAAGGTCATTCAAACTTGACGTGTACGGCTTTAATTTGTGTATGCAACACAATTTCTACCTTCTTTTCAGTGGGGATATTGCTTTTATGATATGGGATTTAACTAATGATTGTAATCACACTGCGTGGATACGCCCGTTTTGATCTTTTAACTTTATTTGCGTTGCATCTTCCTTGGTTGCAGCAAATTAAAAGAAATATTTCGCTACTTTAATTGCGACAACAGCGTAATTACAGCTTGTTTTTACTGGTTTTCGAAGAGAAGTGTAGATTTGACTTTTTCACAGACATCTTAACAGAAAAGTATGCAATGTGTCGCCAACGTAACCAAATGCACAAATGCCATTGTACAGACGTGGTCTGTTCATGGTCCACGTTATTCTGGTAAATGAGTATTTCATTCTGCATAGACATATCAAGACGTTTATATTTTACGTTTAAGTAAACAAATGTATTTATTTTAAAAATATCAATATAGATCGCGATCAGCTAGAGAACAAAATTAATGCCGTCTGATCAAAGTCCACGTTGTCTGTGTTAGGGAGCATTTTATTTCGCGTAGACAGCTAAACAACAAAAGACGTTTGTAATTTTGCGTCAAAGTGAACAAAGGTGTGTATTCAGGTTAAAAGAAAACAAAGTTAACGTAACGCGATATTAACGTCATTCAATTTTGACATAAGGGGTATTGTTTTGTCAACTTTTGTGAATGAATTGTTTGCCTTTCCTTTGTACTAGATTATTTTCATTCCTTTCGCAATGACGTCCAGCAAATATGCTGATCAGAGCCCATACACAGGTCTGATCAAGAATCAAGATCTTCTTCTTTACAATGTCAATTTATGTCTATATCGCTGCTTTTCAATAAAAAAAAAAAAAAAAAAAAAAAAAAAAAAAAAAAAAAAAACTCATAACTGCAGCTTACAACGAGATGCTGTTACGATGTTTTTTGTTGGAAAGTGACGTTATATACATGTATCTTATAATTCAGAATCATCGTAATTCTTTTGGCATTCAAAACCAACATAGATCCTGATCAGACTGCGCATACACGCAGTCTGATCAGGATCTACGTTTGTCTTCTGTATAATATAAATGTAGGTGTGTATTCAAGTTCAAACACACAACGTAAAGTTAACGTAATCCGTTATCAACGTCATTCAATTTTGACATAAACGGCATTGTTTTGTCAATTTTTCAGTATAGGCCCTATATTGTTTGCGTTCCATTTATTCCCGAGAATATTCTATTTATTCGTTCTACATTAACCCTATTCCAAACAAGACCTGATTTTGACGTCCCTAATTATAAAAGGCTTGCGAAAACTTTGAGACAAAAGAAGAGAATGCTGATTATCAGCTGTCTGAAGTCATTGTTGTATGCCATTTTTGGAAGACGTTTAAGGGCGGATATCCGCATCATAGATTAAGACGACGTCGGCATCTTTCGGGAGACGTCGTAATCATTCGGCTGTAGAAAGTTAGGATTTTTTCCTTTTCGTAAATTCGCCGTTTAGTTCTTATACGACCAAACGTTTATGACATAGACTGAGAAATTCCAACTCCATATGAATCTCATAACTGTAACATTATGTGTATTCTACCGTTATAGAAATCCTTTTTGGAAAGGGTTAATGGTGAATATTCGAGGCGGTGCAATTAAAAACAAAACTAAACATGTGATTTTAATGGCCATTACAACACCATTAGTCATTCGAATGTAAAAACGATTTTATAACATCAAATATCTATTCGTGCTTTAAAACAAGCTTCCTTATTGAAGCGAGGACAATTCTTAAGGTAGTCTACCCCTAATGAGATTCGCGCGACGTCGCAGTTATTTTGGCGACGTCGAAAACATTCGGCGGTGAAACTTTCCACCGCCGAATGGACCGTTCCGGAATATGTTCGGATACGTTACGACGACGCTCGAAAAAAATCCGATGTTTTGTGAATCTCAAAATGGCCGCATTACGGGTATTCTACCTTAATGTATTTCAGCTCTCGTCCTTATAGCATTTGAGAATAATATTGATGCACATTAATGCAGTTTGATAAAGAGACATACTGTCCGAATACATGTATTTGCTAATTTTTACGTACAGGTTGTAAATTAGGGGGAAGGCTACATCCCATTTCCATCCAAGCAAATACTGAAACCCGGTAGAAATATAAATCACGTGACGTCCGAATTTTCTTCCAACGGCGTTAAACAATCGTTATATACATACATGTACGTCCTAGTCAGGCGACGTCGTAAACATTCGGCGGAGAAGTATTTCAACTGTCGAGTGTTTACGACGTTACCTGGCTGATTCCGACTTCTTCTTAATAAGTTGGAATACCTTAATTTAGATATTTGATTCTGAACAGCCATTTTCAGTCCTTTCCATATTCGAAGTATATACAGGTCATTACTCTAACATACTATTTCGTGTCATGAATCGACGTCCTAAACGTTGACACACAGACGTCTTTTTAGATGTTTCATTTCATTTTCCGGTGACAGTCATCTTCATTTTACGCCTTGGGGCGCTGGTATTTAAAATTCAATTTGAATTGAAGTGACATTTTAGCTCGAAGTTTGAATACATACGATAAATGTAATAGGCTTTTTTCTCCATTTTGAATTTTCATTGACATGACTGTTTGATGTGTAACCCTTCCCTAAACGTCTAAATAAGAGGCTGGTCCAAATTAAATTCTTACAGGCGACATGTTGAAATTTACTAAAATGAGGAAAATGTTATGGCATAGAACCCCCTGAATTCTCTTTTTGTTTATCAAAATGATCCAAAATCATGCTGTAACACGAATGTCAAAATTCAACCATGATTGTTAAAAGTGTTGTGATAGAAAAAATAAGGAAAAAAAAACAACAAAAACAACACCTTTTCTTTTGAAAACCTCGTAACTGCAGCTTTTTAAAAGCTGCAGTTACAGGGTTTTTAAAAAAAGCGACGAAAAAGTGAAAACAACAGCTACAAAAAACGTAGATATTTTTGTTCAAGAATGCTGAATTTTGTGACATTTTCCCTACATAAATGCCTTGCGGCGACCATGTAAACTATGACAGACATTCGCTGTTTGACCTCGGTGATGAATTTGTTTTAACACTTTCTCATACAATAGTGTTTCAGATTTATGCAAATTGATATGACAAAATAAAAATAGTACTAGGAGCGCAGTAAACAATAAAAGAATAGTCGCTTTTCAACAAAAACGTCGTAATTGCAGCTTGTTTTAAGCTGCAGTGACGGGGTCTTTGATATAAAGCATCGATATGTCACAAGAAGTTTGAAGATGTCGAATATGATAGCATTGAAAATGTTTAGTGAAAAGAAGTACATGTATACATAATGCTTTCAGCCAGTATCTTCTTTTCTGGAATAGTAATTGGTGTACTAATGTATGACGTTGATAACAATTACGGCACTTTGATTATAAACACCAGTATTTATGTCGAAATAATGGCTAGGTTGTACATGTACAATTTAATTTGTATGATGTTTATACGCCAATCAGAAATGACTTTAATTTCATCCGAATGTTATGCAAAAATGTTACATCGTAAGTAAAGAGTGAGGTCTACGAACTACAATGATAACGTTAATTGTTTTTTTAATTTCTAAGGCAGAAAACCTTGTAGCAAGAGATTTCGCAAGCTGCAGTTACAACGTTTACGACGTCAAACAACGTTAATCGTTTGTCAACTGACGTGATGTCATATCCATTACAAACGTACAAGACGTCCCGTGTTAAGTTTAAGTTCACGACCGTGTAGTGTAAGTTTTAATGAGAATCGTATATCAAAAATTAGCTTTGTATCTACATACAGCATACGTTTGTAATGCATGCACTTCTTTACATTTTTTAGATTGGACCAAATTCGAAGTTGATTAAAGAGACGAAACTTACGTTACTAAAATTAATATAAAAATAAGAAATATTTGTGTTATACCATAAAAAGTACGTAGCAATGAAGGAAAATATGGAGGCACTAAATGGCAATTTTGACTTGCTTTTTTGACGTAGAACTTCGGACTTGAAACATGTGAGATTTGAGTTACGACTTTTGCATTTTGGCTAAGTGCAACACTGTAGTAAGTGTGTTCGAATGCATACATATGTTCAATATTTTTCGTTTGACTTAGTTAAAATTCGTTAACGTATCCGAACATTTTCGGACGACGTTGTGCACAATTTCGGCAATGGAACGTGCGCGTAAGTCAAGCATAACGCTCTTTAACAGGGTAGAGAAAAATATAGAATGTAACCCATAAAACGGTATCCGTGAAAGGGGGACAGAATACCACAACTCAAGCTTGCTTCAATCGGATTTCAGACATTCTTGTCACCGCTTACGTTAGATTTCCCTAATTTTAGTTACTTTTGTGAAAAAAATGGAACTGATAAACGATCAAAGAGATCTTTATCTAACTATGTAGACCAATAAATCAAGATGAACTTTTGTTCTACTTGATGGCTTATTTGAAGCTTGCAGACGGATTCTGGAAATGTGTTTATCGCTGCTTTTCAACGAAAACCTCGTAACTGAAGCTTGTTTTAAGCTGCAGTTATGAGGTTTTCGTTGAAAAGCGACGCTATTTTGTCCAGCTTGGAAGCTGCTGCACACGACAAGATATAGGTTGATGAATATAAAGTTTGTGCACAATTTATCAGAGAAAATGTTGAGGCAAAAGTAAACAATGCTGGTTATCAGTATTTTCTTCTTTTGCCCAAATGTTTCCCAAGCCTTTTCTATCTGAATTGTCTTGCTATGGTCATATCGCTGCCACTGTAGCACATAACCATATATTCCTGTCGTTTCTCATATCAGCACTACCACAACACCCTTACCGAGCCTCCAGCTGCTCGCCCACATAGGTTAACAATTATCAAACCATTGAAAGGTTTTAAATGTAACTCACCAAACATAATTTATATCATAAATACAAAGTAGTTTTTTAAAGTGACATTTCACAATTATTTTTACATAAATTTTACTTTCATTCTATCTGAAAGAGCATCTTTTCTTATGAAAATTCTGAAAATTTCAAGCCAAAATATTGAACCGTTTACGAGAAAATATATTTTTGTGCTAAAATTAATCAAATTGTTGTGGACAGCAGTTCAGATTTATATAGAAATTGTCATTTTTGTCTCAACTTCAAAGGCGTATTTTTCGCTTATAAATAACAACTTCTAAAAACTGATAGCATTTTTGCGCATGAGAATAAACAATCTTTGCATCAAGACATACTTTTAAAAAAATGAAATAAATATGAAATGTCACTTTAACATGTCCTAGAAACTGTTTTTTTCATCCGATCTATTCAATGGCTGGTAAATTAAATAGATGGATATCTCGGGCAAATTGATAGCTATGATATCTATTGAAAGAAATTGCTATCTATGACAAAATTGATTACTGGAATTTGAAAAGAAGTCATTTTTGATAGTGAGCGATGCGAAAAATGTATTAAACTAAACCCTTTTTGGAATCAGAATCTGTTTTTCATCTGCCCATGGAGAAAGGCTTTGGAAAAACATTGATGCAAAGGGAGACAATGCTGATACCCAGCATTTTCTCATTTTGCCTCAATGCTTTTTCCTGCCATTGCCCAAGAAGGATCTCTCTTTTCAAACATGTATTTCGTCTTCCACAGCAGCTTTCCAATTGTAGCATTCCAAAGATGGGATGTTTTGGAAAAGGTTGATGAGCCAACGTTTGGGAAGGAGCTTTAGAATGGTGTCTGGGACCAACATAAATCCAGATCAGCTTATGCAAATTGACAATCTGGTCTTTATCTAATCTGTATTCTTACTCTTATTATGCGTACAAATCATGCAAAAGTAATAATGGAAATATATGGACACTGATCAGACTAAGCGTATGCGCATGCTGATCTGGATCCATATTGATATCAACTGCAACAAGGGCCCTTTTATTCTGGCTCGCTTGAAATGATTATTATAATATGATCTACCTATTTTCAATATATCAAATTTTCCTATATCATACTTAATCAACGGGGTGTTTTTGAAAAGTATGTGAACCCTTTTTCCAAAGAACAAAATTATATACAGCTCCGAAATACAAGGAGTTTTGATTAAACATTATATTTGTCCTGTTCTAGATTCCGTTTTTTACTTCATAGGATTCATAATTATGTGATGTAAAAGGAAGGTGTTATAAAAGCAGGCAGTTTGTACTTTATAACGTATATAGTGAAAAGGGAAAATGAGGTCAATCAGCATTGAATATCTCAAACATTTTAAAAATCACTTTCCAGTGACTGTGACATCGTTTGTACATGTATTTGTTTTGTAAAGTGGAAATCAATGAAGGAAAAGAAAAGATCATTGCAAACATCGTTTATTCACGAATGATGCAAATTCCAAGGATCGTTTGCGGTATACAGAGTTTGTGAAGTAATCACTGGATACGCTTGAAAATGTCTTAAATACAACTTCGATAAGCTGTAGTTACGATATCTTCAAAAGCAGCCAATAATGAATTGGCTTCTTTATATTTCGATAACCTCAAATCTGATTGCAAAGAAAAATAAACAAGAAAAGCTTCCGTCTTCAGTTACAAGGAACACGTAAGCCATTCAAAGTTTGACAAGTTTTCTATAAACCACATACTCGAATATTATGCTCACAGGTATTTTGTAAAGATTTTCTATAAAGTATATCGAAAATATAATTAGGATCATGAATGACATGTCGTTCAAAAATTCGATCACTACATTCTGAGAATGAAGTAAGCAATGCTATTTTTAAAGGCCTTTCGTGTGGTGGGTCAACCATTAACCCATTACTGTACAGTGACGCCTTTTGACTCCCTCACAAGAAAAGGCATAGGAAAACAATGTATAAAATGAAGAAATTGCTTGTGACAAGCAATTCTTCAATTACCAAAATGTTTTCTAACCCAAAATGGGGAGATTTTTTTTTTAAATTTCATCAACTTGAAATTGTCGTCTGCAACGCCTTTCAAATTGGAATTGTCCAAGATTGTGCTGTCTGGTAATGGGTTAATTACGTTTGACTGTGTAATAATGTGGAATGAACATACTGAAAATCGGAAATCTCCACTCAACAAAAATGTCGGCCCTGGTAAGCCTATGCGGAATGCGCAGGCTGACCAGGTTCGAGAGTTTTGAAAATTCCTATTCGTCACCTTAAGTACTTTCATTGGGATTTTCTTGTTTGACACCCCCCCCCCCCTTCCCCCAAAAAAAGAACACTTTCGAGACGCATTTGGAAAAAGAAAGATAAAGCTGACGTCCAATAGTTGTTCCTTTCTGTCAATGCTTTTTCCTGTAAAAAATACTTTGAAATGGTCCAGTTTTAGATTTTGTCATTTTTAAACGGATTACGGTCGTGGCCTTCTTTCGATGGAGAAAAGCAATCATGTTTAATCCGCTCAAACGCTTCATTGCGCTCGCATAAAGTATCATGTTTACCTAACCCTTTTCTGAACACTGACGCCTTTAGACGGCCTACAAATGAAGGCTTTGAAAAACATTGTAAAAAATGAAGCAATTGCTTGTGACAAGCAATTTCTTCATTTCGTACAATGTTTTCTAAAATGAAACACAAACAAATGTAAAATTTCATGCATCCGAAATTGTCGTCTGCAACATTTTTAAATTTGGAATGGTCCAAAATTGTGTCGTTTGGTAATGTGTTAAACAGTTCGAATTCTTCCCCCAAGTAGGATTTTGATTTAAAGAAGGTCAAATATTTATTCAAAGAGTTCGTTTTTTTGTCGAAATATGAATACGTACATCTCTGAGTAGGTCATGTTTTAAGTTCATAACTCGACTAGGCGCATTAGCATTGTCCCGAACAATTTCGTCTTTTCTTGCATTGTTTTCGCCATTTTAGACAAAATGTATGTATGTATTTTTAGCATTCTTTTCGATAATTTAATATGTACCTAATCCATCAAATACCACACGACAAGACTTCGATTCACACTGCCCAAATCTCAAAAAGTTGCAGACGAGGATTTCAAATTGAAGGAATCTTCATATAATTATTATTATATTTTCTTCGTTAAACATTGCGAGGAATAACAAAAAATGCTTGTTACAAGCATTTCGTCATTTTCAACAATGTTGTGTCGTGCCTTGCTCTTTAGTAGGCGTCTCTATAAAAATCGGTTAAATTCAAATTAGCGAAAGTGAAAAAGTAGTACATGGGGAATAAAAATCATATATTTAATATTTTAAAATTTATTAACTTTACATGTCTTATTATATGAGCGTTAAATCCTTTCCTAAACAAAGCCTCGATTTTGGCGTCCCAACCTAGATTACTCTAGAAAGCATGTAAAAAAGTAAGATAATAGTTATTACAGTTACTATGATGATCATCATGCATGTTCACATTTTCTCTTCATGTCTTCCTTGCTGCAAAATTCACATTTCTATAAATAGTTATAGTGATTTGATGTCTGCATCATTTTGGAAATTAGACCACTGATAAAGCTGTTTGCTTGGGAATTGGTTAAAACTTTTCAAACCATAAACTACAAGAATAGCCCAGAAAATATTGAGGTAAAAGGAGAAAATGCTGATTATCAGCATTTTCTTCTTTTGCATCAATGTTTTCCCAAACAATTTCTACCAAGGACGTCAAAACCCGGTCTTGTTTGGGAAAGGGTTAAATAATATTTCGTGTTGACATTGTCGCGTTTATAGAGATGAATATTTACATACAAAATCATTTGCATATTCATGTCTCGTTGGTTTTCTTTTTAAACCTTTTAACTAAAAACATTAAATAACCCATACTTAAACAACAAAATTATAGGGTATTCAAACTTGGAAGGTGTTGTAGATGACAAAAAATGATGTTTTATGGGAAAGCAATAGTGTGCAATATAGCATAGAATAATATTGAGACGAAAGGAGAAAATGATGGTTATCAGCATTTTCTTTTTTTGTCTCAATGTTTCCCAATCCTTTTGTATTGGTTACGTGAAAACCATTTCTGGTTTGGGAGAGGTGTTCTGGTTTGGGAGATGTGTTTTTGAAGAAAAGTGGCATTATACAAAATAGCAATACAAAGTAGGCCTACATACGAAACTATCAAGTATTTAATATCTCCAAGCAAACTCTGGTTTTGACATGATGTTGAAGGGGTTCGAGAAAATTTTCAAGACAAAGGAGATAGGGTTCATTAAAATATTTTTGTTGTTTCACAACAATAGTTTCCGTGTTTGACTGTACAAAAAAACCATTCTTGTTTCATTAGCCATTTCAAGCCTTAATTGATCTCCCCTACAGTCAAACCTCGAGAAAAGTCGGACAAACGAAGAACATGCTGATATGCAGAAATTCTTTATTTCCATCAATATTTTCTGCTCTATATCTTAAACCAATTTTACATTCATGGCCACCGTTTGTTAAGACCACAAATGCTTTGAAAGCAAAATAGTCTATTATTATGTTGTTTGCGGAAGGTTTAAATATATACATGTATTTCGTCCCGACGTGTCTTATATATGAATGATCGATCTTGAATTAATTATGACACTTGTAAGTCGTGATGAGAATGATAATAACATTGTGATCTTGGATCTGGAAAATGGGCCCTTCTGGCATTTTGAGACCAACATGGATGCAGATCAGACTGCGCGTATACACAGTCTGATCTGAATCCAAGTTGTTCTCTCTTAGCTTTGTCATGGGCTGTGACGATTGTCCAAGGTCAACATGAATGCTGATTGAGGTTAATGTATGCGGTGGCTTTTCAGCTTTTAAATTAGACTAAAATGCCGTACATGTCTTTTTCCCAAAGTCCGTGCCAGATTATAAACGACATAATATCTGGGTCGGTCGGACAGCGTACATGTTAACCCTTCCCCAACCACAAAGACCAGTTCACGTTGAAAAGAATAGGCCTATAATTATAGTCTACAAAGTACAAATGTTCAGAAAAATAATCAAAGTGCTGGTAGCACTGTATTTTTACGCCTCTGATTGATTGGGTGGAATTTGACATAAATGATGGGTGTTTCATCTTTTTTTCTCTATAAAGAGTATATTTAGTCATCGTGGTAATTTTGGAAATTGAAAAAAAAAAAAAAAAAAGAAAATAGAACAAGCTGGATTTTAACCCATGTCGTGCTTTCTATCGGACAGTTTATAGGTTGCGGCATTTCCTCAAAGTTACATGGGATAGACTCCTTGTACTTGTATTGCTCAAGCAACTTCAATCGTATCTTTTGTCGGGCTATACTCAGCTTCTATGCAACATCGATAAACGTGCATATCCATATAAACGGTGGTGTATATGAGGGAAATGGCACAATGGCACGACGATATCAGAAAAACGCAAATAATTTTGTTGATACATTGCAAACTTGAATTCGGTTTCAAGCATGGGAAGTGGAAAAACGCCAATAATTAGCTGGGTCGTAGATACCGGTGTGTTAGAAATCAGCTGATGAAAACATTATTGACGACCAACCAAAACTTTGGTTTTGGTAGTCAAAAAATTTTTATCCGCTTATAAAAAGGGAGGAAAATATTCACATTCAGCATACGAGATCTTGTTTGGGAAAAGCTTAATCAGTACACAAAATAGAAGGCGTTAATTAAGTATGACAGATATACTACGTATCGTCGCATTTCAACAAAAACCTCGTAACTGCAGCTTGTTTTAAGCTGCAGTTACGAGGTTTTCGTTGAAAGGCACAGAGATATATGTATATTTAGAAAGAACAATCAATGTCAGTCGAAGTACAATAAAAAATCTTATCATGCGGTCAAAGTAGTGCGCATGATCACAAACCTTTGTTTTGGTTTGGGATCATTCGTTCTTGATACGGATCATTCCTTCTAAATAGAACTCTTTTTCAAAAAAAAATGTTTTAAGCTTTGGACATAATTATGACATTACAAGTATACTATAAAACGGTTCCAATTAATAAAAATATAAAATATGCAATCGTCTGGACATCTTTTTGTTAGCTTACTTCATATATATTAAAATCTTTTCTTGCTTCGTTAGAACAACTCTGGTAGGTAACAAACAATGCCCTACAAATCTTCCCGAAATAGTGCCTGGTACAGTATTGAGGTTCCTATCAGAGGGGATTTTCGATTATTTGATCCTTTCCCAAACAAAACCTGGTTTTCACGTCCCTATTAAAAAAGCCCTGTGGAAATATTGAGGCAAACGAAGAAAATGCTGATAATTAGCATTTTCTCCATTTGCCTCAATATTTTGTAATTTAAATTGTACACACACCAATCTTCATTTACATCCATGTTGAAGTTTGCATCAGCTTTTGAATCGGACCACCCTATAATTTTGATGTTTGGTAAAGGGTTAAGGAAAAGTAAGCAAATACTGATAAGAAGTATGGCAAAAGGAAATACAAGGAAGTACCGATGAAATGAAATTTCTCCATTTGTCTTATAATTTTCTGTGTTACATTGCATAAGATTTATATTTCTATTAACATCCATGCTGTCATCAGCAGCACCGCTCAAATCAGAAGTTTGAACTCCTGTCAATAGGGAAAAGTTTGAGAAGTGACATTCTTCATTTTTGCGCTGAAGATGGTTTGAAATTTGCACAAAAAGTTAGAAATGTGTCCAGCATTCAGGGTTTACTTTTTAAAAACTTAATTCAAGTTCAAAAGTTCACAATGCCGTTAAATTTAACACAGGGCACATAAATGAAAAGCTTAGGGCTATTATTGTCACATTATTTAGGATCGAGGTCAAAATGACTGTTTGACCCTCGAAATACACAATACATTGTGGTGAAACTGACAAAAATGCACATAAAACCCTTTTCAAACAGCCTCTTGTTTTGCTGAACATTACAGAAAACGATTAGGTAAATCCAGGGAGATAACTCCATCTGTAATCTTGTGAAAAACCTTTTCTAAAATATGACTCCTTTTGACGTCTCTCTGGATATGGGTTAGTCCTTTCCCAAACAACAGCAATGTAAGCTGATCTAATTCAAAAGCTTTCTACATACCACAGAATTGATGTTAACCTATATTGGATTTGAGTGCAGTAGTAGCACGGAAAATATTTAGGCAAAAGGAGATATTGATGATTATCAATATTTTCTACCTTTTACTAAGTGTTTTCCCAGGGGACATCAAATCAGCATTGTTTGTGAAATGGTAACGAAAGAAAGTACGCTCATAATACGCTGTTACATGACTTCGACATTGTTCCGTTTATTTGAATAAAATAATTTATTATAACACTGTTACGTCTTTAGAATCATATTGTTTTGATTCCTTTGCTCATACTGTAATGAATATGCAACACAGAATTGGATTTTAGACATTATGTAAATACCAAAGTTCAGTCTGGTCAAATCTTAAGATTAATTTAAGTATTATTGAACTACCGTCGGCATAATGCTTTGGTCTCTTAGTTCTATTTTTTTTTTTTTTTTTTGCACAAATAAAGGTTCACCTGAACCTATTAAAAAATAAAAATTAGGATCAAAACTGCATCAAATGCTATTTGTTTAACATCAATTTTAAAATTGCTGTCTTAAAAAACTCTATATCTTACAAGTGCATTACAAGTTATGTGGATACTTTGAGATTTCCACAGCAAATCGTCGGTGTAATTGCAAATCTCGTAACTACAGTCAAGCTGTAGCCACGAAGTTTTGTAATAGCACCGACGATATGGAATCAAAGTGCTGAGAGCACTGTAATTGGACGTCTCTGATTGATTGAGCGGGAATGTACATGAACGAAAGATATTTTATTCATTCTTCTGTGTTTAATTCTATAAGATCGGTTTCGGACATACGAAATCGGCTTTAATACCAGAAAACCCTTCTCAGGCTTCAAATTGATTTGATTGCCGTTTCAAGACAACTGATTTGTCGCTATGAATAATCACTATTAATTTGATTACCAAATTCAATTAAGGCCATGCGATTAGCACTTTTGTCTTCTTGTTTCGGTTTACTATGAGTATTGTCGTCAGTTATAAACTGACGTCCAAAAGAAACGCCCCAATGAAATTTGTCGTTATTTTCCTTATGCCTGCTACAATGTTAGTAAAATGTATACTGTGTATCATCATTTTGACCAACAATTACGGCAAATGAAAAAAAATGCGTTTTTATTCGCCAATATGTCCATTTCCGGTGACTGGTCACGTTTTCTACGTGCGCTTCGTGTATTTTTATCACGTGATGAATTGGGTCATATTTTACACAGTGGCATGTATTAGTGGATAGGCAACCACGAGTTTAAAGATTTTCTAATGAAACATCCAAATTGAAGGATACCAAGACTAAATTCTGAAAAGGGAGCGCGTAATATGACATTTTTTTAATGCGATGAATGCACAAACAAGTCGCAAGATGGTTTAACATATTGTGTTTCTCGATTCGGTGTCTTGATCGACGCGTTAGAGTTCCGCGAACATCTATCGATCGGTCACGCTCAAGTAGACCTAATTTAACGCCTATAAAGCATGATAATTCTCCACGTTAACGTCATGCACGTTTCAGGTTTGTGACGTTGGAATCGATGTTCTGTCGAGTAGTCTGTCACTGTGGTGGTCAAATAAGTATTTTTTGGGTAACTGTTGTTGTTGTCATTTACGTTTGAAATAAGCACGCTGCTTGGAAAATAGAGCTCGTAGATAAGCCATTTTCGAATACGGGGAAGTGAAAAACAAGCCGCCTGACGTTTTAACGTCTTTCATTGCACGATCTGGCATTTTGGTTGACGAGTTAGAGTTAGAGAAACATTTACCAATCGTCCAAAGTCAGGTAGACCTCGCGTAACGCTTGTTATACAAGAAGCCGTCTTACGTTAACGTCATTTGCGTTTCAGGTTTGAAACGTTGAAATCAACGTCGCGTTTAGTATTCAATAATTGTGGTCACCAAATAAGCCGTTTTACGGTATCTTTTGTCGTCGCAAGTAAAGTTTGAACCACGTGCTACAGATTTCCAAATAAAAATTCTGATACCGCTCTGTTTAAATGTGCCGTTTTTCTAAACTGTTACAATTTGATTATTTCTTTATTATCATTTTTCAACAACAGATAATCAAATTTACAGATGGAAATAAGTTTTTGTAATTTCAAATCAGTTTTACTGAATAATCGGACATTTATTAGGACTGGGGCGTTTCTTTTGGACGTCAGTATACTTTTCATTGATTTTATAAAGTACGCTAAAAAGCAATTTATTCAAAATGTAAGCCAACGCGCTACATAAATGAAAGCCGCGATAGCTCACTTAGCAGAGCACTCACCTTGTACTCTTTACACATGTTATATCCGGAAGGCCCTGGGTTCGAATTCTACTCAGACATTATTCTTTTTAATCATCTTTTTTTATACGCCGCCGGAGGCGGACGTATATTGGCGTCATCTTCTCCGTCTGTCCGTCCGTCCATCCGTCCGTCCATCCGTCCGTCCATCCGTCCGTCCATCCGTCCGTCCGTACGTCCATCCACTTTTCTTGTCAACGCAACTCCTCCTAAGTTTCTGGCTGGATCTTCTTGAAACTTAGTCAATGTTATCACCTCAATTGGTAGATGTGCATGAAGGAAGGATTTTATGGTTCGTTGATATTTACCAGAGTTATGCCCCTTAAAAACTTAGTCTCTGGGGCTTATTGAAATTGCAGCCTTGTCAACGCAACTCCTCCTAAGTTTCTAGCTGGATCTTAATGAAACTTGGTCAATGTTATCACCTCAATTGGTAGATGTGCATGAAGGAAGGATTTTATGGTTCGTTGATTTTTGCCTGAGTTATGCCCCTTAAAAACTTAGTCTCTGGGGCTTATTGAAATTGCAGCCTTGTCAACACAACTCCTCCTAAGTTTCTGGCTAGATCTTAATGAAACTTGGTCAATGTTATCATCTCAATTGATAGATGTGCATGAAGGAAGAATTTTATAGATCATTGATTTTTGCCAGAGTTATGCCCCTTAAAACTTAGTCTGTGGGGCTTATTGAAATTGCAGCCTTGTCAACGCAAGTCCTCCTACGTTTATGGCTGGATATTAATGACACTTGGTCAATCACCTCAATTGGTAGATTTGCATGAAGGAAGGATTTTATGGTTCATTGATTTTTTCTAGAGTTATGCCCCCTTAAAACTTAGTCTCTGGGGCTGATTGAAATTGCAGCCTTGTCAACACAACTTCTTCTAAGATTCTGACTGGATCCTTATGAAACTTGGTGGATGTTATTACCTTAATTGGTAGATGTGCATGAAGTAAGGATTTTATGGTTCATGGATTTTTGCCTGAGTTATGCCCCCTTCAATCTTAGTCTCTAGGGCTTAATGATATTTCAGTCTCGTGAACGCAATTCCTTTCAGGTTTTTGACTGGATATTTATAAAAACCTTTTTGTGAACACAACTTTTTACAGGTTTTTGTGTGAATATTTATAAATCCTTGTCAATGTCATTTTTTGTCTCAAGTTTTATAAGTGGTGGCGTATATTGTGACCATGGCACTCTTGTTCGACTTCTATCTCCACCATCGTTGGCGAAAAAACGACCGCAGTGATTTAGAATCGATCTTAACACAAATTTAACGAAATAAAGTAATGAAACACCGATCATTTACATACGAGGGGCGTTCAATTAAAAGTGGTACTAATGGTCCACCATACCTCATGGTTCTATAGAACTAACTGTGCTTGTGACTATTTGACGGTAAAATTACTGTCCACACTTAGTCAAAATTTGAGACAAATTCGTTGACTCCTTCAAAAGTTATTGGACTTTTAAGTTGGTTCAGTCATATACACTGGCTATTTCGCTGTGCGCAAAATGGAAAACGAACTGAAGTAGGATTTACGGGTCTATATTGCAGGTCGCATAGGCTTTGAAATATCTGTATAACATGTATAAAATGAACTATATCAGATTCGTGAACATTCGAACGTTGAATATACGTCAATTTTTAGGAAGATAATAAAAATGAAGATTGGTAAAACTGGCCTGAATGATGCCCCCTCTCAGGCAATCCTGGTAGAGCTAATGCCAAAGCAAATGTTGCTGTAGATTCCGACATGACCGAACAAGACGCATGGTTCAATGTGCAAGAAATAGCAGATAAAGTTGGTTTTTAATCGGGGACATGTTATACGATTTTGACGAAAGGGTTGAAACACAGAAAGGATTATGCCCATTAGGTCCTCCACCAGCTGCCTAAAGGACTGAGAGCTGCCCGTGCAAAATATATGTTGAATAATGTAATAAATGCAACAAATGTGGGCTTTCTGAGCTTTATACATATGATTGAACAATAATCTACCATTATGAGCACCAATGGCGTGTCATTAGAATGCAATGGTTGCGAAAAGATCGGGAAAGGTCCATAATAGCCATACTATTAAAAGCGCGTCAAAAGTTTTTCACGCGGTAATTTTCGAATGTAACGGGTGTATTGTTCAAATTACTGTTTCAAATAGTACCACTATCGCCGGTCATTCATACAAGAAATGTATGTCGGCGAAAGTAAAGAAATATCACAAAACGAGCAGGTCTAGGGCCGGCTAAAGAGGCTTGTACAAAATTCATGACAACGGAGCTGTCCACAGGTGTAATCTTGTCCAAGACCTCCTGGAAGAGACATATGCTGCACAGCGTCTTCATCCACCCTTATAACCGGGCTTAAGCCCGTGTGGTTTTTTGTGTTCCCCATGATGACGAAAAAGACCCCTGGTCGTCGGCATAGGCCTTCATGTTCCATATGCAGTGTAATTTACCAGTGTCTGCGGGGTGTTCCAAAAGAGGCCCATTTATTGGCATATAAGTAATGGATCTCAAAACTTTAGAATACTGTGGGTGTCAGAGAGGATTACTTCGTAGGATTAAAGAAACTTAAAATTGAATTGCGACATAACTATGGCTTATAGAACCCCAGTTTCAAAATTAATTGAACGCCCCTCGTACAATTCCGCTCAATCAATGAGAGGCGTCTAAATGTAGTGCCCCAAGCACTTTGATTATTATTCCTGTTTAGAGTAAAAAAAAAAAAAAAAAAAAAAAAAAAAAAAAACACGGTAGCAGTTTTCCCTGGTTGTGGTTAAAAAACAAATTCAATACATACTTTTCCTGAAACAAAATACCAGATGAATTGGAGCACCTAACCATGGATTCCTCATACAAGTACTACCGCAGCATCCTTACATCTACAGATGTGCATAAAAAGAAGAAACTGGGAACGTGCCGTCGGGAAAATGGCAGTGGAGTACAATAAGCAATTTAAATCTTCATATCATTATCAACGAACATTTGAGAATAGCAATGTCCCTATCTGTAAACATATTCATACGATCATCCAGGTACCATCTGTTGCAGACCCATTGCTTCATCTTCTTAGCTCAATACACGTAAACGGGTCTCTTAAACGAAATAAATACAGATCGCTGTCACTTAGTCTTATACTAGTAATAATCATTGTTGTCATGATCATCGATCAGTATATAAATAGGTCATGATACTGTCGAATATCAGTGATACAGATGCTAGGTGGATTTCACTAGTGTCTCATCTGAGGCTGTTCAGATGGAACCCCGATTTGTCATCGAGTCGAACCCGAGTTGCGAAATGAACTCACTCCCCGATAATCAATTTCAAAACCCTGGTTCCAAAGTACGTCTCGTGGAAACCCCGTTCCTTTAAATATGTCAAAGACTTAAACAGCAATGATCAAAGAAAAGGAACCTATCATACACAATACGTGCATTAAATTGGGTAATCATTCTAAAATGTGTGTTTTCAGTAAACACATCAAGAAAAACAAACGTTTTACAGAAGAAATAATCCGAACTGGTTTTGAACCAACGGCGTTCCAAATTTCAAACTGAAAAAAGGTTGCGAGGTTAATCCTTTCCCGTTTGAGCTATCGCTGCTGCTGATGATATAGGGTGTCTGTTTACATTATAACCATAGTGTATGCATGTATCGCTTTCTAAAGATCTTACCCTTTACACAATAAATATTACGAAAGTCAAAAAACTACAAGAAAATGATTAAATCGAAAAAAGATCGTAAAGTTGGTTAAGACGTGGCATGAATTGAATCGGCCAATGAATCTTATAGTATTTGTTAGAGAACACATAGAAAGTAGGAAAAGATACGACAGTTTTCCTGTATGGTCGCAAAATCTATTTTGAATTTTGGTCAACTGGCAATTGAGTCTGAGAAAGGGTTTTTTGGTAATGAAAACCCATTTCGCCTGTCCAAAAGTGGTTATAAGAATTGTACGTCCTTTCGGACGTCCAATTAAAAAGTGAAACAAACAGCATCGTATTGCGCGGTATTGCACACACGTTACACTTTCGTAAACAGCTATTGTCGACACAATTGCAAAAATCAAAATTTGTTTCGTAAGATGCAAATTCGAAATTATTTACATATGGGTCATTAGTCTTTACTGCGAAACAACTTTACCATTTCCCAAACAACGAGAATTGAGAGTGAACCGAATTAAAAATTGTTTCAAATTTGAAAAAAAAACTTTTTAGATGTTCATAAGATTAGAATGAGCATCCATTTTTGAAAGGAGATCAATGAGACTAAAGGAGAACATGCTGGTTATTACTCTCTTAAAGTGACATTTCAGAATTTTTTGTCATAAATTTTACTTTTATTTTATCTGAAAGAGCATATTTCCTTATGAAAATTCTGAAAATCTCGAGCCAAAATACTGCGCCGTTTACGAGAAATTTATAATTTTGTGTTACAATTGAACAAATTGTTGTGGAAAACAGTTCGGTTTTATACGAATTTATCGATTATGTCTCAATTTTAAATGCGTGTTTCTCGCTTATATAAATTGGCAACAACTTCAAAAAACCAATAGTATTTAAATACTCATTAGAATAACCAATCTTGGCATCAAGACATACTTTAAAAAATTGAAATTGGAATGAAATGTCCCTTTAAAACAGAGCACATTATCTTTTCATTCCATTTCGATAGTCATGAATACATGTGTTTGATGGTTTAATCAATAGACCTCGGCTTTGGAGAGTAGCTGGTTATCAGCATTATCTTCTTTGGTCTCAATGTTTCCCCAAGATTTGTATTTTATTTAGGGTAGTCAAAAGGTACTATTGCTTGAGAAATGGGATAAACGCAAAATATACCAACCAAGGTAATTATTGTGAAGTAGACTGGCTAAAATAGCACAATCGATGCTCTACCATACAATTAGGTTATACAATTGAAAATGAAATTGCTTTGACCCCAATATATTAGACAATCGAACTGCAGTGTGAAATGAGTTTAGTCGTAAAGTGAATCCTTTATTATACTGACATAAACTTTTCTAAGCTTTTGAGATAAGTTATAGCAAAGGAAATCCTCATGGAACCATATAAGCCAGAGCCATCTCCAAACACCAAAACGTCAGGACTGTCCATTTAAAGAGCTTAAATTGCATACACCAAAAACATATGTTGATAAAGATAGGATTTGTGCTCAATATAGCATATAGAATATCGAAGCCAAAGGAGATAAAATTTAATGCTGATTATCAGCATTTTCTTCTTTTGTCTCATGTTTTCCAAAGTCTTTTCTAGGAAAGTGTATGTTTGGTTATTTCAGACAACAAATTTGATGTTGATGTTGATACATGTATTCAATTTGTGTACAATATAGCACAAGAAATATTGAGGCAAAGTAGAAAGATATTGATTACATAATAAGATATGGATATAGTTTTGTTGTTTTGCCTTAATGCTTCCAAATAATTTTCTCGTGTTCCATTCGAACTGTCGTAGCAAGGCCCTGATTGGTAAAGGGTTAATATATGGGTCTCTGATTACTTTACATAAGCCTCTCTTTCAATAGATCTATCCAAAATTTGATCCTCGATTTGAAATCTTGAAAATTTGAATCGTGACCCAGATCAGATTTTAATGGCTATAAAAAGTGTCAATTCGTACCTAGCACTTAGATCCTCGAAACCCTTTCCCAAACAACAGCTTTTGATACATGATTCATTTGAATGGCGTTGCTAACGACAAAATGCTGTTTGACGTTTACAGTACGAAATCTAATTTTGTGTCTAAATATACATTATAGAAGGAGGGAAATACACGTGTTGAAATTTTGTTCTTTCCCTACATTGCTTTTTACCCATCATTTGAAATTACATGTATTTGGTTAGTTAAAACAATGTCTTATATAGGAAAGGATTTAAAGACGTAATTGATAAATGATTAGCTTAAAATAGCCCCAAAATAGTACAGATTAGAATCAGAATGCATTCTTTTCGCAAAATATTGAAATTAATGTGATCGTTAATCAAGAAAAGATAAAATAAAAAATGATATAAAATGTTCGAATGATTTCGCTTTTATATATAAAAAATGAGTAAACGTAGAACAAGAAGGAGAGATGTTTGGTTGATACATTAAAAGGTGTACAGACTGATGGACAGAAACACGGGGGAATTCTTATTAAACAATTTTGATTTTCTTATGGAAAAATCTTCTTTCGAAAACATCGTGCATTGAAAGAAATGCTGAAACCAGCACCCCTTTTGTATCAATGGGTATCTATTTTACACACATTTCATGTTTATCAACAACATTCATGTTGGCGACAGAAGATTTTTAAAAACGGTTCGACCAGGCTGATAATTCTATATCATGAAAAAAATGTATTTACCCTTTCCCAAACAATACCTGGTTTTTACGTCCCTAATAGAAAAGGCTTGGGAAAACATCGAAACAAAAGAAGAAACTGCTGATAACCAGCAGTTTCTCCTTTTGTCTCAATATTTTATGTGCCATATTTTACACAAATTCTATCTGTTATAACTTCCATTTTGTAATTTGTGGTATTTTTTTAAGTGGATCACCATTAAATTTTGCCGTTTGGAAAAGGGTTAACATGCACATTACAAAAACATACTGTCTGCACTTCGTGTCACACAAGCATGTAATGGTAGATGTATTGAATTACAGTATATTAAAAGGCGATATATTAACTTTATATATATATCGTAAATGCACGTGCATCTAAAATGTACTTGGAGCAGTTATGTTCTTATCCCTTGATTTATTTGTATTTTTGATGTCTTTAAACGCCCTAGTAACACACAACAAAATGCGTTGTATTTGGTAAATAAAGAAATGAATTCCGTAATAAAATATTAATCAAATATCTCGTAATGACGAATAGTTAAGCTCCCTTTCCCAAAAGACCAAACTTTTAGGGTGATCCTATTTGAAAACTGTTGAAGACGACAAATAGACACTGATAAAGGCAAAAATTGTGTACAATTTATCTCAAAAAGTCTTGAGACAAAAGGAGAAAATGCTGATCATCAGCATTTTCTTCTTTTGCCTCAAGCCATTTCTAATACAGACGTCAAAATCAGGTCTTGTTGGGGGAAAAGGTTAAAGTCTACGAGAGTTAATTAATGCTGTTGTTTCGGAAAATATTGTTTAACTGCTGAACGGTATTCAAATGAATTTTGTAAAGTATAGTTTCTTCCTTTTCCTTGCTATTAGGGACTTCAATTTGGAAAAATGTTAAAAGATATTTTGTCTGTGAGAGGTTTCAATTTCGGTCTGTCTGAAAATAGTATCTGATAATCAGCATTTTCCCCTTTTGCATCAATATTTTCTGCACTTTAGTATACACAATAACTTATTAATATCCAGTTTGTATTTCGCAGAGGTTTTCAAACAAGAACATACCACTTTTTTAGTTTGGGAAAGGGTTAAGTTGATGATATAGTACAAAAACAGTACATACTCAAAAACTGTTTTAATTCAAAATGAACATGCATTTGAAAAAATTTTTACAAACATATTCTTTTGACTGCATGAATATAAATCTTGCCTATATCTGAGATGAAAGTGCCGTTATCTTTCTAATGGATTACCCCTCCACTGCATGCATCGTATCTTTAAAGTGATATTTCACAAATATTTTTTCGTAAATTTTACCAATATTTTTTCTGAAAGAGCATATTTTCTTACGAAAATTCTGAATATTTCAAGCCAAAGTATTTTTTCCATTTACGAGAAATGTGTATGTTTGTTTTAAAATTAAACAAATTGATTTGTAATCAAACCACCGACTTGACTTTCGGTTTGGTCAATAAAATTTACTGTCGCTGCAAAAAAAATGAACGTGTCATTGGGTATATAGTTTTTAAATACATAATAATACATTATGCGAAAAGGGGTATAATCTCTAGTATTTTTGCAAAAAGATGAGAACAAATTCGTGCTTATAAGATGTTTCAAATGACAAGAAACTTGAGCTGGTACATATTGTATTTCATACTGTTCTATTGGTAACACTTTGTACCTAATATAAATGCTTGTAAGATTCGTGATGTGTACCCGGTTCCACGAAAAATGTATCCCGGCGATGTCATATGAAAATGTTCAATGGGTGTTGTGTCGATAAAGTAATTATATCACGACTCATGATGATGCTATGAAATTGTGCATTGACCGAGACAAAATTTCTACAATGTAATTGTTACGTCAGACCATCACCTGCTTTCTAATTATCCAACAGTGCCAGAATTACCAATTCTCCAAACCGAAATAGATAGTTTTTGATAAACAAATAAATGTGTGACATCGATGCATGAACAACCGTAGATAGGGTTTATATTGGTCGTTCGCTTAAGCCTCTTTTACAACCCGTCGTACGTCATTTTAAATCGTACGTTTTAAGACTCTGCAAAATCGCACGATTTATAAAGACGCACGACGGGTTGTAAGAGCGCCTCAAAGAATTGTCCGGTCAATTCTTTGCTGCGTGCAGTCTGCGTCGTGGTTGCGTGCACCAAAATCGTACGTTGCACGTGCGTGCATCGCACGACTAAACGTACGTTTTAGACGCAGACCGCACGCAGACCGCACGCAGGAGCACGCACGACCGGTTGTAAGAGAGGCTTAAGAGAGGCTTTACTTTTTTGCGGATGATGGTATACACCTTACCACATAATATTATGTTTTACACTGGTACATGTACCTTTATCTATTGTTCAAATGCAATAAACTTAATCGACATGTCCGAATCGATAACCATACAGCGAGGATTCCACATTGTTTGATAGTTCTAGTCTTGTTTTCATGTAGATATCACATGCATAATTACAAAGCTAGGGAATGGCTACATTTGAAAGGTCAAGTACAAAAAATATTGGACTAAGATATACCAACTGTGAACTTATAAGGGTTGATCGTGTTTTAATGACAAGAGCCTAAGGGTAGCTTTTCACGTATCCCAGTGTGTGGTCAATGGAGGTTGATTATATAGCTTGGTGTTAAAAAACAACTTCAAATTCTCCGTTATTACTGACGTGACCTTTCAAACGGAGGTCAACCGTTACGGCGACCTGTGTATCCATGTTCCTGGCCATGACCAAAGAAGGCTTTTTGGGGAAATAACGAGAAAATATATCGTTGCTTTTTTTTTTTACAAAAGCCTCGTTACTGCAGCTTAAAACAAGCTGCAGTTACGAAGTATTTTTGTTCATAAAACATGTATGTGAAAAATTTCGTTTCGTATTCATTGAACTTACATAGAACCAGATCATCGACAAAAGGTAATAAATGCGAATTCTAGAGAACTGGCAAAGATTGCGCATACTAGCTGGAATGTCGGAGCAATGGTTTTGGTGGCTTTCCCGTTTTTTAATAAACCTTTCATTTTACAAAACTAGCCTATATATTTTTAAGGTATTCCATACATCATTAAAAACAAAACACTTGGTGAAACTTCGGGCATAATCCGTTGCAACGGAAAATGACGATGGTATATATTCGTCAATTTCCGGGCATCTTCTGTGACAATTTCTGTTGCCACGGATGATGTCCGAAGTTGCAAGAAGTGTTTGGTATCTTATGATAGGTGCAATACTTTAACCCTTTCCAAAATAGCAAAATTGTAGGGTGAGTCACTTCAAAAACTGCCACAAATGGCAAAATGGATGTTTTTAAAGACAGAAATTGTGTATAATATGGCATAAAAATATTGAGACAAAAGGAGAAACTGCTGGTTATCAGCAGTTTCTTCTTTTGTTTCAATGTTTTCCCAAGCACTTTCTATTAGGAACGTCAAAACCAGGTCTTGTTTGGGAAAGGTTAACTAAACATTTTACGGTGATGCGTCCATTAATGGTCAATTTCTAAATATGGTCATCTTCGTTTATGTATGGTGAATGATTTCCGGTAGCATTAAATTAAAGGGTGTGAATTCACGCGAAATAAAACCCGAAATGTAAACAAATTTGTTTACCTATGCAATATGTTTTGGATCCTTTTATTATTAATCGTTCAAATTAACCCGAGATATTTGCATATTCGGGTCATATTGGGTCACGATTGTATTGAAATGAATATTTATTTAGCGTTAAATATTAGTCTTTCTTCATGTAAAGTCTGTCGTGTAATGGTAAGTACCTCTGACTTCAGACCTGACGGTCAAGGATCGAATCTCAGAAGGTGACTAAATTTTTTTTATTATTGATAAATATTTTTTTTCTACTTTTGCCTCAATATTTTCCTTGCTCTAAGGTACAACTTCAAATCACAAATAAACTCATTTTGTCGTCTGCAACTACTCTCAATGGGAATCAGTCCTAAATTTGGCAGTTTGGGATCCAGCTCCCATTATCATAGATATCACAGGATCAGACACGGAAGATACCGACACAGCAGACGAGTGCCCTACGGACACCAGTGCTACTGACACTACTGACGAGATGTAACTTGGATGTTGAAATGCTATGTTTGAAATGAAATAATTTAATAAAATAATTAAATAATAATTTATACAACTGAAATGAATAGAAATTTTAAATAAATATAAAAATAAACACAAAGAAAGTATATCGATTGTAAAATTAAAAGATATAGTAAAAAGAAGAAATAAAAGATTCTGGTTCGTTTCGAACCTTGTTCTTCTATACCATGAGCCCAACGCGCTATCCAATACGCCACATAGCCAATTTAAAATTTATGCGAAAATAGAATCTATATTTCAAAGGTATCTTATCATTTAGATCGATAATACCTGAAGCGTGAAATCAGTATGCAAATATCTCAAGTTAAAATGAACAAGCAATAAGATAAAACAATCTGGATGTAGTGAATATTCATAGGTCATTTGCCTCTACATCTGCATGTCCGATGTCTAAATATGAGCATTGATCATACACTGTATCTCATTTGTATTTGGGTCTTTTTGTGCTAAATTTCTCTTACTGTTTTCATCCCTACACCCATTTGAGGAAAAAAGGAGAGAAACTGTTGTCAAGTTCCATTTCAATATCTTTTACAGAAAAGGATGAGAAAACTTTGAGAAAAATCAAGAAAATGCTGCTAATCAGCATTATTTCCTTTTGCCGCAATATTTTCTGTGCTTCTCAAATTTCCATATCATTTACTCAAGTTTTTGTTGCATAGAACCTCTATAAAGTTTGACCATCCAAAAACTTTGTTGTTTAGAACAAGGTTACGGTAGGTCCCTTCCTGAAACAACTATATTAAGTATTCCATCCCTCATAGTCCACAAAATTCTTCGTGCAACTTCGGGTGTCATCGGTGGCAACGGAAGTTAAACGAGGGTATCCCAGGTCAGTTTCCGTTGCCACGGATGCCGTCCGAAAATTAACAATGGCATCCCTCGTAAATATCCGTTACAACTTATGACATCTGAAGAAGCCCGTAAGATTTTTGTAGATAATGTTGCGTTGTAGGCCTGATTCTTAACCCTTTCCCAAACAAGACCTGATTTTGAGGTCCTTAATAGTACAGGTTTGGGAAAACATTGAGGCAAAAGAAGAAACTGCTGATGACCAGCAGTTTCTCCTTTTGCCTCAATATTTTCTGTGCAATATTTTACACAAATCTTATCGTTATCAACACTTATTTTGCCATTTGTAGCGGCTTTCAAATTGGACTACCCTAAAATTTTGTTTCTTTTGGAAAGGGTTAATGATTTCTCTCTTTCTACTTTCAGCAACAGATTGCGCGTGAGACATGGGGCAACAAACTGGACTTTATGCTCTCCTGTATAGGATATGCTGTGGGTCTTGGCAATGTCTGGAGATTCCCTTATCTATGCTACAGAAACGGCGGGGGTAAGTGATACAATTGGGCAGATCTATAGATAGGCCTAAGTTGGAGTAAATGGGTTTTCAAAAGGCAATATTTCAATTAATGTTCATCAACTCCTATGTTGTTGATACCCATTGGAATCGTCTCATCGAGACGATTCCAATGGGTACCCACAACATAGGGTTTGTATTTGAAATAACAAAGTTAGAAAGTCTTCATCCCCTTTAATTTGCTGCTCTGATTGCGCGTGAGACATGGGGCAACAAGCTGGACTTTATGCTCTCCTGTATAGGATATGCTGTGGGTCTTGGCAACGTATGGAGATTCCCTTATCTATGCTACAGAAACGGCGGGGGTAAGTGATCATTTTGCCTTCCCTCGGTGTCCTGTATTTAAAGACATCTTGTTTTTTTTTATTGTAAACGCTACTCATTTTCCAATTGCTACATATAACAACTACATATAGGCCTATATAATGCATATAAAGCTGCGAGATCTCATCGCCAGCAATGAAAACGTAATTGCAGTACCAACAAAATTGGAATCCATGAAGGATGAATACCGACAAGACGTAACGTTGTGGATTCCACCATTGGTTTGCGACGATAGGACCATGGTACCTATCCGTAAATCTTGGCATTATAATAATATTATAACCCTTTGCATTATATATATATATCTAAGTTTTTCAACAAAAACCTCTTAACTGCAGCTTGTTTTAAGCTGCAGTTACGAGGTTTTTGTTGGACAAAAAAACCTTATGGTCATTGGTGAGGAAAAGGGAAGTACGTGCTTTTGTGTCACCATTCTCATTAGTATCTATTTCTCATTTGCAGGTGCCTTTTTGGTCCCCTACGTGATCATGTTGTTGATCGCTGGTCTCCCGATTTTCTTTTTCGAGCTGGCGCTGGGTCAGTTTGCATCTGAAGGTCCCGTAACAGTATGGAAAGTCAGTCCACTTTTCTATGGTAAGAAAAATATCACTTTTTTCGACATAAACCTCGTAACTGCACTTTGTTGTAAGCTGCAGTTACGAGGTTTTTGTTGGAAAGCGACGATAATAACTATAACATGAAAAGAATATGTTTATCAACTACATAGCTATATTTCAATAGTCTACTTGCGAAAGTGAAATATTCTTTTATCAATTTCGGCATTGAAAGGTGAATATCCAATATCCTGCATATGTTTTTTTTTTTTTTTTTTTTTTTTTTTTTTTTTTTTTTTTTTTTTTTTTTTGGGGGGGGGGGGTCGTTGTGCGTTATATGTACAACTGCTGCCAGGTATCGGATTGGGTATGGTACATGTAACAATCAGTTGTATGGTGTCCATCTACTAAAATGTCATCATTACGTACCCTAGTGTCGTTAAATGCATTGAATGGCATCACGACTCACCAAATCAAGAATTCGGCCAACATATTTTATTTTTCCTTGTTATATTAACGTCTTTTTATCAGGTATCGGATGTGGTATGACAACAATCAGCGGTATGGTGTCTATCTACTATAACGTCATCATCACCTAATCTATCTACTACATGTTTGTTTCGTTCGTCACCGTCATCTACTATATAACGTCATCATAACGTGATCAAGTAGGCCTAGTTATATGGGTTTTATATATCGACATGGCTCATCAATTTAACAAATCGATCGAAAGATTAAATCGCTGCTTTTCAACAAAAACGTTATAACTGCAGCTTAAAACAAGCTGCAGTTACGAGGTTTTTGTTGCAAAGCGACGACATATCTAATTTTTCACATTTATATGAACGTCTTTTTCGTCAGGTATCGGCTGGGGTATGGTAACAATTAGCGGCATGGTGTCCATCTACTATAACGTCATCATTACGTACTCCATCTACTACATGTTTGTTTCGTTCGTCAACCTGGACGGTGATGTACCATGGATTGGCTGTAACAACACGTGGAACACGAAATACTGCAGAGATGAACCCTACCCCGATTTCGACAGTATCAATAATAATACCGTCAAAATTATGGAACAGAATAGTAAGTAGCATACCGTCAGAGCAAATCATTAAACCAATTCACACACGCTGGCTCTTTTTTACTATTCATATGATACTGACTGCTAAGTTCCAGACATTAACGAATGACTGACGGGTGTAGTTCATTAACATATAAACGTAAAATTTCATTCTGCCACTCTTACCATACTGAGTGCCCGGTTTCTGTCGACGTCGGAGTGCTAACCCTTTTCCGGTAACTGGGCTACTACTCTAGCATTTTATGTGCTTCCGGCAAACTAAAAAGACATGCAGAAAATGATGTCATTATTGAAAACACCATGGTGTTGGTGTGATATTTTAGTAACTTTAACCATACGCATGTGCATGTTGCTGTTCATTCTGTTGATTCAAGCCGTAGTTACGAGATTTTTTAACAACTCCGACGGTCTATCAATGGATACTCGTAATATCAAATCCAGTCCTACTTAGCACAAAATTCCTTGCTATTTCAGAGATGTACGAATCGGACTGTGTGACTCGCATCTTCAACAACATGTCGGCCTACAACCTGTCCCTGACAACCATCTACGATCTTGGTTACAATGTATTTAAAGATGACTTTACAGAATGTAAGATGAAGCTGGTATCACCTAGTGAGGAATACTGGAGGTGAGTTATATCGCTGCATTTCAACAAAGACCTCGTAACTGTAGCTTGAAACAAGCTGCAGTTACGAAGTTTTTGTTGAAAAGCGACGATACGTAATTATAACTTCCATAAAGCTGTTTGTGTAAATATATGAATAATATACTGAGAGGCAAAATTAAGTATACACCCTAGTTCTTTCACGTTTTCGGAGAAATCGATTGATACATTATGTACGATTTTTAAACGCCGCCGAAGGTGTTCGTCTATTGGTGTAACCATCTCCACCAATCCGTCTATCTATCTTTTCTTTCGGTGCGACGGTTTTTTCATAGCATACAGCGTCATCGAAAAAGGGGACGTAATCGCTAAATTAATACTAGCATATACGTTGACACATCCCCTACATTAATGAATGGATTTTGATAGAATTTTCACAGAAAATGTATATTTACCTAGAACTATGCGTACATTGTTAGTGCTTTTCCATATTACGGTGCGTCATGGCAAAATGGGACTTGATGCAAACGGGTTATCTGACATCCCCCCTTCTAAATTTATTGACGGATTTTGATAAAATTTGCGTAGAATGTTCCTAGTCACCTGACCAAGTGAATATAGAGTCACGTTTCTTTCATTATTATGCCGCGTCATAGAAAAATGGGTCTTAATGCAAACAAGTGGCATATTGATCGATTTCTACCAGCCACTAAGAATTGGGTTAGAATGTTAGAGAAAATTTAACGTTGTGATTTGTTGTGATAAAGATTAAAGACACCCAATACGGATTACCGATAATATTTGATGCTCCTCTAAGTCGCACGTGCACAATTTGCTAAATTGGCATGTAGCAGGAGTATGGGTATTCAAAGCAATTTCAGGTGAAATTTATCAAAACTGTTTTATTGGTTTTGGGGTAGAAATAAAAAATACAAAATTTTGAGTCAATATGATGGAAATTAAGAGAGATATTTAAAGACAAAAAGTGTATACTTTCTTTTGCCTCTCAGTATAGATCCACCTGCCAGTAATACCCGAAAGGGGAGTTAGGCAGTATATAGATAGATCTAGATGCAAGTTCATCTTGTTTGATAGCATATGTTCAATGACGATTTCAAACGCGCGTTATTTCTAACAATACCGTCATTGAAACGTCTTATGTGCTTACATGAGATGAAGTGCCAAGGAAGCCCACAAAGAAAGAAAAAAAAACAACAAACAAAAACAAAACAAATAAAACATAATATATGTGTTTTGTTTTAAACTAAAAGAATAATATACAATTGAATTTCGCCAGCCAGTACATGTTCGTTTAAGATTAATTCTACTGGGTGAAAAATGAAACACTTTCTAATTTTTCATTTATTTGGAGATACTTCAGCAATCACATCATTTCTTCCTCTTTTTTCAAATGATTTCTCTTGAAGCTCAATACATGATTCATCTAATGGTATTATTTATTTCTCAATTTTAGCCGATTCGTACTGCGTCTACACGAAGCTGACACACTCAGTGATATTGGTGGAATCAGCTTGAAGAACATCCTCTGTCTGCTTGTCGCCTGGGTTCTTATCTTCTTCTGTCTTATGAAGGGAATTAAGTCTTCTGGAAAGGTACGCTTACGTGTGTTTAACCCTTTCCCAAGCAAGACCTGGTTTTGACATCCCTAAGAGTACATGATTGGGAAAACATTGAGACAAAAGAAGAAAATGCTGATAATCAGCATTTTCTCCTTTTGCCTCAATATTTTCTGTGCTAAATTGAACACAAATTTTATCTTAAACATCGCCCATTTGTCGTCTGCAGAAGCTTTTGAAGTGGAAATTTTGAAAATTTGCCGTTTGGGAAAGGGTTAAACCATCATAAACGGTATTACAATTAGGAAATTTCCAAATTCAGAGGTGCTGCGCACGCCTTTTAATTAATCTGAATACCAATTAAATGAAAGTGCTGTGAGCACTGTAAAATTGCCTTTTTTGGTTAGAGTGACTGTTCCATTTACACACATGTTGAATGTTAAAGAATTTAAGATACTTATGGATATACTGATTAGAATAGCCGAGACCAATTGAACAAGTTTGATTTAATCACATTAAGTAATTTAATCACATTAAGTAACACTAACCAACGTTCGTCTTTGGAATGAAACAATTCACTTATTATGTAATAGATCTCCTGCAGAATAGGTGCAGTAAAATATTGTACCTATCGATGGCTCAATGCGAAACAGTTGTAACTGCCTATAAACATTTAGAAAGTTACAACTCTTTCGCACTTAGCCATCGATATTTGCACTCTAAGGTAACGATGGTAAGTTTCGAATGTCACTATAAAACTGTCTGGTGACCAACCGGTTTTAAAAATGTTTTTTATACAATTATATTCACGATTCTCTTTCAATTTAAACATGTATCCTTTATCTTTTTACTAAACGACTAAAACACTTCTTCTTAGAGCACAATCCCTTTTGGTCAAGACTAATCCGAGTCTTCTCTGATGTAGATACGCTCTTTGATATTTTGAGAAGACTCGGATTAGGTCAAGACCTCAAGTGCTCGAATAAATTGTGTGAATCTATCTGGGGTCGAAAGTTTTCAATGATTTTATCAAATTGTTTTCTCATTATTTGTTTATTCGAATCTAATTCCCAGGTCGTGTACTTCACTGCTACCTTCCCGTACGTTATCCTGATCGTACTGCTCGTACGAGGTGTGACTCTACCTGGACATCTCGAGGGTATCAAATTCTACATCATTCCAGAATGGGACAAACTCTTGAACGCTAAGGTGAGGTCATCATTTCTTTACCATGTTTAATTAACCCATTACCACATAATGACTCTTTTTGACTCCCCAGAATATAATGACCATGGAAAACATCGTGGAAAATGAAGAAATTGCTTGTGACAAGCAATTTCTTCATTGTCCACAATGTTTTCCATACAAAAGGACCTAAAAATTAATTTCCATTCACATGAAATTGTTGTCTGCAGGATCTTTGAATTTGGACTATCCCAAAATTTTGCTATCTGGTAATGGGTTAATCGCGCCCATAACTTCATCACTGTCAAATCAAGGGGATAGTACTTCACTGCTACCTTCCCGTACGTTATCCTGATCGTACTGCTCGTACGAGGTGTGACTTTACCTGGACATCTTGAAGGCATCAAATTCTACATCATTCCAGAATGGGACAAACTGTTGAACGCTAAGGTGAACTGTATTTCATTGTTTCACATTCATTACTTAATTATTTTCTAAGCAGTAAAAATTTAAGGAGGTCCAAATTACAATAATATTGAACAACCACGTGTAGTTTTGTATTCTACATTTGCAGCTCTTTTTTTCAAGTTAAAATATGAATAGATCTACATGCAATGTACCGGTATCATCTTGAAATATATCGTCGTCGCTTACGTTCGAAAATGCCATTATTACTGTAGCGCTTAAATTGAAGCTGAAGTTGCACCATTTTCGAATACAATAACTGAAAACATCGCTTTTCTACAAAAAGCTCGTAACTGCTGCTTAAATTAAACTGCAATTACGAGATTTTTGTTGAAAAAGCTACACAGATCTTCTACTCTCTAGGACCTGGCTTCGGAGGCTTGTTGTGTATGGCTAGTTTCAATAATTTCAACAATTTTCAACCATTTTTTAACAATTTTGTTATATATATGGGCCAGGATCTGGAAAAACGTCCTTTATGGCATTTGAGAACAACCTGGATCCAGACCAGCCTGTGCATACGCACAGTCTGATCAAGATCCATGTTGTTCTCCAATAGCTTCTTCATGACCTGTAGAAACTTAAAGAGAGCAGAATGGATGCATATTGGACTGCATTTGACAACAGGCCGATCTTGAAACTCGATTTTGAAAAATGCTTTAAGGGACGTGTTTCCAGATCCCGGCTATATAATTATCCAATTGTTTAGGTATGGGCCGATGCAGCCACACAGATCTTCTACTCTTTAGGGCCTGGTTTCGGAGGCTTGTTGTGTATGGCTAGTTTCAACAATTTCAAAAACAACTGCTGGAGGTATGTGCCATCGTTTTTTCAACAAAAACATCGTAACTGTGGCAGCTTTTTGTTGAAAGTTAACATTTTGTTGTAAGCAATTTTGGAATTGTGCTATTTTGACTTTGCTCAAATGTCGCAGTTGAGCAATCATAACATTGCTCATAATAGTTTATATAATACATGTAAATTTGGAATTAAAAAAAATTAGAATATCCTCAACCCCTCTTATCTGTTGCTATTATCAATAGTTAGGCCTATACTCCTAACACATTTTGTTCACGTTTCCATCGATTCACTGATCGTCGACTTCATCAACTGCGGTACATGTCAGCGTGTTTGCAGAATTCGCCATTTTCTCCCTGCTTAAGTGTTCGTCATAGTTTTTGGACCAATGAAATTGCAGTATAGTTGAAAAATTCGGCGCTATATTTCACATAAACGCACTGCCGGTCAGTTTATGTCACAGATATACATAGACACGCCCCCGTTTCCTGTGCAGTAATGAAAAATGATGTAATTTTTGGGAAAATGGTGTATTTTGGGGGGAAGATGATGTAAGTCCAGCAAGATCCGCTTGATAGTAGCTCCGGTTGGAGGCGTGGTTTGAAGAATGACAATAGAAGCGTAATATGTTTTCATTGGTTGACGAGCACTAAGTCAGATAGAGTCTGTATAGTAGATTCTACGCGACATAAACGTTCAAAGGCTGCGCCTTTTGAACGTTTATATCGCGTAAAATCTACTATACAGCCTCTATCTAATACATAATACCATGAGTACCCAAAAACATAGGGTTTGGATATAAAATAATTGAAATAGAATTACAACACCCCTCTTATCAGTTTCTATGTTTAACAGTAAGTGCTCCTAACACATGTTGTTCACATTTACAGAGATTCACTGATCGTTGCCTTCATCAACTGTGGTACGAGCGTGTTTGCCGGATTTGCCATTTTCTCCCTGCTCGGATTCATGGCTGACCAGACAAACCAGGCTGTGGAAGACGTCGCCGACAGTGGTAAGCAATATATTGATCTATAACAATATAGCTACATCGGATAAATAATTACATATCGCTGTAACGAAACCCGAAGATATAATGTAACTATTGCACATCTTTAGCTCACAGCCAACTACACGACGCCCTTGCATGTGCGTTGACACATACATGGACCGATTTCCATTACGGAAGCCCGGTATTGTACTGAAAATAGTCTGCATGGCCGTCAGTTACAGTTATGTCACGAAAGTGGTATTTTTTGTTTATTATACTGCTGAAGGCTGGTTTGGCTTATAGTTTTCATTTTTCCGGCTGTCAGATGGTATGATTTTCACTTGGCATTAGCAGTTTCCCAGAAATCGTCGGTGGTAACAAGTGTGACATTATACAATCATATCAATTAATTCATTTGCAGGTCCCGGTCTAGCCTTCATCGCCTATCCTGAGGGTCTAGCTCGACTACCGATTTCCTCATTCTGGGCCTTCTTATTCTTCTTCATGTTGTTGACCCTCGGACTTGACTCACAGGTAATTATATAAACATATACATATGAACTATGGTCACACAACTCAGACTTAACTTTAAAATCAAAGAAAACTGCACCATCTTGAACAATAGCGGACAACCTTGCGATTCTTTTTTAGAATATGTTTATTATTTGGATGCAGTTCATGCTGAAAAATCAATCATGCCACTCACGTATATAATTCGCTTAAGACTCTCTATGAGGAAGGGTAATGGCGTTCGAACTGGTTGTGAAGTCTTTAAATCGCAATTCCTTCAATTTCGAAAAATCGGAATCTGCCAACTGTACAATATGCAATGTAACATGCGAACTTAAAAATATCTTCCATATATACATATTTAGTAATCTACATTGTAAGAAAATGCAGGCCTATCTATGATGGACAAACGTGCGCTTAGCAAGACAAGTCTATGGAGATGGTCGTAAAAGACTAACAAGACGTCGCTGCTTTTTAACAGAATCACTGTAACCGCAGCTACTAAGTTTTGTTGAAAAACGACACCACCATGTCTTGAAGTTTGTATGTACGAGCTATTATTGGATATGAGTTGCTTTCATTCGAACCCAACGAAGTATGCATAAATCTAAAATATTGTAAATTAGACATGGTTCTAAATTGATTTCTTATATTTCTAATATTTTCCTTCAGTTTGTAATGATGGAGACGGTGATCAGCGGTGCCACTGACGTCTGGCCCCATCTGTTACGTAAGCGAAAGGCTCTGTTTACGTTCATCTGTTGTATCATTGGATTTGTGCTCGGAATTCCCATGACCACTAAGGTATGTTGGTTGTAATTATTTTATTTATTAAATATATAATCATAATAAAGATGGTGATCAGCGGTGCCACTGACGTCTGGCCCCATCTGTTACGTAAGAGAAAGGATCTGTTTACGTTCATCTGTTGTATCATCGGCTTTGTGCTCGGAATTCCCTTGACCACTAAGGTAAGTTGTTTGTTCCTATTTGTAAGTCAGTACAAATGTATACGCTTTTTATAATTCTGAGATTACTTGCTTCTTGTATATTCATAACTATAAAATCAGAATTGTCTAGACTAATCCTTGAACTCTTTTCTAATATGTCCAACATGGGGCATTCGGCGGTCGCCGAGGGTTCACGGTGTCCCCAGATTAGGTTTGGATACTTAACGAATGTTAACCCTTTCCCAAACGACAAAATTTAAGGGTGATCCACTTCAAAAACTGCCACAAATGACAAAATGGATGTTATTAAAGATAGAATTGGTGTAAAATATGACACAGAAAATATTGAGACAAAAGAAGAAACTGCTGGTTATCAGCAGTTTCTTCTTTTGTTTCAATGTTTTCCCAAGCCTTTCCCGTTAATGACGTCAAAAGTAGGTCTTGTTTGGGAAAGGGTTAAAGGGGGTCGCTCGAAAAATTCGGTAGTCACGTTAATCTCATCATGGGTGGACTACTTTAACTTTGCTCGGAACTTAAGGTATCCAAACCCTCAAAAGTACCAAAGACCCAGATGCGAAATTTGAAAAGTGCCAGTAAGTTACATTTCCATTCCAAATACAAATAAAAGCATTTTAAACGGTTTAGAATTTTGAATTAATGCATACTTATGGAAATGTTTGACAAAAATGTTCAAAATTACCTCCCTTGCATATGAATATAGAGTAAAATGATATTTGTAAATTGTTTTCTTCCTGAAGCATAATTTTGAAATCCGACACGGTGAATCAACTTATTTGAAGTCTATTTACAAGTGTGTGTAATTTGATGCATTTCGTATGGCTAGAAAGTGGTGATTTTTTCAGGGTCTGTAAACCTTAATATTGATTTTACATTAGCAAAACATTGTGCTCAAATATACATGTACTTATACCTTGCTAGAATAAAGATTATTGTTGTTTTTTCATATTTAGGGAGGTATCTACGTGCTGACACTGTTCGACTGGTATTCCGGCTCATACAATCTCATGTTGATCGCTTTCTTCGAATTGGTCGCTGTATGCTGGGTCTATGGTAAGAATTATTGTAAAAATAATTAGGCCCTATTCAATTCTTGAAACTTGGAAAGTCCTATTCTTTTTATATTGTGTATGCCCATATGTCATTTTCAAAATAGAATAAATATGACGTTGCATGCCTACAGCAACATTATGTTTACATTCCCTATCCTTAATTATTAAGATGTTTCAAAGTATCCACAACTTAATGCATTATAAAAATCACTCGATTCGATATTTCGGCGAAAATTTCCTTTTTCAAGAGGTTGAAAAATTTATTACACTACGTAATAATTTAGAAATTAGTATGTAGTGTGATTAAATTTTTCAACCTCTTGAAAAGGGCATTTTTGCCGAAATATCGAATCGAGTGATTTATCATAGTGTATTATTATATTCCCTGAGGAATAATTTTGTGATAAAGCACAACTTAATGGTTATGCGTGATATTCGAACAATGTTCCAGTCCTATTTTTTAACGCTATAAATACATGTAACAAAATTAAGAACTGTAACAGAAAGAAAACTAAGTCGCACAGTAAAATTTTAACTCTCATTGACGGTATCTAGTCGAAGCTTGTACATGTGTTAAAATGTTTCCCCGGGCCAAATGGTGCAGTAAAAGTACAACGTGAAAGACTCGTTATTTTTAAATTTTGAAATAAATTTTGAAATAACCACCCCTCCTTATTTAACCACGGTATACATGTATCTTTGTTTTCCAGGTATCCGTAACTTCAAACGTGATATAGAGATGATGTTCGGAGTTCCAACTCTGGCCTGGGCCTACTATCTACCCGCATGGTTAATTGTTACACCGGCCGCAGTCATTGTGAGTGTCCATTTATAGAGGATAGATATCATGTTTTATTAATATGCTCGGCACCTTAATTTATTTTTTTATAAAAGATATCAAAGCTTTATGAATATGATGAACAATATTTTGTTGTTACGGTAAGGTTAACAATTTCAAAATTATTACTGTTTTTTTTTTATTTATTTTATTGTAGCCGTTTTCCAAACAGAAAAAAGGCAAATTTCTCAATTTCCCCCAAAAAGTTCTTCACGAAAATATCCAAAGAAATCTGAATATCACTCTTTTGAAATTGTTGTCTACAACATTATTGAATTTGAACAAGGCATAGATGTACCGTCGTATAATCGTAATGGTGTCGTGATGGGGTGCCATCTTCCAATTGGTCAACAATGCTTATTAAAAAAAAATAAAAAAAAAAAGAAAAGAAAAGAAAAAAAATAACCCATTGCCATATAGTGACTCTTTTCGACTCCCTACGAAATAATGGCTTAGGCAAACATCATGGAAAACGAAGAAATTGCTTGTGGCAAGCAATTTCTTCATTTCCCACAATGTTTTCTACCCAAAAAGACAACACAATTTTAAATTTTATTCACTTGAAATTATCGTACATGTATGCAACATCTTTGAATTTGGACCAACCCAAAATTTTGTCGTCTGGTAATGGATTTAATGTGTCTTCGCATATTTACAGTTCATCGTGATCATGTCAGGCATCAACTACACACCGGCCTCGTACAATGACTACACGTTCCCGTCATGGGCCGAGGGCGTGGGTTGGATCCTTGCTGTACTTCCGATCGTTATGGTCTTTGTGGGCGCCATTTTCCAACTCGTCAAGAGTGGCAGTGTAAGTACAATGTATATCGTGCTCATGTGAAATTATCATTTAATTCTTTTTTTATTCATTTCTATATAATACTACCAATGCCTTATTTAACGTCCCACTTTGAACTTCAGGCCTTTCAGTCCTCCATTTAACCCTTTCCCAAACGGCACAATTTTAGGATGACCCACTTCATAAACTGCCAAAAATGACAAAATGAACGTTATTTAAGATATGATTTGTGTAACATATAGCATAGAAAATATTGAGACAAAAGGAGAAACTGCTGGTTTTCAGCAGTTTCTTTTTTGGTTTCAATATTTTCCCAAGCCTTTTCTATAAGGGACGTCAAAACTAGGTCTTGTTTGGGAAAGGGATAATAGGCGTCATTTTCCAATTTATTCATAGCGGAGGGATACATGTATGTTACGCGTTAGTTCATTAAAGTTTCTTAGTGTTAGTGAATTTCATTATATTGTATCAGATACAATACTAACTAGCATTGCTGTTTACGTGAATGCATGTATCTTTCTAGGCGAAGAAGGCCGTTCAACCACGACCAGAATGGGGACCAAGGTTAAAGGTCAACAGAACAGGCCAATACAACGATAATTACGGATACGAATCCGACGAAGACGAGGAGAAACCACCAATGAACGGAAACGCAGAGAAACCCTACACAATCACAAAATCAGACTATCCAGAATTCGATAGACTATAAATAGATTCCGGGAAATCCCCAGAACTCAGCAGGATATATATAAATAGGTTCCGGATAACATCCGGCGATCCCCTGTTGCGATTATATGAAACTTTATTCTGTTGTTCTATATCGCTGTTTTTCAACGAAAACTTCTTAACTGCAGCTTAAAACAAGCTGCAGTTACGAAGTTTTCGTTGAAAAGCTACGGTATGCTTGTTTTAAGTGATCTGTTATGCAGAAAAGATACTTAATAGAAAATTGTGTTAACCTTAAAAGTAAGACAAAATAATCGTACAAAAAGCTACTTTTACGTATATATATGCGCATAGCATCTTTTATCCTAAAAGATAAATAAATAAATAGGCTTTATCTAATTTATGTCTAGATTTACCATTAATCTAATTCTAAAGCACCCATTTTCCCCTTGGAAACTACCTATTTAGTTTTTTTCTGTCTGTCAGATCACATTTCGTGCAAAATAAAATACTAACAGACACTCATTCAACCCATTCCCGAACATGAAATTCTAAACGGGTCCAATTTGAAAGCACTTGCAGATCGACAAATCATTGCATGCTAACTCAAATATAACAATATGTGACCCGTCGCGCTAAAAGGGACCTTATCAAATGTGTGAAAAATATCGACCCTAGTCAGTCTGCGCAGTCCGCGCAGCCAGACCAGGGCCGAAACTTTTCACTTGTATGTAATTTTCTAAATCTTGAATGTTTTCGCTATCTTACTATTTGTTCATTTTTTCGCATACAGTATCTGGTTTACCTGTGCTGAGTCTGACAAGTTTGTCAAAATTTGGATTTTTATAGTTCGGATAAGGTCCCTTTTAGCGTGACGGGTCACATATGTATAGTTTGGATAATTTCGAATGTAAAGATCGGGGAGAATACTGAAATCCGAATTTTCTTTTTTCCTGTGATGTTTCCTACTGAGCGTGATCGTCAAAAGGAGCAATCGTTTGGGAGTAGGTTAACCCTTTCCCAAACAAGACCTGGTTTCACGTCCCTAATAGACAAGGCCTTAGAAAGCGTTGAGACAAAAGGAGGAAATGATGATAATCAATAGTTTTTGTACTATAATATACATAAATTCCATGCTGATTTACACCCACTTTGTCGACGGTAGCAACTTTCAAGTTGGACCCTCCTCAATCTTTGTTGTTTTGGGAATAGGTTAAAAAAATTGTAAATAGACATGTATATTTGATGAACTTTTTTTCAAACCTGTCTTACACCTCATCAAAATTAACCCTTTCCCAAACAATTCTTGAAATTTGACTCTCCTAATCAAGGAATCTTTGAAAAGCTTCCACAGAAAATAAGAAAATTTATGCTGAAAGTCTTCATTTTATTTTCTTTCGTCTCTTTTGAACAATATTGTTACCACAGTAGGGACCAAATATCCACACCCAGTAGATCTTATATTGTCGTTTGCGGCCAAATTAAATTTGGATTAGTCCTTAATCTGGTAGGTTTGGGACAGGGTTAACCAAATTGTTATTTGTTATTGCATAATAAGCTTTGGCGTCATCCTTGTTCGTAGTGTGTTCAAGATACATGCTGTTCTCTAACATATAATTATTAGACATTTGGACCTTTTCCAAATTTTCTTTGGCGATTCCAAACATAATCATTTTCAACATCAAATTGATTGACTCTATGTAGGCAGTAGTAAATATTGTCAGCGGGAGATTAAAATCTCGTACCTCCAGCTTTTTCAAACTGTAGTTACGTGGGCTTGGTATCATATTTTCGACCAAATAACAAGAAAATACGTGTGTACATAAAGAAGAATTGCGTGTTGTTGTTTCTTTTTTTTTCAAATATAAATTGAAATGGGATAATCTATAAAAATAACGCAGGTCTATTCTTCTTGAAATTATCGTACAAGCAACAAAAAATATCAATCTCACTAAAACATAAAAAAAATCGGGTAAATTGTGAAATTATATGCAAATGTTTGTAAATAATGTTGTTAATGTAATACTACCATGTTTTCCCTGTTTCTTTTCTTCTACAACATTTACATGTTACTTTGTCACCCAAGTTTTAAAGGTATGTTTTCGATGTAATTTTCATGGAATCCCTCAAAAAGAAAGCAATAGAGTGTTGGATTCATTTCAAATATTTGTTCGTAATGATAAATAATAAAGTATCGCTTATATACAAACTATAGCTCATGATAAATAACCTTGCATAACATCTGTTACAGTAGCTAACAGCTAAGGATGCTCTGTCAGGTATTTTATCGAGACCTATACGTGCTCTTGTCTGTTCGTCAACAATATTTAATGAGCATTTGTTATTTTGGCATATCTTCTAAAGTTAAAATTCTTTATCTGCATATCAGATTTGTTGTTTTATAGATTATATTTACACTTTTTCTAATAAAACATATGTATACAAAAGTCGTTTCAAGCTTATTACTCTAAATTGTAAATCGAATTACTGGTGTATGGACAAGTTTCCACTAACCCCCCCCCCCCACACACACACACACAACAGCCTCTGGAAGTCGTCCTTAGAGGCAAAGGCGATTTTTTAAACCGGGGAGGGTTGACTGTAAACCCTCAAAAAATAACCATCTTACCGGCTATTAACGAATTCATTCAATTTCATAGTTTTTGTTCAAATTAAAACTTCGCTTTATCGCTGTATATTGAATGCTCGTGCGCTTTATCGCTGTATATTGAATGCATGTGCGTTGTCATTGTTTTCTCCGCATTTTTTTTTTGGGAGCCTCGTTTTGATAATGTCGATTTCTTAATAGTTTTAGTAACAATTCACATTGTATACAATGTTAATGTCCCATAAACCCATTGTTTGCCTCCGGAAGTTAATTTGAGTCTTCTCTGGTGAAAATTCGCTCTTTGATATTTGGATATCGATATTTACCATTTGTATTGTTCTAAAATTAGTAATGTTTATGTGCTATGAATATGTTATATTCTAAGCAATAAAGTTGTAAAGTAAAATTTACATCAGAGCGCTGTCCCATTATGTCGCTGTGTCGGAATTTTCTTTTGTTTTTGAATGGGACAGCGTTCTGTTGTAAATAGCGACGTCCAAATAACATCGAGCGAATTTTCATCAGAGAAGACTCGAATTACAGGAAGTGTTCTGCGGCTACGGACTAAAACATAAATGAAAGGAGTCTATTGTGTGTACTTTCCCATAAATCGTCGGCGTTATTGGAAACTGAGGCTATATAAACACTGACGATATAAAGAAAGGTTGTGAAGTCATTGAGGGAAATGGAGAATGCTTATAAACAACACTTTCTCCCCCTTTTCTCAATGTCCCATATCTCAAAACACATTTTCTCGTGTTATAAACATTAATTCTGCAGTCAAATTTTTTGGGATCCGGACCAAAATTATTTTTCCCTATGGGAATAAGTTTAACCATTTTCAAAACATCTTAAAATAGTAGATTTGTCAAATGTGAAATGAGTTGCAGACGACAGAATGGATAACAAAGGCAGAAAAAGTGTCTTTAAATGGATTTGAAAATACCTAGACAAAATCCCGATAAACAACATTCTTTTTTTAAAATGTTTTCCCAAACTGTTTCTATTTTTGTCTAAATTTCCAGTTTCCCGAAATATTCTTGGTTCTAAAATATACAGAATGTAGACATACTTTTCAATAGCGATTTTTTCTTCATCTGCGATTAACCCTTTAACAAACGGCAAGAATTTGGACGATTTGAAAGCTGTTACAGAAGTCAAAATATTATGATAATTAAGAAAGGGCTTTATATAATATAGCAAGGAAAAAAATCGACAAAAGGAGAAAATGCTGATTTACAGCATTTTCTTCTTTTGTCTCAATATTTTTCCACAACATTTGTACTAGGAACGTCAAAACCAACTCTTGTTTGGGAAAGGGTTAAAATGCCTATAAGTGAATTATTTTTTTGTGAATTAGATTGCATTTTAACCCATATAAATATGTCAACTTCGCGCTGTAGCTGGAGCCAATTGACGTCATCTCCGCAGCAATATAGGTCTGACCATCCTCATTCCCGTGGTCAAAAACTGGACCATCATGCCCGGATGAAAGCAGATGATCAGTCTACGACAAACCCTGGTCTTGGTTGCTGGCTTGCGACGACTCTGATCTCGCTTTTAACCCTTTCCCAAACAAGACCTGGTTTTGACGCCCCTAATATAAAAGGCTTGAGAAAACATTGAGACAAAAGAAGAAACTGCTGATTACCAGCAGTTTCTCCTTTTGCCTCAATATTTTCTGTGCAATATTTTATGCAAATTTTAGTGTTACCAACATCTATTTTGTCGTTTAAAGCAGCTTTCAAATTGTACCAGCCTAAAATTTTGCCGTTTGGGAAAGGGTTAATCAAACCCTTCAAAGCATTTGATACCAACACATTAAGACCTGCTTGCGCATAAATGTAGCCTGGTCGCGGTATCCGTGTAGTCATTATCTTTTCTGATCTCTAAAACTTAGGACATGTGATAAAGGTGCTTGTGATCAGTATGAATCGTGATCAGACTACGTGTACATGTACGCTGATCTACAGCCATGCTTGTCTAAAAATACAAAAGGGTCCAATTTTAACATCCTTATCGAAATAGCCTATAAAAAAATTGGGCAGAAATTTTGGGAAGAGTTCATAAGGTATGACATTTGCAAGAAACGTTTGCTTAAAACCCTTGCCATTTCAGGGTGCCACAAATGACAAAATGGATGTTATCAAGTATGGATTTGTGTAAAAATGGCACAGAAAATATTGGGACAAAAGGAGAAACTGATGGTTATCAGCAGTTTCTTCTTTTGTTTCAATGTTTTCCAATGTCTTTTCCATTAGGGACGTCAAAATCAGGTCTTGATTGGGAAAGGGTTAATGAGCGAAATCTGATTTCAAATCCTTCAAAGCATTTGATACCAACACATTTTAGATCAACCTGTGCTTTTAATTGAAGCCTGATCATGATCTATTCTGCTCTTTTACAGATTTAATTGTATGAAATAATAATTTGAGGGTGGACTAGAACCATGGACCGCCCTAAACCCCTCTGGATCCACATATGATCATCAACTTATAAAATAAACAAAACCCGAGGATAAGAATAAAATGTGTTTTATTCAAAAACTTTGGTTGCGCATTATAAAATATCAATCCCGAACAAAGATGCATTGTATTAGAACTTGGTAGCATAAAACACTGTGTATATATATCTAATATTTACATAATACAAATTTGTTAAAAAGTGTCGAACTATCTACATGCATTTATGAAACGAGAAAAATATACACAAACTAGAATTTTAATTTTAAAGGTAGAATACCCATAGTATGGATTCACGGGACGTCGGCACTTTTCGAGATACAATGTATTCCGTAATTATTCTAGGAACTGCAAAAGAAAGATAAGTTTGGAATTTTGCCTCTTTGTAACTTATCCATATAAATCGGAAACCACTAAGCATTACGACATCTCCCGAAAAATTCCGATTTCATCTGTACATCGAAATGGCCACATTACCGGTACTCTACATGAACCTTAAACTATTTTTTCTTGTCATGAAAGCCTTATTTTAAGCTTTTCCCGACAAGAAAAATGTACATACACAAATTTTGCAGACATGTACTACCCAAAATATTAATTTGAGGCTATGAAAACAAAAAAAATGAAGGGAAAAGGTGAAAATAGCATATCACAATTCAGCAAAACATCTTAACTGCAGCTTTATAAAGCTGCAGTTACGAGGTTTTCATGGAAAAGCAGAGATATCAAATGAATCAGTCGAACGATTTTAATTAAATGAAATGATACATTTTTTGGTCTTTTTGAGTAGAAAACATTGTGGGAAATGAAGAAATTGCTTTCAAAAGCAATTTATTCATTACCTACAATGTTTTCCCAAGCATTTTCTTGTGAGGAAGTCAAAAGGCGTCACTGCACAGTAATGAGTTAAAATGGCAAAAATCCACACCATGAAATTATGTATGAAGCACATAATTCTGCCATGTATTTATCTCCCCGTTCCCCTATAAAAAAAGTAAAAAAAAAAATATTTTACTTAAACAAAGCAAGCTAACAACAAACAAAAAATGTTTATTTTGAGACACTAGCTTCTCATTTCAACAAAAATCAATAAAGACCCCCTTATGAAACATAAGGTGACATTGCCATTAAAAAGACTCCAAAATATGAGATGTTTTAAGTTTGTTAATCAAAATTCCATCAAAACTTTCACAGAAAACATATGTAAGTATATATCATTTAGGAATGAAAACAAATGTCATGTAAAGTATTTAATATCCCTGTATAGGCATGTTATATAATGCACTTTTGTCCATCTGTTTGACCTCTACCTCTTTAAAGTGGACACTTGGCTCTCTGGATACTGGAGATTGAGCTGAAATGAAAAACGTTTTTAATCAACCCAGCATTTCCAAATGACATAACTATAGACTTGTAAAAGTTCTAAGGTATTGCAGACGATAATATCAAGTGCATGAAATTCTACATTTTTTTTATGTTTTTTAAAGAAAACATTGTGGGAAATGAAGGGATTGCTTGTTACAAGCAATTTCTTCATTTCCTGCAATATTTTCCCAAGTATTTTCTTGTGAGGGAGTCAAAAGTTCGCTCTGTGCAGTAATGAGTTAAAAATAGAAGAAGACACTATCTAGAAGAAGGACACAATTCTGCCATGTCTGGTTAGGATTAATGCTTGTCTCTAGTAGTTCGTCGTTGTAAATGCAAAACCTCATATCTCATTTTTGGAAAATTTTAAATGGGAGGGAAAAAAGTGTAATAACTTTCCCCAAACTGAAATGTTTTACTTGAAATTTGGACATATTGTTCACAAATAATGTGTCATTAATACTGATCAGCAAAAGTACCTCAAAACCTGCGAGAATTGTCTAAATTGGGCACACAACTTTGTACTTTGAAAATGGCAAAGATCGACATACGAGGTTTTGCATTTACATCGACGAGTTACTACAAGCCACCAAGAGGATTTTCATGGAAATAATCTGTGCCTATGATGATATCTAAATAACATTTGAATTCCCTGATATTGAAAGCTTTGAAAAATATAGATACATGCATAAAAGAAGACAATAGAGCAATAGAGATGACGAGCATTTTCTCTTGTCTCTTGTGCTTTTTACACACTCCCTGTTTTTGTCAACATTCATCTTTTGCAGTAGCAGATTTCAAAATGGCGTGGTCTGAAATGTTGCCATTCAGGAACCTTAGGGTGAAATAACTCCCACCTTCTACTAACAATTAAGCCATTGCCAGACTCTACAAACAGCCAAGCCATTATTAGAAGGTAAAATTTTGGACTGGACGAAATTAAAAGATTTTGCAGATATTTCTAAGTAAGTCAAAATTTAAGTATTTTGGTTTTTCTTTGTTTATGTAGAAAGCATTGTGGAAAATGAAGAAATTGCTTTGTAACAAGCAATGTCTTCATTTGCCACAAAGTTTTCCACAGCCTTAATGTTGGAGGTGATCAAAAAGCATATATGTGTGTGAATGGATTAACCCTTTCCCACACATTGACGCTTTTGGCCGCCCCACAAAATAAAGGCTTCGGAAAACATTGTGGAAAATGAAGAAATTGCTTGTGACAAGCAATTTCTTCATTTCAACAATGTATTCTACCAAGAAAGACTAAAAAATGTTTAATTTTGTTCAATGGAAATTGTCGTCTGCAAGAACCATGAGTTTGGACTAGGCTAAAATTGTATTGTTTGGTAATGGGTTAAAGCTTAACATATCCTTTGACTATGAAAACTTCTAAAACAGCTGCATATATTTCATAAAAATATGAAAATAAATAAATATTCGAATTACTAATGATAAGAAAAATCCCATTCCTACTACCAAACTTACAGCTTATCCTAAGTCACACAGTATTAATAATTCTGTGAAAAAGAAACGATTTTGGCTAAGCTCTTGGATTATCTTAAAATGAATACAAAAAATAATGTTGTTTTTTGTTTTCAATGATAAAGCCAAGAAATGATTTAACAATCAAAATTCATTCACATGAATCCTTTCTAAACATCGAGGCCTTAAGAGACATTGAATGAAAATGCCTGAGAAACTTTTAAGAGAAAAGGAGAAAATGCTTAGAAACATTATTTTCTCTAAATAATTTCTACCAAATTTAATGGCCTGTCTTAGAATAACATTGACATAAATTTTGTCCTCTGCAACACATTTTCAAGTTGCACCAACCTAAAAATTTGTTACTTAGAAAAGGATCAATTACTATAAAAGCTTTCAAATGCAAGCTGTGGCTTTAAAAAGCCAGTGTGCATGGAAATCAGGGAAAGGAAATTAAGGTATTCCAACCCTAATGAGATTCACGCATGTCATAATGATTCAGGTAACGTCTTAAACATTTCAATTTTGGCATAGAACCTTCCACAGCCGAATGTTAAGGATGTTGTCCAAATAGATTCTGATATGTAACCAATGTTAACGATGTGGGGCGAAAAATTTCTATGTCACATGAATCTCATAATCAGGGTTGGACCACCTTGAAGTATGAGCAAATAGTGTAAAAACATTGAAGACAAAGGAGAAAACTAACCATCCTCATTTTGGTATTCCTCCTCCCTGTAGCCATTGCTCTGTTCTGGTGGGGCTAAGGGTCGTCTCATACACAACTCCCCTACTGTAGGTTGTATGTTGAATCTTTCTGGGTTGTCGTAACGTTCCCCTCGCCGATGTTCAATATGGTCATTGATAATTTTTTGGGCCTGAAAATGACATATATATTGTCAGTGCTATTGAAAAATCTTGTAATAACACTGGCAAAATCTTGTAATGCTTTTCCAAGCAAGCCTTTGCTTTCAGGACCATACAGGGACAATACAGAAATCTTTAAACAAAGGGAAGAGAATGCTTATAACAAATATTTCTCTTTTCCCTTAATGATTTCAATGCTACACTTTGCAAATTGTCTATCTTAAATCAAATATATTGTCTGCAACATCACTTAATTTGGAGCCATCTGAATTAGAATTTTGTTATCTGAAAACACGTATGTCATTTGAAAAACAATAAATCATGCAGATAATAAGAAAAGCACTGCTTCACTTGATAGACAAAAACACCAAATAATTTGAAATTCCATACACTTGATATCGTCATCTGCAACAGCTTTGAATTTTGAACAGTCCAATATTTTGTCATTTGGGAAAGGTTTAAAATATACTTACTTTTTGTGCATTTAAAATGAGACTAGAGTCTGCCTGTATTTCTGTGATCCTGAGGTTATTTTTGACAGACTGTGTAGCGGTGGATCTGGCGTGCATCGGTAGTTTACTTTGGTAAGCCCAGTCTGTGAAATCGGGGTCACAATCTGGCGGAAGTTTTCTAATTCTGAAAAATACAGCCATATAAATTAATATTTTCCAAAAAAAAGTCTGGTTTTGATGAATATAAAAGAAACTGTTTGGAAAACATGTAGTGGCAATTGAAGGAAATGTTGATAACAAGCATTTTCTCCTTGTACATTTGTAATTAACACCTAAAATGGCTTTGGCGACATTTTCTTTTTTACTGATCTAAGACTTCTTTTTGTAAAAGTGATACTTTATAAAATTAATTTATAAGCCAAATCTGTAAAATCTGGGACATAGTTATAAAGTTTCATCTCTATTCAGTCTGCACATGTTCAGCAGATTAAATAGATCTAAATAGTTAATGTTATTCACATTTATGTTTCAAATAATGTTTGTTTCCGTGAGACAGGTTACAATTCATTGTCTTACCAGAGCTGCAGATTTAGAGGATGTCATTTCAACTCCAAAGCCTACAAGGGCGGATCCAGAATTTTTTTCCAGGGGGGGCCTGGGGGGGGGGGGGGTCAAAGCCCAAATGATGGCTTTTATGAAGAAGTTATATAGTCAAAATTCAATTTTCAGCCAATTCCAGGGGGGGGTCATGACCCCCTGACCCCCCCTCTGGATCCGCGCATGGCCTATGTTGTTGGTACTCATTCGAATTGTCTCAAAGAGACAATTCTAATGTGTACACACAACATAGGATTTAATGAATATTTAGTGAAATATTTGGCTTTGAAAAATAATTACTCCCTGTTATCTGTATGAAAATTGTCTTACTTTCTATTGGTGAGTATTTCGTACATCCTTTCTATCAACATTGCAGCTGCTCCTTCTTTACAGTGTATAGTGCCTTCTACCATGTCATTTGGTATGTCTAATCTGTGACGCTTGATGAACTGTAAGTAAGTAGTAAATTAAAGTCTAAAAAATTCTTCCCCAAAAAGATATTCTTTTGATGTCTCTGCCAGAAACATTTTGTGAAAACTTTGACAGAAAAGAAGATACTGTATCTGCAAAATCTTCAAAATCTGAGAGGTCTAAAATATTTTTGTCTGAGAAAAGTTTACTTGCTTCAAAAGGCAAGTAGTCAAAACGATCAACATGTGATAAAAAATGTCCTTTTTTTCTAGCAGTTTTTCCCTTCCATCGGTTCTATTGGAATTTGATCTATAAGATATTAAAGAATTGATGAATATAAATTTGAACATACCAAATTTTTGCTGAACAACATAGCAAAGGAGTTAATAAAATTATCCACATGATACTTTATAGTTGAGAAAGCTCAAAATATAATTACATATCCGTCATCCCTCATATTCATATTCTGCTCTTTGAATATCATACTACAATTCAGTTTCCACTTACATTCCTTAGAAGATCCCAGTTTTTCTGTTTTGAGTCTAATGACTTTCCATTGTTATAGGAATGCATCTGTATATCTTGAGGAAAATACCAGGAAAATATTTCAGCCACAAGATAACCATTTGTCATATCCCTGAAAGAAAAACACAACAGAGTTATTCATACAGTATTATTGCGGGCAAAGCCCGCTTATAGGTTATAGCAAATCCTGGGGCAAATAGTTATCATAGGCTAGCTTGTAAGTTAATTGCACAGCGAAAAACCTTTGTAGTATACCTTTTTGATTTCACTACACACTCTATGACTGCATGGTTTTCAGCCTCTTGAGTTGATGTCCTTTGTAGTGTTAAAGAGTACAACATTAAAGTTGAAGCTTACCACTCCACCATTTTTTGGGTAGTATTTAGGGTGTCTTTTGTTTTGTCCTACTATGGGTACTTGCTTTCAGCATTCAACTTTACTGTATAGGCTATATTGAGGTGCATCATTAAACAAGCATGGACCATTTTTTTGGTAGTCTTTCTCACCGTAGGAGTGGGTAGCAGGAAATTTTATGTGTGTGTGTGTGTGGGGGGGGGGGGGGGAGGGAGTACAAAATGTATCAGTTCCTTAAGTACAGTAAATATAACGCATTAATTCAAGACAGGAAAACATTGCATCTACATCTACATGGGTAGGTTGAACCGTCAAGCTTGACTGTTATACAACGGATATGACTTCGGTGGTAACGCAAGAAAAGATGAAAACAAAGAGAGAATAGGCAGAAGAAAATATACAAGATATATACAAGACAATATCAATTAACTATGTGATGGGAAAAAACTGACAAAAAGTAACATAAGATAAATAAATACAATAAACAAAGAAAGAAGGAAGTAAAGTTTTCCCAGAACCTTTTGCTCACCAGGCGTGGACCTGTCTGCCTTCTTTGGAGGTACCAGGGCCCTTACATCCTCGACAACATAGCTCCCACCTTGGCAAGTTAGTCAGTCCTGGGCCCTTAATCAGTTAGAATTGCTTGTTTAATAACCCCTCCTTGAGGGATACCAAGGAAGGGGCCTCAGCTAAAGTAGCTGGAAGTGAGTTCCATAAGGGAACAGTGCGGGGGAAGAAGCTGAATTTAAAAGAGTCTGATGAAGGGGAGAAGCATCTGCATCTCATGGAATGGCTTGATCTCGTCGTTGTTGTTGTTGGTGTCAAGTAGCGTTCTGCTGGGATATCAATCAGGTTATGAATGACTTTGAATAGTAGTGTTAGCTGATTCTTGGATCTTCTATTTTCAAGTGATTTCCATTGGAGGTGGTCCAGCATAGATGTTACACTGCTGGTGTTCCTGAACTGATTGGTGGTATATCGAGCAGCTCTTCTCTGGATCATTTCTAGTTTGTGGATCTGTCCTTGTGATGGGGGCTCCATACAGGGCAGCAGTACTCCAAGTTGGTAAGGACCATAGTAAAGTATGCATTAGCTTTGGTTTTTTCGCTACAAGATCTTAGGTTCCTTTGCAGAAAGCCCAACATGCTGTTTGATTTCTTGCATATCCTGTCTATGTGTTTTTTTCAGGACAGCGATGATCGGATGTCTACGCCCAAATATTTAGTGAAATCCTGTAGTTCCAATGTATGTCCTTTCAGTTGGTAAGGAAATTTGGTGGGACAACGTGATCTTGTAATGCTCAGGACACTGCATTTCTGAAGATGGAATGCCATACCCCACTTGGTTTCCCATTCAGATAGAGCGTTCAGGTCTTCTTGCAGCACTTGTCAATCATCTGGACTCTTGATCTGTCTGTACATAGACAATGCAATCATCAGTAAAGAGTCTTGTATTGGAGGTGATCCTGTTTGGCAAGTCGTTTATAAACAACAAGAAGAGCAATGGGCCCATGACTGATCCCTGGGGGACTCCGCTGACTACAGGAACACTGTCTGATGAACATCCATCCACAACAACCCTTTGGGTCCGACCAGATAGGAATGATGATATCCAGCTCAGCTGTTGAGTGTAGTACCTCCGATACCATAGTGGTGCAACTTTCGTATGAGTCGTTGGTGAGGAACTCGGTCAAAAGCTTTAAAGTCTAAGACCACCATGTCTGTCTGTATACCATTGTCTAGTGATGAGGCCAGGTCGTGGACTAGGGTGACTAGTCTGGTTTCCACCTCTGAAACACTATGTTGTAAAGAGTCTGGTAATACCTGGCAAAGCGTGTCCATTGATTGGTTTGTATACGCAACCCAGTGACTGGGAAAAGCCTGCGCCATGGGCCATAGTCACATTGAAATCCCAAATGTCACATTGTTTTAGTCAATGAGTGGGTCCTTGTCCCATTGAATTTTGTTGTAGTCAAGAAAGGAGAAATGTTACTCTATATTTGTCACATCAGTTTTCAAAATGTCACATTGATTTTCTAAGAGGATGGGCCATTGTCATATTAAAAAAATGTTTAACAAAATCACTGGCAACCGATGAAACGCCTCAACAGGGGTAAAAGTTGAAAATTTTGAAAAACCTGAAAACCTGGAAAAGTCTGTATTTATATAGTAAAAATCGAGAAAATGGGGCATTTTGGAATACTCAAAAACCTGAACTTCAGGCATATGCCTGAAAACTTTTACCCCTGCCTCAACCAATCAGAGCCGCTCGTTCACGGTTATGATTTTGACCGTGGAGATTAGCTATTACCGTACCTAAATCCGTAGTAGATTTCAGGGCCGGGAACCAGACTATAGGGTGACTAACTGGGTTTCACAACTCCTCCTAGCGCGGAATCCATGTTGACAGTCTGTGAGTACTTTAGGCTTATGTTTCATAACACTGCCAGGGCTTTTTTTTCATTTTTGGGGAAGGGGCCTGGCCTTTCAGGTGGGGAAAAAAAGCGCGCGATTTTTCAAATTTGGGGAAAAAATATTATATTGATAATAACAAATATAAAGCAGAAGAACCTGCAGTTTCTCCCTTTGTCTAAATATTTTCTTAGCTATGTACCTATGTAAATTCACTTGACTTGAATATCCATTTTGTCGTCTGCAGCAATTTTCAAATTGGACTACCCTAGAATTTGTTGTTTGGGAAAGGGTTAAACAAATCTTTCAATAGTAACTTGTAGACCAAGACCAGTGGCACTCAATCTAAGACTATTCATTTAGATATAATTTTGTCTTTTGGGAAAGAGTTAAACAAATCTTTCAATGGTAACTTGTAGACCAAGACCACTGGCACTCGATCTTAGACTATTCATTTAGATCTAAGTCATCGTAACTTTAAATAACGTGACAAATGTGCAAAAGTGTCAATACACTGGGGTCGAGTAGTGCCAGTGACCGTTACGAGGCAGACGCTACATTTGATAGACGGGATTTTCCATTTTTCCTTCGATGATCCTGAGTGACAAGAGCTTGTTTGTCTGGCCATCCGCTTTTTTTATCCATATTGATTTGCTTTCAAAAATTTCCAACTATTTTGTGAAAATACTCCCGATGTTGCTTCGTATTTACCTTTTATTCCATGAAGCCGAACTGTATAGGTGACGCCATTTCACTGGCGTGTTCGATTCGGGATCAATGTAAATTTTGACCGACCGAATGTCGGGGAATTTAGTCGGATGGCAATCAGCGCCCCCAAATAACAGCTCATTTATTTTAAAATATCAGTGTGTAGATCGTTTCTGTCCATATTCATTAATTCATTTAATTTTCATTTGTGTGCGTACTATCAACTCGCTTTCCACTTCTTAATTTACAAATCAAACCCGACCTCTTACGGACCTTTGAAATGTAATCTGCATAAACGGTCACTCTGCAAAGGGAATGATAAAGGAAAGTTTATTAATGCTCAAACCGGGCCCCGATGAATTTCAATTCTACCTAGAGGGGGATAACCATAATCGAATCATTCAATCAATTACCCGAGCCGTATACCCCATCATATAGACGCTTTACTTGTTGAGATTAAAAAACGTTTTTCTACAAGTATGATCATCACAAAGATTTGTCCGAAATCTTTTTTTTTATAAAGGCTGAAGAAACAAAACAAATGGGGGATTTTTGCGGACCGGTGGGGAATTTTTCTGCCGGTGGGGAATTTTTTTGGTTGGGGAAGTAGCCGTTCAACGGCTACAGCCATATAGCAAGAAAAACCCCTGACTGCTTACGATTATGTGCTCTAACATCTTGCAGCAGAGGCAGGTCAGTGACACCGGGCGATAGTTGGCTGGGTCATAACGCTGGCCTTTCTTGAAGATTGCAGAGACGTCGGCTTTCTTCCAATTCAGGCAATTGCATACATAGATGTCAAGAGTGGTAAAAAATATCTTATTTACAAACTTTTCCATTTCTGCTGTTAAAATGATGAACCAGAGAAACTCACAAAAAAGAAAAAAAATACTTTAATACTTTAATGTTTACCATTTATAACCAAAAACGGGTTAAATAGTCGGAGTGAAAGATTTGTTTAGAAAACGAAAACCCATGACAGAATTAGATGTCTATCAAAATCCGTCTATATGAGACAATCTTTAACTTCTATTGAATAAATTATAAAACACCTACCATTTTGGCACTTTGACTTGCCATGTCAAATCTAAACTTTGGATCCATTTCAAAACTTCTCTCGGCAAACCCGACATCTTTCGCTTTCATTTGATTACAACTGTTGCCCTTGGATACGTTATTGGTACCCGGCGAGATCCGCAATGATTCGTAACCTCTTTAATTTACCATACATAAATGCAAAAAAGGTAGATTTATATTTCGATGATCAAATCCAATGAATTGCGTTTGAGCAACAATATTCCCTTTGTACAATTCAATTTCAAAAGTAATAAGAAAAATTGTGTTTTATCAATTTTTAAAATGTCGCAAAACTTCAAAGGGCGAATCTAACGAACCCGGAAATGAATAAAATGAGTTGCTTCCCTTATTTCCAAAATGAAAGTAAGAAGATGAAGTGTGAAAACTCCGTTCTCAACAATTTTGCGAATCTGAATGAACGATGATTGTATCTTTTGTTAAATCAGTAACGATATTTAGGCACCGATAAAACCATTTTTACAAGATGGGTGATAAAATGGCCGGAGTTTTGACTTCAGCGACGAGTGTGCTGACCCGGGCTGTGGAACTTGACAGAAAGAGTAGATATGCAGAGGCCAGTATTTGTTACCAGGAGGGATTGCAACTCTTGATGGATGTATTGAAAGGTGAGGAATCAAAATACTGATTTAAGTTAAGAAAAATTTGATTGATAAGAAGAAATGCTAAAAAAAAACATTTTCTCCTTTTGCCTCTATATTATTCTAAATATAGTCTAATACAAGGGCGTAACGCCCATTACGCACACTACGCACATGCTTTATGAAAAAAAAATCGTGAACAGCTTTTGCCGTTTTTTTGTCAAATAACTATAATTCCTTAAAAATGACTTCGAATGAAGCTCAAATTCTGTCTCAAAGAAGGCTCAGAATCGTTCTGCTGCCATCCTGAATATCAAAATTTTCTCGGGGGAGGCACCCCCAAACCCCCCTAACGAGAGGGGGAGACCTCCTCTCGTGCTCTCCCCCCCACTCGCACCTACGGCGCTCGAGAACGCTTCGGCGTGCGTATAATTTAAAATTTCCTGGTTACGCCCCTGTAATATGTAGCCTAATCTGTGCTACATTGAACATACCCCGGTAAATTTTCTTTTCAGATGAATAAAAAATGTTAGCTTGGGAAAGAATCAAGTAAATTTCAAACTGAATGAAAGGTCCTTAAAAACAATTATTCAAATTGTGTTTAAACATCAAATGTAACGTCAAAAAAACCCATTCTTATTATTAAGACGAATGAAAAATATTAACAACGCAATATTTGAAAATTTGATATTCATTATGATAAGGAAGAAATTCACAATTTTCTTATCGCTTACCTGTACAGGCTTTGAGAAAGTCAAGTAAGCGTGACGTCACCGTAGGCCGATATTTTGGCTGCCTATATGCTATGAAGGTTAACATTGCATATCGTCGCTTTTCAACGAAACCCTCGTAACTGCAGCTGGTTATAAGCTGCAGTTAAGAGGTTTTCGTTGAATAGCAGCGATATTTAATTTTTTTAATTGGTATAACATGAATCTGATATACAAAAGATCGGGATGTGTTGTATCGCCAAATATCTTGTCACTGTAGAGATGATAAACATATATAGCATTCTGTTTATTGGCAGTTCGTTATCGGGTCACTGGGAGTCATTTCTTACTGTTAGTAAGTCTTTGTTCAAAATCTCGCAACTACGATACATTTATAGGGCAGTTCGTGCATTTTAGATATGGAATCTGGTTTTTACAATTATGCAATTATAGCGCATTTTGTTAGTTTAAATTCCATTCCATTGCCATCGCATATGCAGAGAATAACCAGTGAAATGAAATCTGGTTATAATTTGCTTGAGTCAGAAAAAATCAATGTGTTTTAGCACAGAAAATATCAAGCGAAAAGAGGAAATTGCTGATTATCAGCATTTTCATTTACCCTTCAATATTTTCTAGAACAATTCCCACATGGGACTTCATAAACAAGTCTTGTTTCGGAATGAGTTAAGCAAATATATTATTTGGTGAGTGTAGGCATTTAGATAGAATGATAAATGTCAAGAAAAGTCTGGAAATAATTCAACAATTTCGATAAATTACATGTTATAATCTAGAGACAGAGAAACTTGTGAAAAATCTACACATTTACTTGTTCATTCATATATTCATATTTGTATATTTTTGGTACAAAATTACTAAAAAAGAATAATACAATTTTATTAAAGTTTATTTATTGGAATTAGGTGGAGTAATTTGTCGTCGGTGATTATATTTGTACGTGTAAATACAAAAGACCTTTCAGGCGTTTACTACTTGATATGATTTTATTGATGTCTATTTTCTAATAAAAATCGATAACACGCCCACCGTAACCTCTCAACCAATTAAATGTGATCTTAGAATAGTACCAGTCCACTATCGAAATTTTACCAATTTTATCGATATGTTAATTCATCGATAACACGCCTACCGTAATTTTTCAGCCAATGAAATGCCTCCTTTTTTAACTGTCAATTCGACTACGAATCCCGACGTGCGAACGTCAACGTAGGTCTGTTTGACGCATGCGCGAAAAATCGATTTCGGCCAGGTAAAAAATTCCGATAAAACACGCTGTGTTATTTGTTAATATCGTCTATTTAGAATCGAACTTTTGAACGGGGACTTTTCATACAGATTTCTGTTATCTAAAAGAAATGAAAATTATTCTAAACTGGTGGTCCAAATTTTTGATTTCGTTCCACCTTTAAAATACAATAATACTTAATAACTAGTATGTGTTTCTGTAATTACTCATGTGTTCCAATTTAAACTGTAAACAATCAATATTCTATATGTGGTTTCAGCGTCAGATCCAAGATTTCTGTGAGGGGGGTTCAAATATACAAGTAGGGGGGGTGTTTTCCTAGTATTGGACAATTGTGACTAATTTCTGCATGAAAATGAAATAATGTGGGTACAGAGGGTGGGTTCGTTTGAACCCCCTGAACCCCCTCTGGATCTGCCACTGAGTTTAGAAATTAATAATGTGTTTCATGCGTTTCAGTATTTCTATAGACCAATTTATCCCATCTTTTCAACTTCTATTGTATCTGCTATTAAACTGAAACAATCATCGTCAAAATAGAATAGCAGTCAAGGGCGTAACGCCCATTACGCACACTACGCACGTGCGTAATGTAAAAAAGCAATGTCATTGTCAAATAACTATAATTCCCTAAAAAATGACTACGAATGAAGCTCAAATTTTGTCTCAAAGAAGGCTCAGAATCGTTCTGCTGCCATCCTGAATATCAAAATTTTCTAGGGGGAGGCCCCCCGAACCCCCCTAATGAGAGGGGGAGACCCCCTCTCGTGCTCTCCCCCCCCCTCGCGCCTACGGCGCTCGAGAACGCCATAGGCGTTCTTGCACGCCTTCGGCGTGCGTATAATTAAAAATTTCCTGGTTACGCACCTGGCAGTGGCAGATTCAAAGGGGTTTGTGGGTCTTGGACAGTGAGGCTGGCAGTACTACCTAAAAAAATTTATCAGAGTCTATGAAATTTTCATCAGACATGTCAGACCGTCTTTGCCATGACTGCTCGAATACCCCTCACAGAAATCCTGGATCCACCACAGACCTTGGATACTTTTTTAATTTGATGTTGAAATTTAATCTGATTTTCCAGTGGATTCTTAAAGGGGCTCATTCTATGTTTTTATGCTTCCGAACTGTTCGGGAACCCATATTTGTGCATGGAAAAACAATTAGCAATGCATAGAAACCTCAATCTTGGCGAAAAACATCTTTCCTTTGCTATAGATCAATCCTTTTATACAAGCGTGTTTACACATTCTATTTTTACTTAAAAACAAGTCAAGGTCAACGAGACACACCTCTGCGGTATTAACACACCTTACAACCGGCTGTGTGGATGACTGTGACCTTATTTGCGAGGAATACGTGAAAATGTTTATTTTGTACAAGCACTGAACATTTATACGCGTATTTATCAACTATGAAATACCAAAGATCCTTTCGTTTATTTATAAAAGTAAATTAATTTGACCTACCATGCACATGACATCAGATGCTGAATCTGTCTTCGCTGACTTTCTACGCAGCCGGTTGTACGGTGTGTTAAATCTCGCTGAGCACAGATGACGTATCTCTGACGTAATTGGTTTTTGAAGGTTGGGCATATGTAGCCGTTACAAAACAAAAACAAGGACGACCAGCATGTTATTAATTGACTTGGATTTCAATACTTAATAAAGCTCGTGGAGTGCTAACAATGGACATAAATGATCTACCCCTTCAGGTTGGTAATTTCATACGTTATTTCTGGTTTGTAATTATTGTGCCATTTGCATTTTTGACAGCCTAGCTCGTCCCCCTTTAAGGTAAAAGCTGTTTATAAAAACTCTATCTTTGCAGTTTGTCCCCCAGACAAAAAGGATGGTATCAGAGATAAGATTAAACAGTACATGAACAGAGCTGAAGAGCTCAAAAAGATTGTGGAAAAAGAAAAAGAAGGTATGATATGGAATGCCATGCTAATCAGGCCCATAGGAACAGGGGGGGGCTAGGGGGGGGGGGGGCTAAGCCCCCCTAAAGTTGGCCAAAAATGCCAAATTTTCCTTATTTCACACTGAAAATTTTGGGAAAATTCAATTTAGCCCCCCTAACATTCAGACAATGAGGCTTTAGCCCCCCCCATATGAAATTGCTTCCTACGTGCCTGCTAATCATAAATTATATACAGCGATTTTGATAGATTTGTATGATACCTTCTAATGATGTGTCCATCAAGTTCCTTTTGTGACCAAAGATTTCGCAGGCAGTATAGACTCAGATCAACCTGCACAGACATGCAGTCTGATCTTAGCCTACACTGCCTGCATTTTACCTTATAATTGCAGTAAAATCTTCAGATGAACTTATTAACCCAGTACTGCACAGTGGCGCCTTGTGACTCCCTCATAAGGAAAAGCTTGGGAAAACATTATGAAGAAATTGATTGTGACAAGCAATTTCTTTATTTTCCACAATGTTTTCTGACCTAAAATGGAAACATTTTTGAAATTTCATCAACTTGAAACTGTCGTCTGCAACACCTTTGAAATTGGAAAAGTTCAAATTTTGCCGTCTGGTAATGGGTTTAAATGTCTATTAAATTGGTAATTTGTTTGGAACAAAATTAAAGGCAGCAGGACAAGTGTTAAACAAAAGATCAACAGAACTAGATAAAGATTAAGTTGATGTCATAATATGGTAACTTTGACTTTAAACCCTTAGGCTTTATTTAATGACAAAAATTCTTAACCAGTCTTAACGGTAATAACCCGTCCAAATTGACAAAAATTGATGTTAGTAACATTTAGACTTTTCTCTGTTTTGTATGAGTTGGATAAACCAATCCATTCTCAATGCCAAAATGTGAACAGAGTATGTAATTCTTTCGTCTATAGATGAAAGGGTTAGTTTTCAATTATGGGCACTGATTATTAATATTTGCTTGACTTTTTACAGAGGGTAAATACCACGAGCAGATACAAATAGAAAATGACTCAACTGGCCATTCATATGAGATATTATTCTCAAGATTTCTTGATGAAACTTTGACAGAAGTTGTTGTTGAGGACCCCTACATACGCTCAACCCATCAGGTAAGATCTTTATTTGAAATATTTACATGTATACTGCACTGGTGTAATAAGAGGGAGGGGGCAGGCCCCCAATAATTTAGAAGGGGGGCAGCATATCCTATGCCCCCCCCAATAATACACCCATGCTGTCTGAAAGTGTCCAGATTGCAAGAAATGGCTTCTAAGAATTCAAAAAAAAAATTGGGGGGGGGGGGGGGGTGCCGCCAGACCCCCCCCCCCTCCCGCCCCCCTAGCAATGCTACGCTCGATTGGGTTCCTTTAACTTAAATAATTGGGCCCCCCCCCCCATATTATGAACCTTTTTTCACCTATGTACTTTAAGAATGAAGATTGTTCTGATCATTGAAGACATAGGGAAATTATTAAGCATTTTGTCTTTGTTTTAAAATATTTCCTAGGGTGAAATGTAACCAAAGCCCTTCAATAATATTGATTTCGTTGTCCAAACCTCTTTCCCCAGGAATGAGCCTAAAATAGTATATCACTCCTCTTCAACAAGAACCTTGAAACTGCAACTTAAAACAAGCTGCAGTTAAAAAATTTCTTTTGAAAAGTCCCGATATATTGGCATGGTCATTTGGGAAAGGCGTAAGTCTTGTCCAATGGGCAATAAGTTTTGTTCTGTTATTCCAGTGAAGATTTCTAACAGCTGCTTTTCAACGAAAACCTCATAACAAGCTGCAGTTACAAGGTTTTTGTTGAAAAGTGACATATATTTTTCTACCTTTTCTATTTACAGTTATACAATTTCCTCAGGTTTTGTGAATTGCTGATCAAATCACCAGCAAAAGTTACCAAAATACAGTTAATAACAGGACAGGAGGAGGTGTGTATTCTTCTTTTCTCTCAATGTTTTTCAAAAGCAGTTTGGATTTGGTACTAGATTGGATATATATCAAGACCAGGGATTGCCATGGAAAAGGTTAACCCATAACCAGACTTCAACATTTTAAACTGGTACAATTTCAAAGATTATGCAAGCTATTTCTTCATTTACCACAATATTTTCCAAAAGGCATCACTATGTGGGAAAAGGTTAACCATTTTCCAAAGAAGATGGGGTTTTATGAAAACTGGTATTGCTAAAACATTCAAGCGAACAGGGATAATGTTGATAACCAGCATTTTCTTATCAGCATTTTCTCCTTTTGCGTCGATATGATTATTTTTTTCTTACTTTTAATTTGATACATAGGGAATGTGTTAAAGAGGGCTTATTTTAGAGACAAGAAGAAAATGCTGATGAAACACAATTTTTAGTTTTTCCTTACAGTTTTTTGTTCTTTGACATTTTAAATAATTTGCTGCATTTTCAAATTTGATACATTTGAGCCAGGATCTGGAAAGATGTCCCTTATGACAACATTGTTCAAGATAAGTCTTGGTATACAAATAGTCTGATCAAGATCCATGTTGTTCTCCAATAGCTTGTTCATGGCCATAACCAACTCTTAAGTTAGCAGGATGAATCCTTATTAGATTACATCTGACCACAGGCTGACTTTACAACAAGGCTTTCTGAATATTGCGGCTCATTTGATTTGTTGTCTGCCATCAATTCCATTTGAGCCGGGATCTGGAAAAATGTCCCTTATAGCATTTTTTAAAAAATGAGTTTCAAGATCGGCCCATTGTCAAATGGAGTCCAATATGCATCCATGCTGCTCTCTTTCAATAACTACAGGTCACAAAGAAGCTATTAGAGAACAAGATGGATTCTGATCAGACTGTGCGTATGCACAGGCTGATCTAGATCCATGTTGGGCTCAAAAGCCTTAAGGGACGTTTTTCCAGATTCTGGCTAATTTCTTCTATTAATTTATTTTGGAAGGCGTTCATAGGCTTTTTTTATAGGCCCGAAGGGTCGTATTATGTTATGGCCCCGCTCGTCTGTCTGTCCGTCTGTCCGTCCGTCTGTCTGTCCGTCCGTCCGTTAGCAATTTCTTGTGTGCGCAACTCCTCCTACAGTTTTGATCGGAATTCGATCAAACTTGCCACAATGAATCTCCATGGTGTTTAGTTGTGCATCACGCTTACGGAATTTAATTATCTCTTTTCGTTCTTGAATTATCTGCCCTTGAATTAAAAAAATGCCCATTTTCTTGTGTGCGCAACTCCTCCTACAGTTTTGATCAGAATTTCATCAAACTTGCCACAATTAATCTCCATCATAACAAGGGCCGTCAGAGACGGACAATGCTCCCCGAATAAGGCATTGTCACAATAAATGTATGCCATGGAGAGCACTTTATTGTCAAGGGCATCTGATTTGCTACTCAAATATGAAATTTCATCAAATTCTGACCATTAGACTAGGAGAAATTAGAGAAAAACTGTATTTGACCATAAGTCCCCTTTTCCCACGACAAGGCCTCAAATCCAAAAACGGGGAAAAGTACATCGGCATTTTGTCACAGGGAGTTCACATGGTAAGTTTCATTTGATTTGGCCCAAGGGTTATGGAGATATTGCTTCGGACGGACGGACGGACGGACGGACGGAATGACGGACGGACAGGACGGACGGACGGACGGACGGACGGACGGACGGACAGACGAAGCGGCGACTATATGCTCTCCCTTCGGGGAGCATAAAAAATGCCCATTTTCTCAAAAATGTCCATTTTCTCCTGTGTACAACTCCTACAGTTTCAATCAGAATTTAATCAAACTAGCCACAATGAATCTCTATGGTGTCTTGTTGTGCAAACAAAATTTTGATAACTTTTCATGTTTGAATGATCTGCCCTTGAATCGAAAAAAATGGCCAATTTTACTGACAAGCCCCTCTCGGGCGTATATGCGCCGCTCTGCGAAGCTCCATCTTCGCAAGCCAAGGGTGACATCTACGACGTAACGTCGTTTCTGTATTCACCCTTGGCGGATTTAGTCCGATTTTCTTGGTCTCCTGGAAAGCATTTTCATTGGTTCCAGCGAAGTCTCGCTGGAACCAATCAGATTGTCGACTGATACATTTGTTATGAGTAACCAAATCATGACAACGGGCGGGAAAAAGCATTGCATTTGCAACTCAAAAACGCGAAGATAGGCGATTTTTCCTAAGAATTTCACTGCAATAGACAGGAATTCCCTAACTTTAATCGACGAATTATTGTACTTTCGACAATTCCACCAAAAAAGCAGCTAATTTTACATAATCCGCATGACGTATGACGCGAAAGACAACGCGCGTTAATGATGTCATCAACAATGGACGTAAACAACCAGCAATTCAACCGCTAGGCGGCACTTCGCGATTTCAAGAAAATCGGACTAAATCCGCCAAGGGTGAATACAAATGTAGGTGGGTTCAACCTTGGCTAGCGAAGATGGCGAAGCTCTTGTTATTTTCATATAGACTATTTGAAAAATTCTAACCATTTCTAAAACAATAAAAATATTGAATGGTCAAACTTAAAAAAAAAATGTGGAGACAGAAATAAGTGTTATACTTTTCTTTGTAGCATTTTGACCAGAGAAAAAACCAGCAGCGTAAACTAGAAGAGTTGTCTAACAGTTTATCATCATATAATATAGCCCTTACTGTTGATTATTCAGATACTCTTCATGACAGAGAAATAAGGTAACTATGTTTACTATTATGTTATTTCAACACATTTTCCTATAAAATCATTTTGCAAAACGACATAGTTTTTGGGTGATTCAAATTCAAAGATGATGCATATGACAATTTCAAGTCCATAGAATTGAAAGTTTGTGGGTCTCTTTTGGGTAGAAGATGTTCATAATGGCACTAGCAATTTCTTTATTTTAAACAGTGTTTTCCTATCTTTTAGGGAGTCAAAAATAGTCAACGCATGGGAATGGGTTTATGACATAATATGAAAAAGACTGCAGACCAAAAATTGTCATGAAGTTAATAAATCTAGTACAGAATTATCAAAATTACAGGAAATATATAGGGAATTTGAGAAAATGGTATCAGTGTTTTTAAGCCTATACAAAGAGTAAGAGTAAACCGAAGTCAGTTTTGGGGATTTTTGCTTGACAATTTTATACTTGTTCCATATATCTATTAGATCTATTAACCCTTTCCCAATGACAAATTTTAGGGTGGTTCTATTTGACAGCTACTGCTGATGCCAAAATGGTTGTAGATAAATGTAAAATTTGAGAAAATATTGAGACAAAAGGAGAAACTGCTGATAACCAGCAGTTTTGTCTCAATGTTTTCCAAGAGCAATTCTATTAGGGACATCAAAACCAGGTCTTGTTTGGGAAAGGGTTAAGCATGTACATGTATGTATCTTGAAAACAGAACTTGTTTTTACTTATAGGTTGAACAATGGCTGGATAATTAAGATTGGGAGAGGACTAGATATTTATAAAGCTACAAACAGTAATTTTTGTGTGGGGTTCTGTGATTTTGATTTGAGGAAATGCCATGCTACCACAGTGGATATATTTCATAGTAAACATTTGAACAAGAAATTTGGTGCCACTTGATGTTAGCTCTTTCCCTAATGGGAAAACAACTGACTGATGCAATTTGAAAGCTCCTGCATAAAACAATGAACATATTGTCGCTTTACAACAAAAACCTCGTAACTACAGCTTGCCTTAACCCTTTCCCAAACAAGACCTGGTTTTGACGTCCCTAAGAGAATAGACTTGGGAAAACATTGAAACAAAAGAAGAAACTGCTGATAACCAGCAGTTTCTCCTTTTGTCTCAATATTTTCTATGCCATAATTTATACAAATTCCAACTTTAGTAACTTCCATCTTGAAAAGCCTTGACTTAACCCTTTCCCAAACAAGACCGGGTTTTGATGTCCCTAATAGAAAAGGCTTGGGAAAACATTGAAACAAAAGAAGAAACTGCTGATAACCAGCAGTTTCTCCTTTTGTCTCAATATTTTCTATGCCATAATTTATACAAATTCCAACTTTAGTAACTTCCATGTTGTCATTTGCGGCAGTTTTTGAAGTGGATCACCCTAAAATTTTCCCATTTGGGAAAGGGTTAAGCTGCAGTAACATTGTTTTTGTTGACGAGTAGGGATAAATGATCATGTTGAACTTGATGGATATTTACTATTTCTCTGTACAAAATAACACAAAAAATATCAAGACAATAGGAGAATGCTGATTTTCTTTTGCCTCTATGTTTTCCAAAGCCTTTTCTAAAAGGGACGTCAAAACATGGTTCTGTTTAGGAAAAGATTAACCCACTTCGAATCAGTGAGGCCCTACTATATATTGGTATACAAAATCTTGCTTGAAAAGAAGTAAATATTCATCACTTTCTCCTTTTTCCTTCAATGTTTTCTATGTTACAAAATGGAAATAAAAAAAAGCATTGCTTTTGACGTCATTCACTCATTCACTCATTCAAATGTAGAGCAGCCTAAAATATTGTCATTTGGAGTGTGGTTAAAGTTAAACACTATGAATATATCATCATTGTTTATGCAAAACATCGTATGTCGATTCGTGCAATTTTCAAAGTACAGACTTGTGTGCCTAGTTTAGACAATTCTCACAGATTTTGAGATACGTTTACTGATCAGTATTAATGACAAATTATTTGTGAACAATATGTCCAAATTTTAAGTAAAACATTTTAGTTTGAGAAAAGTTATTACACTTTTTTCCCTCCCCTTTAAAATTTTCCAAAAACGAGATACGAGGTTTTGCATTTACAACGACGATATGTCTTTATATGCATGTTGAATTATGAATTCCAAAAAGAGGTTTTCAAACCCCAAATGTTCCAATTAAGCAATGTCAATATTTTCTAACTGACCGAAAAGGAACAGATGGATAATGTACAAGTGATATCGTCGGTGTTATTGCAAAACCTTGTTACTCCAGCTTCATTAAAGCTGGAGTGACGAGGTTTAGCAAAAACACCAACTATATTTCGTAACAAAGAAAGGCCATATTTAAAAAAAAGTTTTGACATTAGTCCAGCTAGTAAGGTGGACCATTTTGATAGTTATGTGCAAAAATGTTATTTCATTTAACCCTTTCCCAAACGGCGAAATTCTAAGGTGATCCACTACAAAAACTGCCACAAATGACAAAATGGATGTCATTAAAGATAGAATTTGTGCAAAATGTGGCACAGAAAATATTGAAACAAAAGGAGAAACTGCTGGTTATCAGCAGTTTCTTCTTTTGTTTCAATGTTTTCCCAAGCCTTTTCTATTAGGGACGTCAAAACCAGGTCTTGTTTGGGAAAGGATTGAATAAACTGTAGACGGTATTATTTCATGTGAGCAAAGATTCATTAATTATATGTAAAATGCAACATACCGTATATGTAATTTGCTGTCCCGGGGCCAAAGGATAGCATGTTGCACAGATCGCTTCTTTTCAACAAAGACTTGTAACTGCTACTTGTTTGAAGCTGCAGATACTAGGTTTTTGTTAAAAAAACGACGCGACGATACATTGGTCTTCTTTCTTCGTTTTTAAAAACTCAAATTGGGATAAACTTTAAATGCAAACACGAAAGAAAGAAAAAAAGTCACATAATTCTAGCTGTGCCTACTCAGTCTGCAAGCCAACAAGAAACCTGATTTACTATCATTTTCATCTAAAACATCTTAACTACATTTTATACTTTGAAGAAAAACGGCGATTAGTAGATTACGGCACACATATTTGGAATTTCTACCATAAATAAAATGTTATGAAAAGATGCACAATTATGGTATTTTATAAGCCCTTTCCGAAACAAGACCAAATGATATATGACATATTTGATTATTTTCTGCAATTGTTGTCACGTAATTGTTCGTCGTTCGTACTTCAATTATTGAAGCAGTTCTAGACACCCGGACAATAAGAAAATCTTTCGTATGAGTTGTTCAAAGCACTATAATTCGGAACACGTTTTTTCAGTAAAATAAATTCAGGTGGTCTTAGCAGAAAAGCAACGGCGGTCAACTTATTAGATATATTTTTTGCGCGTTATTTTATTGTCATATTATTGAGCAATCCCCTATGGTGCCCCAACGAAATTCAGTTGCTTGGAAAAATTCATTTGACGCCCCACAAGTAAAATCTTTTGGAAACATTAGGGAAATTGAGAAATTGCTTGTGACAAGAAATTTCCCATGTCTTACTTTGTGTTCTACCCTGAAAGACCAATAAATGTTAAAAGAAATCACTTGAAACTTTTTTCTGCATTATCTTTGGATTTGAACATGTTCAAAATTTTGCCGTTTGATACTTGGTAAATCAGTTAAATTCTCACTAATGGACCGTTTGCAAGAGTTTTCCTTTATGTAGGCCTAACCCCACTTTTCGTGAATTTTCCCAAATTCTAGATAAGAATTCTGAAATACATAGATATCATTCTGTAAATGGGTCAACCCTTTCCCAAACAAAACCTCCTTTGAAGCCCATAGGGGAATACGCTGTACAGAAGATTGAGCGGAAAGAAGAAAATACTAATTACCGCATATTCTCCTTTCGTCTTGATATTATTTGTTCTATATTGTCCTCAGATAATTTGTTTTAAAGCACTAAAATTATTGTCTGTAGGAACTTTCAAAGAGGATCAGTCTAAACGTTTAGTTGTTTAGGAAAAGATTCATTCCTTTCCAAAACGTAAACAGTATAGACTCGTTAGATTTGATAGAGATGCAGACAACAATAACACAAAAAGGCAGACAATTGATTTTGTATGATTTAGCATAGAAAGTATAGTGGGAAAATGGAAAAATGCTGGTCATCAACACGTCCGTGTCTTTCACACGCTAGTGTGCTAGGGCTTAAAACCTTAATTATTTAGGAGAAAAGGTCAATTCCTTTACATGTAAAGTTGTGAACTCGGAGCAAAGTAGTTCAGTCGCGGAGAGAACACTATGGGACAATATCAACTACAACCGCTCTCCATTGTTCTTTTAATACTTACAACCGTGCATGGTCAAACAACCTTTGATCCGGGCTGTAGTTTTTATAACGGACAATGCGTGTATAACGTGAAATTAGGTCACGCTAACCAGTGTGACTCAACAACCAAACGTGATTCGACGTCAACGTCTTCTACGTCAACGACGGGTTCGGGTTTCCAGGTATCCGATAGCTTACTCGTATTCTATATAATTATCGTCGCTTTTCAACAAAAAACTCGTAACTGCAGCTTGTTTAAAGCTGCAGTTACGAGGGTTTTGTTGAAAAGCAGCGATATTTTTCTAATTTTCCTTTGCTGTCTTTCACAAATTTATGTATTAGGGCTTAAAAGCAGACAATGTCTTTGGGGAAAAGGTTAATTCCTTCACATGTGAAGTTGTGAACTCGGAGCAAAGTAGTTCAGTCTCAGAGAGAACAGTATGGGACAATATCAACTACTGTCGCTTTCCATTGTTCTTTTAATACTTACAACCGTGCACGGTCAAACAACCTTTGATCCAGGCTGTAGCTTTTTTTAACGGACAATGCGTGTATAACGTGAAATTAGGACACACTAACCAATGTGACTCCACGACAAAACGTGATTCGACGTCAACGTCATCTACGTCAACGACGAGTTCGGGTTTTCAGGTATCTGGTAGCTTACTCGTATTCTCTTCTCTCTATATATATATTGTCGTTTTTCAACAAAATTCTCGTAACTGCAGCTTGTTTAAAGCTGCAGTTACGAGGGTTTTGTTGAAAAGCAGCGATATAACAGAATACAAATGGTACAAGACGGGAAAAAGCTATTTTAATCTGACTTCATTCGTGATTTGTGTAACTCTTCGAAAGTCGATATATTATGAATATGTTATTGCAGAACAGTTTAGGTATTAGTCACGCTAAGCGTTTACAAACTGAGACTGATGGGGATCAAATGTCATATGACATTCATTTCGAATGTGACTTTTGATTTACTTGGGATTTTTGTTCCTATCAAGACTGCATTTTATTGTGTCCCTACGTTCCCGTCTTGCAAGCCTCATGTCTTCTTACATGTAATTGACCAAACGCCAATCGATAGATCGCTCCGCCCAATGTATACCTCACGATAAATGACCTGGCAGAGCAGCCCATGCTGATCGAATGGAATGCTCTGTCAGGTCAATTCTCGTCTGCTATAGAATCAAATACAAACAGTGGGGGCATCGGCATGTCGATTGTTTTGATTGTCAGTCGATAGATCGATACTATACCACGTGCAACGAAGAATGTAAGACAAACAACGAAGATGTGGCATTTTTCTGATCGTTGATTGGCTTATCGATGGTTTTGATTGACAGCCGGCGTTTGGTCAATTGTCGCAGCAATTTTGCACTCGTTTTGTCTAATTTTGCAGATGAAAGACGCATGAAAAATTCCTACCATCGCATGCTAAGTTTCTATTTATATGGAATTCGAAATTGTTTTGTATACAAGCACAGTTTGTTAACTTGATCCACCATACCTGAACCGGACTATATAGTCCGTGGGCTGGCTACACCCAAGGTCCCCCCTACCGGGATTTTATGACACCTATATCATTGTAACGCTTGATGAATTCCCTTTCAAATGCAACTTGTTGTTTGATATATAAGTGCTGGATAAGCATATGCGGAACGATTGATTATCTCCCCTTGAATTACAAAAAATACTTGTTTATAACTCACCTTATACACATTCACGGGATCCAAAATAACCCAAATTTAAGCGCAAATGACCAAAATGCTTATAGATTTTATCAATTCATATCGCTAAATAATAAAAGATAATTTCACACCAAAATTAGCACGAATTATGCCCCTTGAATATGTAAAACAAGAGAAAAATAGTATAGATATTGCCTTTGTTTATATTTACTTTGCATTTGGAAATCATTTCCTCAGCGAATAATTGCTAGAATATGTTTTAAAGTGTTTATTAGATGCCTTGTAATAAAAGTCAAAGTGTTGACTATCGACATTTTAGAATATATTCGACATTTCAAATGATTTTGCAAAATGGCCGCCGCAAAATGACCACTTAACTAAATATCGAAATATCACTGCCCTATAATTTGTAATCATGTTCTGTATGTAAATGAGATCATTTCTTAGGAAAATTGAGTATATTAAGTCTAAAAGTGTTGCCATGCTTATATTAGGCTTTTTTGTCATTTTTTTTTAATTTTCAAAATGGCCGCCAAAATCTCATATATGCAAAAATGATGTAAATGTTTTCATTTCTGCAAATCTTCTGCACTTAATATTGTATTTTCAAATGTATTTCAACTTCTTATTAAAACTACATGATTCAACAAGTAAATAAATGACATAACATTGAAAATATATATTTCCAAAACGGTCCTAATTACCGTATAAATGGTAATAAATCCCCAATCCCATAAATTAAGTACTGAAGAAAATCCAAATTGATTATTTTCTAGGAGAGGTAAGCATTTTCCCTCTTTGACAGAAACCATGTACCCGATTCTTTGATAATGAGTCCACATTGGAGTACATCATTGGTATCTTTTTGCATGAAGGTTTTAGGTCTTACATGGACAAGGGACGCTTTGGATAATAGGTGTTATAGAGGGTATAAAGACATTAAGGATTACTTTGGTCATAAAGCGTTTAAGCTCTTTTTTTGTGGGGTGGATATGTTTAATAAAAAACACCAATATCAACACTTTTGCCACGCTAAAAAAGGCTTCTTCACTGTTAATTTACATGACATATAATACAATACAATAATATGTATTTTATGTAATCTGCCTAAATGCTCAAATACGAGCATGGATCAATGAATAACTGACCTAACTTTTTATGTTTAGATCGACATATTTTCTCTTGAAATACTTTCCACCCAGGCCTATGCCCTTTGACCAAACGATATGACCATAGCAGTTGAAAAAGAAGTTAAACTCAAATTAAGCAACGTTAAAGGTGGTCAAGTGACATCAGTCCAGAAGTAAAGAAGTCCGAGAACTTTCCAAAGAACCACACCTAAACTGCATCAATAACTTCTTTCATGAGACTTAAAATTGCAACCATTCGTGTCCTTAAAGGAAAGAAGTCAATAGCAGCAAGTTCATATGGATAGGAAGGGTGTGATCTAAATTGATACCCATTTTCTCGACAACATCCATTGTACTTTGACAATTGTGTACTAATGTAATTTTCAGTTGCAAGCAGCGGTCACATTTTGAGCGTCTGCCGCTACGTTTCTCACGTATGGTCTGCTTCAGATTGTCTAGCACCTTGGCATAGTATGCTTCGTTAATTGTACCTTTCTTGGGTAATATGTCCAACAAAATATTTTATTGCAACCCCCAATTGTCCCAAAACATTGAATACTGAACCTTGTCTGTAAAACATTGAAAAATTCTTGGCCGTTGGGATTCCATACCAACGTACCTAGGACTTTGGGGCCTGTTTTATCAAAACATTTAAGTCGTATTTTTGACTTACCAATGTCTTAAAACTCGCTTAAAACAACAATCGCATAACCCAGCTTTTGTTAGAATGGCGATGCACTTTTCTTACCCTAAACTTGTCGTAAGTCGTCGGTAAGTCAAAAATACGACTTAAATGTTTTGATGAAACAGGCCCCTGGACCTTTTTTTTCGTTTATGAGAATGCAACATGTACTCTTTGGAATTTTAGATCCAACAGTCTGTAAGTTTGTGCATCCTTTTGCGATCAAGCAATATCTTGAAAAAGATAATGCATGGACAATTTGTTACTTTAATTCGCTCAGCAAGTATATCAGATCTGTGAATTTATGACACATACCATCGACAGTGGTTGCAACTTTGCCTTCAGACCGAGCATCATCTTCTTAAGTTTCTCTGTCGCGTTATAACCCCCGCTCCCCCACCCCCAACCACGATATTTTACTTGAGAATAAGATGGTACAGAAGACCAGTAAACTCATCATGCATGTTTTACCCTCAGTCCCTTTTCAATACAAGTGTCGAACCATAGCAGGCTCTCCCTTTTTTGTGAAATGGCTTTCTAATAACCGTATATTTAGACAAGTTTGTGCACTTATAATGACATATATAAATCGCGGATTCCTTGGTTGATTGGAAATTGCTTATATGTGTTATTAATAGCTAGCCCTTGTGTTTTATGGATTTTATCTCATCCTGAGGTTAGCTTGTTGTCTTCCACTAAAGTCAGAATTTCAAAAACTAATTTGTGGTGGAGATGTTTGAAATGAATTAAGAAATGCACGAGCATATCTAAAAACTGATAACAAAACGAAGGATTTCAAATCTTCGGCAAGCGACATAATACAACACTAGAAGTTGGAATATGATGTGTTTCCCTCTCATCATAATCAACAGAAATTGTGTTTGCTATTTAAACTAAATCTTTCAAAATAACATTTTGTTACACGAATACGAGGATTCCTCACAAATCAAGTGTCTTCGAAGTACTGGTATCCAACCAATAAGGTACATACGTACAATTTTTAACTGTTTATATTATCACATATAAGTATTCTCAATTATAAAGGTGTAAAACGATGTCACTCGAATGCAATTTGATAAAGAAATGAATAATTCAGTTGCTATTATAGGCAATTTTAAATCATCAATTAATGCACATGACAGTGCAAATATGAAACTGACCAGTTTCAACTATCGCTTATTAGAATATATTTGGTAAACTGTGTTCCTGTAACATAGCATTCCAATCAATAGAAGTGGTTGGGAAGATTTCTCTACTGCACAGCATGTCTCCAATAGTATTGTTAAGTTTAAACTTGGAGCAAAGTGTAAAAAAGCATGCATTACAAGGCAAACATGGTATAAATCAAAGGTGACCATACATGTACTCCAATGGGAATTCATTATTAAAACGCTTTTTAGTACTTAATTTTTACAAAATAAAGTTTCTTGTGTAAAAGAAAACTGTATTTCACATGGAAAAAATCAAAGAAAGCAGGTTAAAGTTTTTAGCATTCATTTGCGCTAAATGGAATTTTATTGCCATTTATACGGTAATTTTTCAGAGCATATATTGTTAAGATTCTCCCTTTTAATGGATAAATCATGAAATTTTAGTATTCAAACACAACAAGTAAACAATTTAGGGAAAAAAGATGCAAAAATGAAAGTCATTAATATTATTAGAGAATATTTGAGAATTTATTTGCCATTTAGAGAAAAGTATGCAAATAATAATTATTGTGAATGCGAAAATAAGCCCGTATTTGCTTGTTCTGTGTAGCTGATGAATGGTTTATGAACTTATTATTGATCTATTAGTGTTCATTTGGAACATTAAGCATTATAAAAACGAATCGCCTCAGCATATTTATTCCATAGAAAAGCCTTGTTTTAGCTAATTAAACACATATTTCTACTTTCTCATTAATATTCATGAATATGCAAATTAGCTAAATAAAAATTATTTCAAGAAAAATGTCTATCTAAAATTTTAAGACTAGTCTCGTGTTTTATTACCAAAATAAGTATATATCTTAAATAAGTATTTTAAAATATTTTATTGCAATTAATTGATCCAAGAACTGAAACGTAGGAAAATGAGCAGTTGCCATGGTAACAGGCCTACCATTTTCTTGTCCAGCACTTTTAAATCAAACAAGAACCTGAATTCATTAATATGTTTCCTGCGCTTCAAGAAAATATAGGTCTTAAAAAATCTCACATGGTGGGAAGTGTTTCTATTCACTAGTAAACTAGTAAAGTCGTCTTTTTGCATATTAAACACATATTTTCCACAATCTCATTAATATTCATGAATATGCAAATAAGCAAAATTTCTGAAAAATCTTCAGGCTGTGAGAGAAATGTAATGACAACGTTTTAAAACTAGCCTCGATGTTTTCTGACCAAAATAAGTAATTTTATTGCAATTAATTGATCCAGGCGCCGGAACGAATGAAAATGGGTGGTTACCATGGTAACAAGCCAACTACTTGCTTATCCAGCATTTTTAAATCAAATAACAAAGTGAATGTATTGAAATACATCATAAGCTTCAAGAAAATATAGATCTTCAAAAATCCTACCTGGTAGGGAGGTTTAAATTCACTAGTAAAGTCTTGTTTTTAGCAAATTAAACACATTTTCTTACTTTCTCATTAATATTCATGAATATGCAAATTAGCAAATTTTAAAAAAATGTCTATATTTTGAGAGAAATATCTTGGTAATAATTTAAAACTATTTTGAAAGATTTATGACAAAAATAAGTAATTTTATTGCAATTAATTGATCCAAGTGCTGGATTGAAGAAAATTGGACGGTTGCCATGGTAACGAGCCCGCCATTTGCTTATCCAGCACTTTTAAATTGAACAACAAGCTGAATTCATTACTATACATCATAAGCTTCAAGAAAATATAGGTCTTCAAAACTCCCACTAGGGGGGGGGGGGGGGGGGGGGGGGGGGGAGGGTTTCGGTTATGGGCCCATGGACTAATACTTGATATTGTTTTACAGAGTTGTTCTTGTAAAGACATAGAAAACGCGAACAGCGATGTTAAGTCCCTGTGGAACAACTTTCATACGTTACAAGGAAACTTCGACAATCTTGCTGGGAAGCTGAACGCCACACAAGACCAGCTCTCAGCGAAGACTTTAGACCTTGACATGCTACAGAAGAACAATACAAATATTATGGCGCAGCTGGCTGATAGGGAGTACTTGTTGAACAAAAGTCGGGTGAGTTGTACATTGTTCATCGCTGTTTTTCAACAAAAACATCGTAACTGCAGCTTATTTTAAGCTGCAGTTACGAGGTTTTTCTTGAAAAGCTACGATATAGTCACACAAGATGCACTCTCAGCTAAGACCGTAGACCTTGACATGCTAGGGAAGAACAATACAAACATTATGGCACAGCTCGCGGATAGGGATTACTTGCTGAACAAAAGTCGGGTGAGTTGTACATTGTTTATCGCTGTTTTTCAACAAAAACATCGTAACTGCAGATTTAAACAAGCTTTAGTTACGAGGTTTTTGTTGAAAAACGACGATATCGCCACACAAGACCAACTCTCAGCGAAGACTGTAGACCTTGCCATGCTACAGAAGAACAATACAAACATAATGGCACAGCTGGCTCTTAAGGATTACTTGCTGAACAAAAGTTGGGTGAGCTGTACGTTGTTTGAAATCGCTGTTTTTGCAATACATGTATAAACCCTGTAACTGCTGTTACGAGGTTTTAATTGCAAAGCGACGGCAATGTGGACAGGGAGTACTTTATGAATAAAAGTTTGCTTAGCTATACATTGTAAGTTGTCGATTTTCTTCTAAAATCTCGTAACTATGTACAACTTGTTTAAAGGTGTCCATATCGTCGGTGTAAATGCAAAACCTCGTATGTCGATTCCTATAATTTTCAAAGTACAAACTTGTGTGCCCAGTTAAGACAATTCTCCAGGGTTTTGAGATATTTTTACTGATCAATATTAATGATACATTATTTGTGAACAATATATCCATATTTCAAGTAAAACATTTCAGTTTGAGAAAAATTATTGCACTTTTTCCCCTCCCCTTTAAAATTTTCCAAAAACCGAGATACGAGGTTTTGCATTTACAACGACGATATGATAATTGATTTATAACAACGCCTACAAAATACTATTGTTTGTAAGAAATTACGTCACTGGATAAAATTGTTACTTATTTAACAGGTCGACCTCGCAAACACAGTATCCACGATGAATACCGAACTTGATCGACTACGCAGGGAACTCACAAACAGTAACAATCAGCTGAAAGTCTGCAATGCTAAATCAGGCTTCACTGATGGTCCGGGCACTGATTCACCGGGTATGTGGATATATTTTCTTTCAATCTACTAAAGTCCGGTCAAGATATTGTGGTGCCTGTTTATAAAAAGAAAATAAAAAATGCATGTCGACGGTTTTATTGCAAAACCTTGATTTAAGCTGGAGTCACAAAGTTTTACAATAACACCGAAGTTATGTACAGAACACAACATCAAACTCAAAAGTGTATTTTTTCATGTCATGGGTTGAATCTTGCAGGTGCCTCACATCTGTTTTGAAAATTCATTTCAATCCCTTACCATTTCATATAAATGACTTATTTTCCATCAATGAAATCTCTTTTAAGTTTCTATGGCATTCAGGCCAGCGGGCTATTGTCATGGCGGTGTGTTCGTCTTGCGTCAGTCCGTCCGTAAACGTGTTCTTGAAAAATCTTCTCAAAAACAACTGGATGGATTACAACCGAACTTCACAGGATTGATTCTTGTCTGTTTTTTTAATCCACATTTTAGACAACTGTATTTATTCATAAGACTAAGCTTAAACATTTCTAGAAGGTAAAACAATCACATATTTATTACTTGCATTTTGTTTCTCTTACAGCCATGTACGGAAACTTTGTCACGAGTATTTGTCATTTTGAAACAAAGGACATTTGTAACTATACAATGGATGCATCGCATAGCGTTGAGAGATGGTACACTGGCAAAGGTAGACAAAACACAGCTTCCGGACCCGTAGAGGATCATACGTTCGGGGCACCCAATGGTATGCTGTTGTTTTGTTATTTTTGTAAACCTTATATAGGTCTCAATGAATGACATGTCAGAGCATCTCTAGCTCATAGCTAGAGATGCCCTGCCAGATCATTTATCGGGAATTATACGGAAAGTTGGTACGCTTGCAAAAGTCGACAAAACACAGCCTCTGGACCCATATAGGACCATACTTTCGGGGCACACAATCGTATGTTGATGTTCTGTAATTTTTGTATACCATTGATAGTTCTCGATGAATGACATGGCGCAGCATCTCTAGCTAAAAGCTAGAGATGCTCTGCCAGGTCATTTATCGTGAATTAAACGGAAAGGTGGTACACACTGGCAAATGTCGACAAAACATAGCCTTTGTAACCACAGAGGACCATACTTTCGGGGCACCCAATGGTATGCTGTTATTCAGTTATTTTTGTATACCATTTTCTATAGTTCTCGATGAATGACATGGCAGAGCATCTCCAGCTTATAGCTAGAGATGCTCTGCCAGGTCATTTATCGGGAATTGAATCGAAAGGTGGTACACTGGCAAAGGTCGACAAAACACTGCCTCCGGACCCATAGGGGACCACACTTTCGGAGCACCCAATAGTATGTTGTATTTCCCATATCTACATAGCCTATATGAGAGCGTCGTGACTTTTTAAAAATAAATGTTTCATATTTCATGTATTTTGTTGTTCACCAAACCGTAAGTTGAAGGGTATTTATTTGAATCGTCACGTTTATCAAGCCTTAATCGTTTCATGAAAACGGAACGTTTTTTGTATGTGTATGATAAACGAAATATTACATTAAAGGACTAGCGCGCATTGTATATGTTTCAAAAGCGTATGAATATTTTACAGATGGTCACGCACGCCTGTTTGAAAAAAAATATGTCCAGTTGTCTCAGAATTTAGAAACAATTCACCAATAAAATTTGTAATTCAATCCGTTATAGGCCAATACATGTACATAAATCCACTTGCAAGGCCTACATACCACAGCTCATCATCTGGCGCCACAAGTAGAAAGGCTAAAATTACGTCACCGGAATTTCCGCCTGCGCATGCGTACTGCCTCCGATTCTGGTACACAATGTATGGCATTGATATAGGAAGAATCAACGTTTATGCACAGGTAAAGTTTTACAAACTTAATCATTTTTTACGAAAATATTTCGTAATACAAGAAAAATGAAGATATATGTGATCCATTGAGTAAAACGGAAAAATGTTATTTAGTCAGCAAGAACCCTTTTCCTCAATAGTTCCAATGCTTAGACGTGTACGCTTTTCTCATTTTGACTAAATATTTTGTTGTCTGCAAATTATTTCAAACAACGTAGGTCTAAATTGCTTCTGTTTGGGAAAGCGTTGCAATTAGAACTGCATGAAATATTGTACTGCCTATTGCAAAGATACAATTCAATTAAGTTGGGTACAATGTTTTTGAAATTATTTACCACAATCCATTTTATGTGGACAATTGAAAAACAATCATTTTGTCAAAGGTATCTGCTGCACAACGTGCATGCAAAAGCTGCATGGCTCCAAGCTACTGTTATTTTCTATGTATTAATTAAAATCTTGCAGGTTCCTGTCTGTTCGCACTATTGTATCATTATGTGAATCTGTACAGATGACGCTGTACTTAGTACATGACAATATTCACCGTTACACTTTATCACGGTGGATTTTTCAAAATTCAAGCCAAAACATTTTTTCTTGGAAGCTTAAAGAAACCATGACATTCGGTGCAGATTGAGTTACAATCAAGAGTTGCCATGTCAAAGGCGCATACAGTGCACCCAATCGTGTCACAATCTGTGTAGTTTAAGCTGAGAAATTTACCAAAATCGGACGATGTTTCGGTGTGAATATTTCCAAAAGTCACGTGGGTTATCCACCGTGTACAGGTTTGTCCATCTATAGGTAGGCCTACGTCTATTTCTTTGTAGGTGGGTGGGGGTAACGGTTATCCCGTATTCTCACATGATGGCCAGATTGACAAATACTGGAACATGGTACAGGTCGATCTGGATTCTGAATACACGTCATCGCCATTCAAGGTTTGTTCTTTAAATTTAGGCCTATGCCTATTGTATTTATAAACTTTATCTTAAGGAATTCCATCCATCATTAGATACCAAACAATTTTTGTTGATTCGTTTGTCATCCCTGGCAACAGAATACGAGGGTATCCCTCGTCAATTTCTGTTGTCACGGATGACGCACGGAAATTGACGAAGATATCATATCGTCTAATCACTCAGTCTGCTTTCGTTTCTGACAGTGGATTGGACATGTTTCCGTTTGTAAAATAAAGATGGGAATCTCTTTACTTTTAAAGTATGATTATTTCAGATTAATAACTGTCATCATGAAGTATGTACTATGTTTCTGGTAATTCGTCATGGTTGCTCTTTAGATTTTCTAAATTTGATCAAAGGGTTTGCAGCCAGGTTAACTATTTATCAAAAAAGTGTCTCTATTCAATGGATTCATATAAGAATCTTCTTCTGGGATCACTGTCTGATGGCTTAGACGCAGTGACTTTTCCATTTCTGGCGATTTACATTTAGCATTGGTTTATGTTCAAAGATTCTTTACCATATAGAAGAAGGTTCATTTCGGTGACTTATATCAATGTACCCCGAGCTCTTATGACACTAAAGCGTAGTCAAGGCCATACACATAGAAGGTAAAGTCTCAAAATCGAAAAAATGCATTTGTCTAATTTCCTGTCCGAGAATACCCCTACAGCTGTAATATTAAGTATAGAAAAAGACCATTCTGCACATACATCCAGTCGTACCTAACCATTTGTTTGTTCTTCAGTATGATAAATGTTCTTTTATATTCACAGATTGTATTTGAAGGCACTACGGACTCGTACTACATTTACTCTCACAGTTCCACACATACAAACTACAACACTAAAGGCTATATTGCTATAGATGATGTCTATCTTTACAATACTACATGTAAAGGTAAGAGTTTACATTTGAACGCTTATTTACATTAAATCTTTTATTACTTAAACTGACGATGTTTCCCTGACACAGCCATAGACAGACTCGATAGCGCAGTGGTTAGCACAATGGGCTTGTTACCTGGAGGAATCTAGTTCGGTCCGTACCCGAGGAGGTGTATCCTTGGGCAAGACACTTAAAATTGTCAATGCCTCAATCTACCCAGCTGTATGAGTAGCAGTGTTGTTGAACTTATTGCATCTTCTCTAAAAGATAAGAAATGTCTGGCCGATAGAAGCTCTAAGTAGCTTATGTACATAGTACATTTGATTTCAAATTTTTGTTGTCGTACATGGATCGCTTTAATTTTTAAATAATCATTTTCGTAACATAAGAGCAACATTGTTGTAATTACATGTACACATTAATGCCGTGTGCAGTAACACCATTTTAGTTCAGAATAAATGATAAATGTGCACACATTCTATATATTCTAGCGATCCCAGAATGCCCTGCCGGAAGTCGCAAGATGACCTATAACAACGTCACATCCTGTTACACGTTCCACTTATCGCCATTAAGCTGGTATGACGCAGTAAAGGAATGCAAGAAGGAATCTCCTAAAGGACATCTCGTTAGCATCAACTCTAAGTACGAGCATGAGTACTTGGTGGATGCGATAGAAAACGATGCTGGTAAGCAAAGCTACATATAAGAGGGAGTAAAGGTTTTTTTCAAAATTCAATATTTCATCTATTTATTATCAAAACCTATGTTGCGGGTGCTCATTGGAATCGTCCCGTAGATTCCAAATAACACATTTAGAATGTCTCCACTCTTCTTTATCGGTCACTCTTCTGGTAGGTAAATCAATCATTTAAAAAACGACACATAGAATTTAGAGTGTTCCAATTTGAAGGTTTTTGAGGGCAAATTAATGCAATCGTGAAACATGGCAAAGAAGTCTAACTGTACAATATACCATCAATTTTCCTGCCTACATAGATTCGCATTTTGTTATTACTTTCTTCATACATCCGTAGATATAAAACGGAAAATCTGTTCAAAAGGTCCTCTTACAACTCTCACGAGTTTTTAACCGTAGACTTTCGACCACGCTGAATAAAGAACACATAAAGATTGGACTGACGTCCGAGTTCGATTTTTCTATAGTATTCGAAATGTCCAGTGTGCGAATTATCGAAGTGCCTTTAATTCGACTATCTGGCTGTTTTCTGGTCCAATTGCTATAGGTTTTACAAGTGTAGGACAAAACGACTGGTATACGAGTGGAAATGATGACAGGAACGAAAACCACTTTATGTGGATGTCCGGAGCCTCTGAACTTCACAAACTATTACTTAAATACTGCTACTGACCAGCCTTAATCCCTGTCCTCCTATTTAAATTTTGTCTCAAAATATTTGCCAATTTACATTGAAAGACATTTCAATAAACTTATTATAAGTTTTGCCACAATTATTAGTACAAATTAGGCAGTGTAGACTGAGATCAGACTGCACGTCTGTGCAGACTGATCTTAGTCTATACTGCATTCGAGAGCTTTTGCAACAATAAGAAATTGGCATGAACAACATAAGAACGGTCGAACCCCTATTCTAATCTATTGACTGTTTTACAGGTTTTACAAGCGTAGGACAAAACGGCTGGTATACGAGTGGAAATGATGAAAGGAACGAAAACCACTTCATGTGGACGAACAGTGGTTATCCCGAGCCCCTAAACTTCACAAACTGGAAGCCCGGCCAGCCCAATAACGTAGGGGACTCTCAGAATTGTTTGTTATTACAGTATGCCGATACGCGTTATGAATGGGGCGACGTGAACTGTGCAGATAAACACCCGTTCATATGTGAAATTATGATGTAGATGTTCAAGTCAATAAATAACGTAGCTACAACTAGATTACATGTTTTTTTCTGTTTTGAAAATACAATCAGACTAACATGTGCACAAAACGTGCCTTTTCGCCCTGCAAAAGCGAACAATTTTGATTTTGGTCAGACTGCACAGACTGACCAAAATCAGAATCTTTCGCTCTCGCAAAAAATGCACCTTCCTTGTACAGCTAAAATCTAGCATAACGTGGTTGTAGATGCAAAATCTCGTTTTTTGAAAATTTTAAAGTGGAGGGGAAAAGGTGTAATAACATTCCCAAACTGAAATGTTTACTTGAAATTTCGACATATTGTTCACAAATAATGTGTCATTAATACTCACCAGTATAAATATCTCAAAACCTGCGAGAATTGTCTAAACTGGGCACACAAGTTTGTACTTTGAAAATCGCAAGAATCGACATACGAGGTTTTGCATTTACACCGACGATAAGCGTTTTAAATGAAAACAATAAACTTCATGCAGTTAACTCGGGGGTGAAACAACAAAAATTGTTGAATACGACTTTAAAAACCCTATTTGATAAAAATAAGCAGCACGTGGCTATATGTATCACCGAGACTGTAAGTCTGTAACATACACAAACTTGAAGCCCGGACAGCCCAACAACGTAGGGGACTCTGAGAATTGTTCTGTTATAGAAATAGAATCAGATCAGACATACATGTGCACAAAACGTGCCTTTTAGTCCTACAATTGCGAATGATTTTGACTTTGGTCGGACTACGCAAATTGCGCAGTCTAACCAACTTTAAAATCTTTCGCTCACGCAAAAAAAAAAATAAAATAAAATAAAATAAAATAACATAAAAAAATGCACCTTCCTTGCATAGGCGATATAAATGAAAACAATTAACTGCATGTAGTAAACTCGGGGTGATACAACTAAAGTTGTTGAATACGACTTTAAAACACATACATAATCAAAATAAACAATGGCTATATTAATCACCCAGACTATAACCTACACAAACTGGAAGCCCGGTCAGCCCAACAACGTAGGGGACTCTCAGAATTGTTTGTTATTACAATACGCTGATACGCGTTATGAATGGGGCGACGTAAACTGTGCTGATAAACACCCATTCATATGCGAAATTATGATGTAAATATTCATGTCAATAAATAACATAGGCCTACTAGATTACGATTCTTTTTATTTCTGTTTGAAAAATAGAACCAGACATACATGTGCACCAAACGTGCCTTTCAGTCCTACAATTGCGAATGATTTTGATTTTGGTCGGACTGCGCGAATTGCGGAGTCTGACCAAAATCAGAATCTTTCGCTCTCGCAAAAAATGCACCTTCCTTGTACAGCTAAAATCTTGCATAAGCGATATAAATGAAAACGATAAACTTCGTGTAGTAAACTCGGGGGTGATACAACCAAAAATTGTTGAATACGACTTTAAAACCCTACATAATCAAAACAATTAGTGGCTATATGTAACACCGAGACTATAACCTACACAAACTGGAAGCCCGGACAGCCCAACAACGTAGGGGACTCTCAGAATTGTTTGTTATTACAATACGCTGGTACGCGTTATGAATGGGGCGACGTAAACTGTGCAGATAAACACCCGTTCATATGTGAAATTATGATGTAAATATTCAAGTCAATAAATAACGTAGCTACAACTAGATTACATTTTTTCTGTTTTAGAAATAGAATCAGACTTGCATTAGCACAAAACGTTCCTTTCAGTCCTACAGTCGCGAATGATTTTGATTTTGGTCAGACTGCGTAGACTGACCAAAATCAGAATCTTTCGCCCTCGCAAAAAATGCATCTTCCTTGTACAGCTAAAATCTAGCATAACGTGGTTGTAGATGCAAAACCTCGTATCTCGTTTTTAGAAAATTTTGAAGTGGAGGGGAAAAAGTGCAATAACTTTCCCAAACTGAAATGTTTTACTCGAAATTTCGACATATTGTTCACATATAATGTGTCATTAATACTCACCAGTAAAGATATCTCAAAACCTGCGAGAATTGTCTAAACTGGGCACACAAGTTTGTACATTGAAAATCGCAAGAATCGAGGTTTTGCATTTACACCGACGATAAACGATATAAATGAAAACAATAAACTTCATGTAGTTAACTCGGGGATGATACAACTAAAATTGTTGAATAAGACTTTAAAACCCCTATTTGATAAAAAATAAGCAGCACTTGGCTATATGTATCACTGAGTCTGTAAGTCTCTTACCTACACAAACTGGAAACCCGGCCAGCCCAACAACGTAGGGGACTCTCAGAATTGTTTGTTATTACAGTAGGCTGACACATAAAATTCCAAATATTTTCATATTTTTAATAAGCAAGTCAGTGGATTTAATGTCATCTTAACATGGGCTCATATACAAAACATAGTGTTTTTAAAAAATCGCCAATTATTTACATTTAGAGAGTAAATTGATTAATAAGAACCTTGGGTAGCGCCTGAAAAGAATTACCCCACCCACTTTCAACATACAATATACACCAAATCAAAGGTCCGTTCGATTCAGACTTTTCGGCAAAACACGTCCCCTTTATGTATCTATTTGTACTAAAAATATCATTGGAAAATTTAGGTCCCAGGAAAATGGCCTTATGGAAACCCCTCCTTTAATGTTTTTCAAATATCAACCCAATAAATGCAAATGAGAACGCGTTAGTCCTACAAACGCGCGATACCCCCGATCTAGATCAGACTGCGTTAATCACGGTGGATAATCACGTGATGCAACAATTTCAGAAAATCTTCAAAAAATTTGTTAATACTTGACCGATTTGAATTCAGTTTGAAGCAGAGAATGTGGACAGACGTCACGCATTAGATGAACGTGTTGGGTTTATAAAAAATCAACTGATAAAAACAGTTATTGAAGATAAACCAAAGTTTTGGTTTATCTTCAATAACTTTTTTATCCATTGATTTTTCAAAAATCTAAAACGTCCAGGTTATTCCTGACATTTTCCCGCCTTCTCTACTTCAAACCGAATTCTAATTGATCAAGTATTGACAAAGTTATTGAAGATTATCGCAAATTCTTAGTCACGTGATTATATACCGTGTTAATCGTGCAGACTGACCAATATCGAAACTTTTCGCTCGTGCATTAAGATAATAAAAACCTATTTGAGCCGCAGCATAGTGCTTGGGTTACCTGTTTATAAAACAAGTACAACACTTCTTCGTCTAACCATTTCTCAAACGACAAAAGTTTACGGTTGTTCAAATTGTTAATAAATGTTAAACACAGAAAACATTGATTCAATTGAACATTTTGACGACAAAGTTGACGTAAATTAATACAGAGTTTGTGTATATTATTGCACAGAAAACATTTACTGAAAAGGAGAAAATGATGATCATCAGCATTTTCTTCTTTTCCTTCAATGTTTTTGATCATGTCTCCTTCGGGGGATGTCTTGTTTGGGAAGGTTTTATCAATACGTAGTCCAACCATAATGAGATTCACACGACGTCGGAATTATTCGGGCGACATAGTGAACATTCGGCGGTGTAACTTTCCACCGCCGAATGTTTGCGACGTCACCCGAATAGGTTCGGATACCTAACGAATGTTAATTTAACGACGTCGGTCAAAAATTCCGACGTCGCGTGAATCTCATTACTAGGGCTAGACTGCCTTAATGCATAAAACCCCACTTTACACTCATATCAAACATCGGTTTTCATTCAATGATAAGCTATCAGTCGAAGTAAATAAAACTTTCTTTTATATTTTTCGTCGCCTTTTTCAGTAACTGATATCACCGAAAGAAAATAAATAAGCAGTATTTATTTGGTAAAGCTTGAGAAAAATCCAATTTCTCTAACTTTAGTCTGAACTTAAAGAATATATGACCAAAAACCACATCATTTTATGTGATAAGTGTATTTGTGCATCTTTTGGCTGCAAATTGATGTGGATCTTAATCAGTGTCTTGTGGAGGTTTGATTCTATGCGCAAATTAAAGATCATCAGAGTAATCAGGATTGACTAAGCATTAATGGTGTACTTCATTTAATAGTAGATCTAGTGTTGACAGTTTTCCAAAAACGCCCTGACCTTTTGACGTCCATAATATACATTGCTTAGGAAAAACATGAAAAAGTAGAAACTGCTGATAACCAACATTTTCTGCTTTTGCCTCATAATTTTCAATATCATTGATCCAAAAATTTATCTTCATAAGCCCACGTTTTTGTCAACTGTTCGAATTGGACCATCTCTGCATCTTGCCGATTAGGAAAGGGTTAATTTAGAATATGACATGAGCCAGGATCTGGAAAAACGTCCCTTAAGGCTTTTGAGCCCAACATAGATCCAGATCAGCCTGTGCATACGCACAGTCTGATCAGGATCCACGTTGTTCTCTAATTATCTTCTTCTTGACCTGAAGCGACTTGAAGAGAGCAGCATGGATGCATATTGGACTGTATTTGACAACAGGCTGATCTTCAAATTCAATTTTTTAGAAATGCTATAACAGACGTTTTTCCAGATCCTGGCTCATATTTATGACAGGAATAGACTAATCTGGTTATGAACATGGTGGAACTGTGCAACTGGTACTCGAAATATAACTTTGATGACACTATACATTCAAGAGAATTCAATTTGGATTAATTAGATGTATACGCTTGTTAACACATAATTTAGCGACAGTTTCGAATAAAGGTACATGACATTCAATATTCACTTTGAAATGATATCGCATATGTGTGTTTATTGGAAAGCCTATTCGGCTAATAACTATTTATGATATTGTTTCACAGAAAATACATTTCATGTAGGCATACTGACTATACAATAAGATATCAATAATCGTTTGTGTGTTATTGTCCTAACTTTTCTTGTTTAGGCTGTTTTCGGAATGTTACGTAGACCTACTTCAAACCACAAGTAAAAGTAGAAGAGACTTATAGCTTAACTCTAAAAAAGACACTTTTTTGCTACAAGAACTAAAGGAACAATGTCGGCCACTAGTTTTAAGAACAACACACTACAACTGCCCTACATACCAGATCCTGGTAAACCAGACGATGATTTCGTCTCCGATGTTAAACTGGACTTCTCTGTTCGACTTGGTGCGAGCTTAGCACGAGAAAACCACGCTAAAACACGGATGGTCCGAAATGAACTGAATCTTGGAATACAGAACGGACAGCAGTCCACCAACTTGGTTTTATCTACGCCTCGACCAGGGCCAAGTCCACGTGGTAAAGCAGCGCCACCTGGTAGAAAAGTGACGTCATCTAGTTTGTCAAATAATAGACTAAAGAAGGAGTCTGTGGTGTCGCATTCAAAATTGAACGACGGCGTCAATGATTTGCCCGCTGATTTTTGTGTGGAAAATGTAAGTTTGTTTTATTGTCTTTTCAAAATCTATTTAAGACAGTAATTTAATGACACTGACGTACACAAATATCGTTGACTAAGTTCGAAAATATCATAAGTATGCCTACATCATGAATACGCTGACGTTGTGACATTTAAAGTGACATTTCATTTTTATAAAGTATATCTTGGTGCAAAGATTGTTTGTTCTAATGCGTAGAAATCCTACCAGTTTTTTTTTAAATTGTTATTTATAAGCGAAAAATACGCCTTTAAAGTTGAGACAGAAATGACAATTTCTTTATAAATCTGAACTGTTGTCCACAACAATTTGTTTAAATTTAGCACAAAAACATATATTTCTCGTAAACGATTCAATATTTTGGCTTGAAATTTTCAGAATTTTCGTAAGGAAACGTGCTCTTTCAGATAGAATAAAAGTAAAATTTATGTAAAAATAATCGTGAAATGTCACTTTAACAACGCGGACCACGATATAGGATTATCAATTCTGTCTCAAATAAAAACAACAAACCTGAGAGTATGCATTGCCTTGTGTTTACAAAAAAAAAACACTTCCTGCAATTCTAGAATCAATATGACGTCGATGATCAAATAATAGCGATTGGCTATATGTATCATATATGTATCGTCCTCCATGCATATTGACCATGTGTTTTGTAAAATTTGTACAGTTGGCCCATGTTTGTGTCATCGTGCACATTAGGCATTTATTTTGAAATAAACTTGAAACTTGCTAGAGAAAAAATGTCATTTTTAAGAAATATTTGATTTTAATGATTTTAATAAACATTAGATGAAATTGAACATATAAATTGGAAAGATTATTTAATAAAATGATCCATGTCATGTAATAATAATTGCTAGCTTTATTTATTGTTCCCTCAAACTGTTTAAAACTTGCACTCTCCCTTCTCACAATATACTAGTAGACCTATAAGTATATTTAGCCTATCACATTTTCATCTTGGATAAACGGTTGTTTCTCAAAATCACCTTCGCGTCAAAAATGCATTTTGCAGGTACGACAAAAGTTGCAGCGTGTCTTTAGAGCAGTTCGAATCATTTCGGGGGTATGCATTGCTCTCAAAAGGTATTTTTTGTATTATTCTCTATGCTCATATTGAAACGTCAGAGAGTACATTTACGTCAATTTTAAATGAACCCATGCTAGATACATGTAATTATGGCATCAAAAAAATAAATCACACGAGTTAGGCCATGCTTAAATGCGTGGTACACAGTATTATCGCGGTCCAAAAAAGAAAGGATCACAGGCTTTTTTTCATGACTTTCGGATAACAAGATGTTATCAAAAAAAAAAAAAAAAAAAAAAAAAACACTTCAAGTATTAATGACCATTTTTTCCAATTGACGTAAACTGAGACTGGTAAAAGACTCATTCTGCTGGTTTGCAACAGAACTGCAGAGTAAGCAAGCAGCAGTTACGAGGTCTTTGTTGCAACGCGACTATTTGTTTTCGTTCCAGATATGTACAAATGGCTGAGACAAAGACTTGGTCCTTTATGGAGATGTACCTACATATGAAAGAAGACATTAACCAAGTCGTAGCCTTCAATCCACAGAATTTTGCCAGGGCTGAGCCGGTATGTACACGGTGTATGATCACGTGACTTAGAATTTCCGATAATCTTCAATATCTTTTTTTAATACTTGACCAATTTGAATTCGGTTTACAGCAGAGAAGGTAGGAAAATGCAAGGAATAACCTGGACGTGTTTGATTTTTGAAAATTCAACTGATAAAAAAGTTATTGAAGATAAACCAAAATTTTGGTTTATCTTCACTAACCTTTTTATCAGTTAATTTTTCAAAAATCAACCGCATCCATCTAATGCGTGACATCTGTCCACATTCTCTGCTTCAAATCGAATCCAAATCGGTCGCATATTAACAAAATTATTGAAGATTTTTATGAAAATATTGATTATACACCGTGATGTATAGGGTGCTGTGAAATCAGACATGGAAGAAAGTGCAATTTAACCCTTTCCCAAACAAGGCTTGCTTTTGACGTCCCTAGTAGTAAAGGCTTGGGAAAACATTGAAACAAAAGAAGAAACTGCTGATAACCAGCAGTTTCTCCTTTTGTCTCAATATTTTCTGTGTCATATTTTACACAAATTATATTGTTAATAACTTCCATTTTGTCATTTGTGGCAGTTTTTTGAAGTGGATCAACCTAATTTTTTGTCGTTTGGGAAAGGGTTAACGTTAGTCATAAAATTATACCCTCTGTAATGCCTACGCATGGACATCGTGACATAGAGACGATTCAAATAAGTACCCACAGCATAGGAATTTTAATTAATGGATTTACAACTCCCTCTTATCTGCAGCTCTGCAGGCATATCGGGTTTTCAATTTTTCAAATATTTGACCTCACTGACTACGTCAATGTTGTAATTTACTTTTTTAATTAGATCTATCCAAATAATACACAGGCGATGTTGTCAAGATCATAATTATTAATTCTCTTACCGCCAGTTAACACACTATTTCTATTGCCACATACAAATCGGCGTCCACTGTACGTCCACATTGCGTACGAAAGGCCTGGTCACCTACAGTTTATGATCCACATTGCGTCCAAAAATACGCTTTGCTACTGACAATTTTTTTGACCTGCATATGCCGTGATGTAGGCTAGACGTGGAATTTTGTGTCTGACCAGGCCTTAAAAACTTTAAATAGCCTTATTGTTGATGAAACATTACTTCCCATATCGAGATTACGCTTGTCAAACGCTACTTATCAGGAAAGTGGATAATCACGTGATACAATATTTTCAGAGAATCTTCAATAATTTTGTAAATATTGGACCGATTTGAATTCGGTTTGAAGCAGAGAATGTGGACAGACCTCACGCATTAGAAGGACGTGGTTGATTTAAAAAAAATGACTGATAAAACAGTTATTGGAGATAAACAAAAATTTTGGTTTATCTTCAATAACTTTTTATCAGTCGATTTTTTTTCAAAAATCCAACACGTCTAGCTTATTCCTGGCATTTTACCACCTTCTCTGCTCCAAACCGAATTCAAATTGGTCAAGTATTAAAAAAAAGAAATTCTGAGTCACGTGATTATACACCGTGTTTCAGGAAAGTGGGAAGCTGAAGCAGCTATTGTCTATTTTTCCAGAACTTCGAACTTCAGCAGACGTAAAAGCGGTAAGGTTTTAACCCTTTCCCGCACGGCAAATTTTGAAAGTCTACCAATCTGAAAGCTATGTAGATTGGGAAATTGGATGCTTATTTAACACATAATTATTTGTGTACAATATAGAACAAAATAGAAAAGGACAAAAATGCCAAATATAAAAAAAATCTCCTTTCCCCAAAATAGTTTCCAAAACTTTATCTGTTAGGCACGTCAAACGTAGGTATTGTTTAAAGAACAAGGTCCTGATTTGGAAAAGATTAACTTGAAATGTAAATTCTTGGACAAAATAATTTCATATGTCTTAATTCCAGACATAGAAACATCATAAATTATCATACTTTTGATAATTCTATTACAAATTTTGGGAAAAAACGTTAATATGCCATTACCAGATCATATTTTTAGAATAGTCCAAATTAAAAAAAAAAATGCTACAGACAACAATTTCAAGCGAGTGATGCTTTTGTCTTTTGGTGTGGAACACATTGTGTGAAATGAAAAAAAAATGCTTGACGCAAGCAATTTCTTCATTTTCCACAATGTTGTCCCTTTCGGAGTAAAAAAAGCAAACTTTTTGGAATGGGTTAAGATGAGAAAAATCTTCGGTTCACCAAATATCTCCATACTACTACAACACAGACTGTTTCTTTCTGTTTGGGTTTGTAATGCCGATGTTCTCTTATTCAATGTCTTTGGATTCATTGACACTATCCAAATCTATGTTGGCCTACAAATCTTCTAACACCTTTCTTTCACTTTTATTGTCAGATTCTTGCACTCATGAGAGGAAACACCTCTTTCCAAGATTACCCCACCCACGTACAAATACAGCTAGCGTATTGTATGGAATACCAAAGGTACCGTATTAGCCCTTTCCAAAACGACAAAATTTTAAAGTGATCCTCTTCAAAAACAGCCATAAATGAAAAAATGGAAGTTAGTAAAGATACAATTTGCGTAAAATATGGCATAGAAAATATTGAGACAAAAGGAGAAACTGCTGGTTATCAGCAGTTTCTTCTTTTGTTTCAATGTTTTCCAAAGCCTTTTCTCTTAGGGACGTCAAAAGCAGGTATTGTTTGGGAAAGGGTTAAACAAAGAATCCATGAATAGGCCTAGAGTTTTTTAAGTCCCTTCGACTACTAAGGTCATAATAGGCGCAATACAGTATTGAAGAAAAGTAGATGCGAAAATGTTTGATAAAACACGAAATGGTCAATGCTAACTAAATCAATGCTTTCCTTCGGATGTTATATTTTCGGAGTTTTTATTATTACTTGCTTACATGTGAATGCGGACAGCCGTCATGATATATATAACTGAAAAATATGTGTTTAAACCCAGTTAATCAATAAACTGATTGCCTTTTAGCTACGAAGCTAGACGAATTATTCTTAAAGAGGGACATAGACCAGAGGCCTTTTACATTCTGTTGTCCGGGTATGTGATCGCAAATGTTGAAGAAAAGGATGCGAAGTCAGGGAAAAGTTTCATAAAGACGGTAAAACAGATGGGACCGGGAAATACATTTGGGGTAAGTTTATGCATTAGACCTAGCCTTTCCCTACGGGAGCGTTTCTTTCTATGGTCTTCTTGTGAGTTCTGAAAATATTGAGAAAAATGGGAAAATGATGCTTATAAGTATTTCGTCTCTGCATCAAGGTTTTCAATGCTATTTCCTTTAATGCCATCAAAAGGTTCTGTTTGTAACTGCTGTATTTAACATAACGCATGTTACGGAGATGTATTAAAATTATGGCGATTTTGTGATATTATTAGAATCTGAGTCTGATGCAATAGTTTGTATTTTTCATTCGCTTTATGTCTAATATTTGACAGGATGACTAAAACTTCAACACTGGGTCTTACTTTACAAAGAGTTTAAGCATACATTTGGGACTCGTTGTGTCTAATTACGCTTATAATTGCAAGAGAAGTAGATATCTAGGAAAAGATTTGAAAATGCTCGAACGTTGTCTCTGCCTTTTCGTCTACATTTCAATGGCTATATCTGTTTCAAGATTATTTTGTTTAACAGTTTTGATATACATGTATGAAGACGGAACCTCATCTTCACTTCGACTTAAGCAGAAATTCGACTTATCCGATTTCGACATAACGAGAGTCAACTGAAGATTATCTTTTGCAGGAGATAGCCCTGATAGACAGTGGAAGGCGTACTGCCACGATTGTGTGTAAAACCAACGTACAGCTTATTGTTGTTTTGAAAGAGGTAGACAATTTTTATTTATTATTGATAAGTTTAACACTTTCCCAAACGACAACATTTTATAGTGTTTCAAATTCAAAGCTGTGGCAGACGACAAAATAGAGGGTGATATAGATTGGTCCAGAATAAAACAAAGCATAGAAAATATTGAGGCAAGAGGAGAAAATGCTGATTATCAGCATTTTTTTCTTTTGTCCCAATATTTTCCAAAGCCTTTCATAATAGGGGCGCCAAAAGCAGCTTGGTCTTGTGTGGGAGAGGGTAAATATATACATTGCTTTAACAAATTAAAAGACGTGATTGCACGTTATGCCGTTATGTGTATCCGCCAATAATAAACTGTAAACATTTCTGCCCTAATAATTAATTAGCCTGTCCATGGTATTTTCATAAATGACTTTTCACTTTTATTCTTATATATCGTCGCTTTTTAAGCTGCGGTTACAAGGTTTTTGCTGAAAAGCATCGATATGACAATTTAATTAAAGGATTTTTTTAAAGAAAAACTTTGAAGAACTTCGTCTTCAACATAACCAACATGATAAGTGTCTACTATACAATGTTACAGGATTTTGACAACATTATTCGCAAACAACTTATGAAACAAATTCACGAACAGGCGTCATTCTGTAGGTAAGTCTGTTTTATTTGTGATTCGTCATGCTATATAATGAATCATCTGTATAGTGCAATAATAGTAGGAATTGCACATGTTGACTATAGTGTTAGACAATTTCCCTCCTAAATATTCCGTGGCAACGGTAATTGACAATGTTCATGGAATTGTTTTACACGCGGATGCTCTCGTCAATATCACGGCCGTTTATCTCATAAATCACTGAATTCAGTTGTGTTAAAAATATATTGCGGGGAACTTCCGGTTGCCGTTGAGAGAAAGAGAAAATTCAACGATTGAAAGGTAAATATCATCATTAAATGATGAATAAAGGGTTGCAGCACTATCTCCGATTTTAGATTTTTCAGCTAAAAACAAATAAATGCCCGTTAAATGATTGCACTCACCTTTCACCCGCCTTGTTTTGTCCACACCCACCCACACGGCATTGTGTTGCTTAGATAAGTGTACTCTATTTTCCTTTAACCAAATGCACACTTTCTTTTGTGTATCAGTATATTATCTTCTTTATTTTTAGTACGCTGACTTTGTTCAACGACTTCCCATGTCACCTGCTAGAAGAAAGTCCGTCTCACTTTTTCTTTCAGTATTTCAGGTAAGATTTTAATTCACCAAAAGAAGGTGTTTTTTATAATCATCTCCGTCTGTCCTTCTGTTTGTTAGGCCGTGGCCCCAATGTCCATGTATACGTTTCCGTCTTAAGGTAGACCACCAATAATCAGATTCACGTGACGTCGGGGTTTTACGTGCGACGACGTTGACATTTGTTACTTATCCGAACCTGTTCGGGCGACGTCGTAAACATTCGGCGATGGAATATTACATCGCCGAATGTTTACGACGTCGCCCGAACAATTCCAACGTCGTGTCAATCTCATTTGGGGTGGTCAACCTTAATGTGCGTATTTGTAAAATGTTCATCTACGTACGTTAACTCTCCACCTAAAACATTTATGGACTAATTTTTGACACGATAGCTATGACTGTACACACCAATTTTAAATGAGCCGGGATCTGGAAAAACGTCCCTTATAGCATTTTTAAAAATTGAGTTTTAAGATCAGTCTGTCGTCAAATGCAGTCCAATATGCATCCATGCTGCCCTCTTAAAGTTACCAGAGGTCACGAAGAAGCTATTAGAGAACAACATAGATCCTGATCAGACTGTGCGTATGCACAGGCTGATCTGGATCTATGTTGGGCTAAAAAGCCTTAAGGGACGTTTTTCCAGATCCTGGCTCAAATGAATCTTTATCTTCATTTCTTATGAGATTTAAATATTAGCCTACCATATTAATGATTCTGCATCACCATGATATATCAACTATTTGTTTTGTTCTAATTTTGTCACATCTCCTTATATGTTTTTGATGCATCACAAAATAGTGTAGGTCCTACTGTACACACATTCAAAGTTTCTTCTTTCTATTCAGAAAAGGGGACATCGTTGTAAAAGACAGCAAAGAGAGCAAGTACATAATTATAGTGAAAGCGGTAAGTTTTCTTTATGGATAACAGTTTTGCTTACTTGCTTTCACGAATGAACATCTGGTAAACCTATTTTCTAAGAAAATCTATCAAGATTTTAAATATCTGTAATTTATCGGACTTTATTCTTTAAAGTCAATTAGGCAATTTCTCTTCCACGGTCAATGCTTTTCATGCTTAAGTGTACGTTTGATTAATATTTTGTCGTATATTTTCGAAAACCTCATAACTGTAAGTTAAAACAATGTATAGTTACGAGGCTCTCCAAGAAAAGCGATTTTTGGGTAAAAAACCTAACCGTCTGAAGCTCCTACATGTATAGGCCCTATAATCGAACTTGTCTGAAATTAGGGCGTTTTGGAAAGGATTAGACTTTTACAAAGACTATTCCTTGACAGGAGATGCACATCAACGATCAATTATTTATTATAACAGAAAAACTACAATCAACAAAATAAAAATCCGTGAGGTAAAAGTAGAAATAAAACAACAACATTTTGGTCTTTTTCATCAATAATTTTTAATCTAGCCTCGAATAAGTTTTCAAAACCACGGCTTTTTCTGTTTGTTCGTCATAGAAAAGTCTTAACCCTAGACAAGGCCTGGTTTTGACGTTCTTAAATAAATTGCTTTTGAAAACATTGAGACAAACGAAGAAACTGCTGTTAACCAGCAGTTTCTCCTTTTGCCTCAATATTTTCTGCGGTGTACTGTGCACAAATAGAACCTTTGATAGCATCTATTTTGTTGTTGTAAAAGCTTTCTAATTGGATCACCCTAGAATATCACTGTTTGGGAAAGGGTTAATATCGTTCTATTTTATCAATCTGTTTCAGGGCAGGTGCTTGGTTGTCAGTTCCCACTCACATGACCCAACAACAGAGACCTCTGGTTTAACCACACAACTTCAGAATGATCTGGAAAATGCTTTCCCGTTCTACCAGGAAATGAAACAACTAAAGAACGCTCTACATAATAACAGTTTGTTTGTTTCTTTGTTTTAATCCTTTTCAAAAAAAAAAAAAAATGTTGCTCTTCTTATTTTGCTAAAATGGTTCTTTTTCAAATCTTTATTTTATCAGGGACGTCAAAGTCAGGGCTAGACAATATTTGAAAGTGTCTTAGCCCATTACCAAACGGCAAAATATAAGACTTGTTCAAATTCAAAGATGTTGCAGACGACAATTTAAAGTGAATGACATTTTATTTTTATTTTTTTTAAATTAGTAGAAAACATTGTGGGAAATGAAGACATTGCTTGTTACAAGCAATGTCTTTATTTTCCACAATGTTTTCCAATGTCATTTTCTTGTGAGGAGTCAGAATGAGTCGATGTGTAGTAGATACCTAATGAATTAAGCATTTTGAACTTAGTCTAATATTTTGCTTCTATTGCCATTTCCCTTATTGTCGTTGTTGTTGGTGCGGCTGTTCATCATCTTCTTCTAATTATTGTTGTTGTTGTTGTTGTTTTCAGAGACAGAGGATGACAAAAGGAAAGAATCTGTATGTTTAGGATTATTGACTGGGAAACTGGACAAAACTAGACTAGCCGACCATGGGCCAGATATTCATAGACCAAGAACATCGGTAGGCTGACTTTTTCGTTAAAATTGCCGAAATTGGCTCACTTCATGTTTCAAAAACGAGAATATTTGAACGTGTGTTGTATGAAAAGCATTGAGGAAAAATGAGAAAAAGCTGGTCACCAGCATTTTCTTCTTTTCCCTCAATGTTTTCCAGTGCCTTCTCCAATAAGGATTATTTACGGGTAAAGTGGATAAAACTAGACTAGACGGCCATGGGCCAGATATTCACAGACCAAGGACAACGGTAGGCTGACTTTTTCGTAAGAAATACCGAAATTGGCTCACTTCATGTTTCAACAAGGAGAATACTTGAGCGTGTGTTTTATGAAAAGCATTGAGCAAAAAGGAGAAAATGCTGGTCACCAGCATTTTCTTCTTTTCCCTCAATGTTTTCCAGTGCCTTCTCAAATAAGGATTATTTACGGGTAAAGTGGACAAAACTAGACTAGCGGATCATGGTCTAGATATTCATAGACCGAGGACAACGGTGAGATAGTGTCCGAACTTATTCATTCTGAATCATCATTTCCTCTTTTTGTCTCATTATCTTTTGTGCTTCATTGTAGGCCATAAAATGTTAAATAAATATCAACATCTAATCGACGTTCTGTATACAGTGGCATTTTTCGATTTCGACCACTCTAAATTTCGCTGTATTGGAGTAAAGAGAATCTTAAAGAGAACAATATGGATCTTGATAATCAGCCTGCGTTAATCTCTTGAAAACGACATGTTTAGACTTGGTGACTTATCTATGTTTTGATTGCAATTATTCCAGATACCACGTGAATACGATGCGCCGCATACGCGGACCTACTACCGCCAAAAGAGTAACTCCATGACGTCATACTATACAAAGGTCATCAAAGACAGAAAAGACAAAATAGTAAGTAGATTGGCACTCGTTATGTCGATATGGATAGGTTAAAGTGTAATACCCATAACGTTGCTATTTTGAAATTTATAAACCATTCGATTTTTTCGAGCGTCGTCGTTACGTATCCGGAGTTATTCGGGCGCGGTTGTAAACATTCGGCGGTGGAAAGTTCCACCGCCGAATGTTTTCGACAGCGCCCGAATAATCATGCGAATCTCGTTAGGTGTGGACTACCTTAAGGAGTATTACCGCATGTGTCATTTAGAGGTAATTTCTTTTGTCCCATGCATATTAATTCGGAATTGAGTGTTGGATTGAATGATTGTTTTGACATATTTTCATAGAAATATTGTAAGACTAAGCCAGGAGAGAAATTGCTTGCTATTGGACAATTTTTGTCCTTTGTCGCACTATTTCAACAATAAAGGACTAACAATGCATGCGTTTAAGAAACAACGGCAACAAAAAACGCTAGATCTACATGTAAATGTAATGTTCCCCGAATTATGGAAAAAATGATTGTAAAACGTTTGATGTTTCAAATTCCAATTACAGCCATAGCAGTTAAATAATTCAGGACATAGATTTTAATACCTCATTTGTTTGTTGATACATTATCATTCTGTAATCAGTTTTTGAGATGATAATATGTGACCCGTCACGCAGAAAGGGACCTTCTGGGTGTGTGGAAAATATCGACCCTAGGATCGACATTTTTCGCTGAAATAAAATTTTCTGAATCAAAAATGTTTTCTCTATCTTATGGTCATTTTCCAGATATGGCATCTGGTTGACCTCTTCAGAGTAAGACTAGGCCCTGGTTTCTCGAGGAACACTTAATTACGTTCTCAGACTCAAATCTGAGCACCGTACTCAAAGCACACGAAATTAACGAGAAATTCAATCAAATACTCCTCAACGTTGGAGAGTATTCCATTGAAGTTGAACATGTACTCATGAGTATGTACTTAAGTTTTTTCGAGAAACCAGGGTCAGTTTCTCTTTGATCCTTAGATTTCTGACAAGGTCCCCTTTAGCGTGAGGGGTCACAATAATTTAAAATCAAGGCCGTGTTTACCTTCATGCAGGAAACAGATTCTGATTTGTATATGGATTTTAAAGACGACTTCTGGTCCAGAAAACTTATTGAGCTCGGAAAGAAGGAAAATCTGTCCGGAGGTAAGTTTATAATCAAATGATTGATAGTTACAAAAACATTGACCCATCTCAAAACAGCAAAATATGGACTCTTATTTGAAAAGTGCTGGAGACAACAATGTGTTTCATCTTTACAATCACGTATATGATTCGTAAACGAACTCCCATTTATGAAAGGCAACTGACTAGCGTAAAAGATATATTCTCAATCATTTCATTGGGATAATTTTCTATCAAAATAATACACGTAACAGAAATAACATATTACAATTATAATAACCTTTTTTTGCCAAATGGTGTCTTTGTCAGACATAGCCTACAATGGCTTAAATTATATGAATTATATAAAACCCACATCAACTGGGCTTTAAAATATTTTCGTACACACTGTATTGATCACTTTTTAGATCGTAACCCGATTAAAAATGTTAAAGTCATTTTCAGTAAGAATCTTATCCTCTATGTTCCCAAGTCTATAAATGGTCCAACAAAATTCTAAAATCCAACTTCTGTGGTTTTATTTTTGACATAGATCTACACTATGACCACTGATTAACATTGAGGCTTTAGATGCCAGAAAATATTTTGGTTAATCCGAGTTACAATAAGGCTGAAATAAAATCAAAACTGTTCACTCTAAAATATTTTCTGTAAGTTCTTTCTAGCTCATTGTAAGGTCAATTTTCATATCTTGTTGGCCTCTGTTATGTCCAATCTGTATTTCATATATTGTTTAACTCTTTACCAAACGACAAAATTTTGGCGTAATCCAATTGGAAAGCTGCTGCAGACCACAAAATTCACGTTAAAAAGGAAAGATTTTGAGAACAATATGGCACTGAAAATATTGAGACAAAAGGAGAAACTGCTGGTTATCAGCAGTTTCTTCTTTTGTTTCAATGTTTTCCCAAGCTTTCTCTATTAGAGACGTCAAAACCAGGTCTTGTTTGGGAAAGGGTTAATGGACCTATCTGATTGCCATTTTTGTGGTGACAGATCTGAACTGTTTAATGTTTCAGCAATGCGTGTAAAGAGAAGCCGGTCTTCAGTTGGGCGTGTTACAACAGCACCGACTAAAGGCTTCAGACCTCCGTCCAGCCGTATGTCGGCAAGGTCCACAAGGTCTCAAACATCGACTGGATCAACACGAGGCACCACCGTGGCGCAAATTGCAGAGATGAGTACTGGCACAGTGTTTGTGAGTAGATGGCGAAATTTTAGACTGGCCCTATATTCAAAGACAATGCAGACACCAATATCGAGTGAATGGTATTAACATCCTTGTTGGCCTTTCTTGGTAGAAAACATCTTGGGAAATGAAGAAATTGCTTGTCACAAGCAATTTCATCATTTTCCACGATGTTTTCCAAAGCCTTTAAGTTGTGGGGTGACAAGAGTCGTCATCATGAGGCAATGGATTAAGAAGTGGTAATGATAGAAATTAGCTTTCTTTCAATATTTATTACACCATTTGTTGATGATATTCATTGGAAATGTCTCGATGAGACGATCGCAATGAGTACTCATAACATGAGCTTTGGGTTTGTAATTGAAATTCTAAATCTTCTTCAACTCTCACTTTAAGTGACATCACATTCCCATTTCATTTTTTAAAGTATGCCTTGATGCTAAGATTGTTCGTTCTAGTGCGTTTAATCCTCTCCCAAACAGCAAAATTTTTGGGTGGTTCAATTCAAATGCTGCTGCAGACGACAAAATATGTCTTAATTTAGATTAGATTTGTGTACAATATATCACGGAAAATATTGAGACAGAAGGAGAAACTGCTGGTTATCAGCAGTTTCTTCTTTTGTCTCAATGTTTTCCCAAGCCATTTCTATTAGGGACGTGAAAACCAGGTCTTGTTTGGGAAAAGGTTAAATACTATCATGTTTGTTTTTAGATATACTTTTTTGTTGATAAGCCGACAAGATGCCTTTAAAGTTGAGACGGAGATGACAAATTCTATTTACTTCTGACTGTTGTAAACGACAATTTGTGTAATTTCAACCAACAATTTATATTCCTCGTAAACGACGCAAAATTTTGGCCTGTTTATATTGTGTTACATTTCTTGACCAGTTTCCACTTTCGAATTACAAGCCTTGGTACGTCGTTTTCAAAAGGATATTTCTACTAGTATTTTCAGTGACTGAATGTTGCCTTGAATTCCTTTAATTTCAGGGCCTCGAGTCTCTTGTACAAAAGCCATCCGTGACAATCAGTTTAGTCAGTGACGGTGCAGAATGTATTTTTATATCGAAAAGGTTCTTTTTGAACAACGCCAACATCAAAGTTTTAAGAATCGTTACTGATATGGTAAGAGCTGTGCGTCGCTTTTCATCGAAAACCTCGTAACTGCAGCTTGATTTAAGATAGCCTTTTTGAAAGTGTAGTAACTACAATCTGTAGGTTTTGGAAAAAGCGATGATATTCCAAGTTACTAGTATATATATACAGACAAAAACGTTGTATTTGTATTCTATTGTCATGACATTTACGTGTCATGTTATTGACTTTTTAAAAAGGAATAAAAAAGGAAAGGACAGTCTGATTTGAACCATATTGATCAGACCATTGATTGAATGAAGGCTGTGCACTAGTTTCAATCATACGCTGCTTTTCTTCGAAAACCTCGTAACTGCAGCTTAACCCATTACTTCACAGTGACGCCTTTTGACTCCCTCACAAGAAAAAGTTTAGGAAAACATTGAGGAAAATGAAGAAATTGCTTGTGACAAGCAATTTCTTCATTTCCAACAATATTTTCCACACAAAAAAGACCAAAAAATTAAAATGTTCATACAGGTTAAATTGTCGTCTGCAACATCTTTGAATTTGGAACAGTCCAAAATTTTGCCGTTTGGTAATGGGTTAAATGGATAAATTCAAAGGGTTTTCAGGGATTATAACAACATGGGGACAGCCAGAGTTTGCATTGTTGTGTGGCAAGTGCATTACATTATCTAGAGCCAACGAGAAAGGAATTTTAGCACTGATACTACGTTTTCCAACATCTATCAATGTCCAGTTTCCAATAAATGTTAATATATATATGCATGATATGTCGTAATCTCGGGTTATTGAGTCAGTGCTTGTTGTGGTTAGTTCTGTACCTATCTCTTTCATATATAATATTCAATTTATACAGACATGCTTAGAAAGTTTGCTGTTGAATTGCTTCAATTATTTCCCTTTAATAATATACATGAAAATAACGCAATTCTGAATCTTACAGATCCAGCAACTTTCCCGAACGCTTATAAATGATTGAACGTGTCACAATGATAGATAATAGACCATATAGATATGGCGCCTATCCGTTGTAGATACGAACTGAGAGTTGTATGTAAATATCCTAACCCGTAGATATGTTATCCATAAAATTACATCATATAATAGAAGATGAAACTCCTATATTGAGGATGGGATTCTTCTATGTATTGATGTGTATGATATGGATAGCCAGGAGTTGTAATCTCGGGTTATGGAGTCAGTGCCTGTTGTGGTTAGTTCTGTACCTATCACTTGCATAGTAAATGATCTTCATTTAAACTTTCTAAAAATAATATGGCTAGAGGTCGCAATACACAGAAGCGAAACAGATATGCGCCAGGGTCTGAATAAACGTCCCTTACAGCATTTGAGACTAGTACCAGGTTTCAAGATCAGGCTGTGCTTAGGTGCAGTCTGACCTGAATCCATGCTTCTCTCATATGGGTGCTACAGACTTTGAAGAAGCTATTGGAGAATAACATTGTTCCTGATCAGACTGCGTGTATACGCAGGCTGATCAGGAACCATGTTAGGCTCAGAAACCTTAAGGGACCTTTTCCCAAATCCTGGCTCATATATAGGACAGCTAGGAATAAGCAATCATGTCCCCAGCAAATTTTGCCTTTTTTTAATTTAGGATTTAGTGGAGTTTTACGTCCCACCCAACTGCTAAGGTCATATGGAGACGGGATCTCGGTTTAAAGTCTTATCCGAAAGACTGCCTTTTGTTTTGGACTGTCTTGTGTAATATCCATCCTTTCGTTTTAGGTACAGACGTACCCAAATCAAGAAATCGTCGAAAGGGAATTAAGGGACTATCGTAGATGGAATACGTACAAACACAATTTAGTAAAAGAAATCTTGCAGAGGAATAGACGTGCCTAGACTTTTCCAAAACTATGAATCAAATCAAGGCGGTTCATACTCAAAAGTAATGCAGACGCTGAAAATTGAAATAAGAAAGTTGTTGCAAAATGTCTTACCTGAAGCGAGGCAAATTAGACAGTAGATTTACCCACCCCATGATGCAAAATCTCCATCGTGAGTAAGTAGTAATTCGACCTAAATGATGTCGACATAATGATTGTTATCTGTATTTATGTCCATATAAAGGAAGAAGAGAATATGGAACGATTTTATCCAATTCACCGTGACGTAATTTCGGACAAACACTAGTATTTCGTAGGTGTTGATATAACATCTCGTACCTACGGCTTGCATCAAGCCGTAGTTACGAGATTTTATGACAACGCCCACGATTTATCAAAACATAACGATAAATCCAGTCTATTTTTAGCACAAAATTCATTGCTAGTGTTTGCGCATTTTTGCACAAAATCAAAATTGTAAAACAGTGTTACCTTTTATAGTTCATAATAAATGACCTGGTGGAGAATATCTAGCTAATAGCTAATTACTCTGCAAGTTCATTTATTGCGAGCTATATACTCATAGCAAAGTCATAAGTCTGTAGTTATTCATTATTTTATTATTATTCATAGCATTAAATAACTTCCCAAAACATTCCTTTTCTTTCACGTCGACATACCAAGAGAAAATTTTGGGAATCTTTTCGAGAAAACGTGAACATTATTTACTACCAGAATTTTTTTTCCAATGATTGCTATGCTATAGAATACAAATTGTGACCTTAAGTTACATTGCTTTTGTCGTCTGTCACTGGCCTAAAGTTTTGATAAGCATTTGTTCATTTGGAAAAAAAAACGTTAAGGTACACGTCGTACCATCAAAGTGGTGGTTTTCAGTTTTGCACTCCACCCCCTCCATTTCATGAGTCCGTTCAAGTCAGCTTCAGCGCAGTATTTAAACCACCAACCCGCGCCAAGGTCATGGGCACAGCTTCCAACGGCCTTATCGTTATCTCTTTCTTCAGTACTAAACAGTTGGTCATTGTGGTAGGTAAATGCATCTCCTGTCAAGGTCATATGATGGCGTACTAAATGGGTCAAAAGTCTATATCTATCGTGCACCTATAGTTCACGCGAAACATAGACTTTTGACCCATTTTGGTTCCTCATGAAATATAATCCATTTTGGTTTACACCTCGGGCATTCAGACGTACAGTTGTCCCAAGGTAATATGATGTTTATAAACACACCTGTAACCTATAAAAACATGTTATTGTAATCGTCCCGTCAATAGCACATCAAAAGACTGATTATAGAGGACGAGAATCGACCTGGCAGAGTAGCCCATGCTAATCGAATGGAATGCTCTGCCAGGTGAATTCTCGTCCGCAATATCATCGACATGGTTTCTTTTTGATCTGTATAACCTATGATTTCGGCTAAAACACGGTATTCCGAAAAAAGTTTTTTTTAAAGTTATATATAATTTTCAGACAAAATATAGCCAAAAATATATCTACAAAAAGCTCATATTATGAGGTAAGACTAGTTTTTGATGTCCAAAAATTTTCAAGAGTCAATCCTTTATGATCAACGAGAAATCATTGAATATGTAATGGCCATTTTTGGGAGTTATATAAATATTGTCTCACCAAAATAATTTTAGAATTCAAGGTACATGTGATGAATTATATTTGATTGTTTCCAAACAACTTTATTTTGATTTGATAAAACAGTTCATAAGGTAGATTTTGGTAGTCTATTGTACCCATAGTTTTAGAGTTGTGTCTCAGAAAATGGGACATTTATAGACCATAGCTTGAATATGTAGTGTCCGTAACAAATTGGTACAATGGTGATTTTTCAAAGGATCCATTTACAACAAAACTTCAATAGTCTAGAATATAACAGATCTCAATATGGTAGTCTAAATGAAATAATCCGTTTCATGTTAACATAAGCTCAGGACTTTTTATTGCAATGTAAAGGGTTACGGACACTACACAATTAAATGGAAGCCAAATATCTGATTAAAAATTCAGATCACTCTTGTATTTTAAAACAAGTTTTAATTCTTTTCACTAATGACTTCAGAAACTCTTCACACATCAGTTTTAATGATTCAAGTGATAAACTTATGATATTGAAATCTTATTTCATGCCAAGAAAGCTAGATAAGAAGGTTGGGTTAACCTGGTGAGAAACTTTGTTTCCGAATACCTTGTTTCAGCCGTTTGTAAATTGATATATATTTTATTGTTTGGCGGGAATCAGAATATCGTGGGATAACTATTATTAAGCAAATAATTCCAACGTGACAGATTGAAATATACTATAATACAAGAAATCAGTCGTAAAAGAATACCTACTCGTAGCTGAAAATTATCGTACTTTTTTTTCGAAAAACTGAAATTGTTTCTTTGCTCATGGCTATATATGTTGGGGTTTCTTCTAGAATAAAAATGTGCATTTTTTTCTGTATGAAAAATGTTTGTTATTGGTTAGCTAGAGGAAATTTAACATACTTTATAATTAAGTTAGGAAAACGGTCGCAGTTTGATAGACTCAATGTAAAACTCAACACGAAATGGATAAATGAAACGCCTATCATTTATTTACAATTCCACTCACTCAATTAGAGACCTCCAATTACAGTGCTCCCAGCGCTTTGATTTCATTTTATGGGCTTAAATGGAAATAATCGTTTGAGAAAGAAATGCTTAGGATTAACCCTTTCCCAAACAAGACCTCCATGCTTTTGATGTGTTTAATAGAAAAGGCACAGGAAAACATCGAGACAAAAGAAGAAACTGCTGGCAACTAGCAGTTTCCACTTTTGTCTCAATGTTTTCTGTGCTAGATTATTCACAACTTTTACCCTTTCTTACATTTATTTTGTCGTCTGCAGCAGCTTTGAAATTGGACCACCCAAAGATTGTGTCGTTCAGGAAGGGGTCAAACAACAAACCTGCGGTCCCGGTGTAATTAGAGACGTGTAACCGGTAGCTATCGTATTCTGCGTCTACTTGAAAGTAATTGTACTGCGCCCATCTTGTTGAACCATTTACGTCTGATAAAACTATCCGTAGTTGGTGATTACCGGCGCTTGTAAGAGTGTGAATAACGTCATTCCCTGTGTGGTATAATAGTAGTACTAGAATATTTTATCAAAGTGAATCATAATACAGGATGTTAAAAAACAAACAAAAAAACAAAAAACAACAACAACAACAACAACAACAACAAAAAAAAAAAAAAAAAAAAAAAAAAAAAAAAAAAAACGGAAACCATTTTGAAAGTAAATTACTCATGTTTAAAGAATTATTTCTCCACCAAATTTAGATATGCAAGAAAAACAATAGTCTTTTATCAGTACTACACATTTATTGAAAATGTCCGTTACTTTTGTAAATATTAGCATTCAAATGAATGCACTCGGTAACTATTTTAACACGATATTAATATTTTCATTATTAAGCTCGCATATACTCACTGAATAAATTGAAGCTTCACAATTGGTTACTAGTAATATATTCAATACAATACAAAAATGATTTTGAAACATTTTATTCACAATATTGCATTTTCATTTCACCTTTTCTGCTAATAAATAAACTTTTCAAGTAGAGTTGCGATGGAACTAAAATTAACACGAGGAAAATATCAAAATGTATTACAGATTTTGCTTACTAGTGCCTATAACCTAACTTACCGAAGAATAACATTATTGATTTAACAAAAAAATAAAATATTACAAAGTTTCAACAGCGATGTGAAACCACAGTGTAGGAGCGGAAGTGTGTGAACGTTTTTCTTTGAGTGATAACTTGTGTGTCTGTACATCGAGGAAATGCAACTTGGTAAACATCAGCGGTTGACATTGGTAAGAATTTATGTTTTCTTTCTGGATAAACACAACACTTTTGTCAGATCATTGTACCAATCTCTTTATTTATTATTCCGTGTAATATTTTAGAGCAATCGGGGCCATTGGTTCTAGATTTAAATCCTTTTAGGCCCGATTCACTTGGGCATGAACTATAACGGCTGATTTACCTGTTACGAATCGCAGTTTTCACTCGAATAGATGCATACTGTAGGGTATTTCGCGACAAAATTTTCATTCACAGCTCGTGCATATGTGTGTGTGTTGAGACTTATATAATTATTTGGTTAGGAAACCGTCTAAAACTTCCCATTTTTGCCGTTTTAAAAAATAATTTTGGTACAATCGTTTGTCAAGTCCTGTACAATAGCCTGACAATAAATATTTACTTTTGTACAACGGCTTGAATTGCATGTGTGACATATTGATTGCAATAAATGCGTCTTTACCTCTTTTTGCATTATATTCGACTGATATTTTCATGATAGGCCCATTATGCTCGCCCGTAAAAGAAACAGACAAAAAATGTCGGGTAAATAAGAATTTTTTGCATGACGGAGAATTACGTGACATAACTTTATAAAATCTTCCATAACGAACCTAATATTTGAGTTATACCGACGAAATACTATACTAAAGTTGGGTAAGGTGGGGCAAAACGCCACTAAATTGTTTTTGGTCATTATCTTTAAAACGAATGGCGATATAGATGTATTTTTGGCAGTGTTACAAAGCTTTAAGTCAGCTGAACATCATGGCTTGTGATTTTGGCTCTGCGTATTGAAATATGCATTTTATAGGCAAAAATAATATTTTTTCAAAAGGGGCGTTTTGCCCCACACCTGGGTCAAAACGCCTCTTCCGGTGGGGTAAAACGCCCCCGGTGGCGTTTTGCCCCATGCTTCAAATTTATTCATTTTACATTGACTGAAAAAAGTTCTTACGCTTGAAATCAATACCTATGGTGTGTTCTTCGTGGTCAATTTCAAATTGTCCGGTCGAGTACGTTGGATAACAAAGATTCTGACCCTGAACCTTTTGATCAAATGACTAACACTCTTTTGATGTTATTCTCTTAATAAACAAAAATAACGAACACACATAGAAAGTAGAGGACATGCAAATGTGTATCAGGGTGTTAAGATTTAAAAGAATACCCATAAAAGGAATTTACAAGACGTCGGCGTTTTTCGGGCGTTGCCGTAATCATTCGGCGGCAGATTTTCTCATTCGTAACGTTTCCGTATAGATAGGAAACCGCCGAGCGTGTACGATCACGTCCGGAAAATTCCGAACCAGGGGGCGTTTTGCCCCATGAGACTGGGGGCGTTTGCCCCAAAGTGACCATTTCAGCATTTATCAAAATATTCCAAATACAACAAATGTTTCACAAAATGTTTCTTTTTCAATAAAACAACAATGTAATGTGCTATAGATTATAAATTATGTATTGTTTGTCAGATAAAATATATCCGTGCCAGATGTAACACGAAATAAATGGCAGCAGGAAATAATAAGAAATGGCCCAAAAATGATTTTTGCAAAATATTTTCTAATTGACTAAGTCAGAGCTAAAACTTTTCTGTCACATAATCTACACAATTTTTACAATCATATTAACGTCATTATGTTTGTCATATATATTGGCATTTCCTAGAAATCGATGGGGCGTTTTACCCCGAGGGGCGTTTTGCACCACCTTACCCTATAATTGAAGTCCCAATCTTTGTCAATCTGTTAAAATTCGGCTTTAACCGATATCAACATTCGACAGGGACAAATTAATAGTCACCATCCATGGCACTGGGATATCCAAATTAGATTATTTTTACTGTAACCAAACAGATCTCCTGCTTGGATCTCCTGTTATATATAATTTATACATATGTAAACACACGATTTTGCACTGAAATGTGATTTCATCGAGGCATACCTAACGGTTTTTAAAAGTGCGTAGCATGGCAAATGGCACAATCAAATACCCGTACGGTACACTTTATCCCACCAAATCCGTTGAGTATACACGCGGGATAGTCACGTGACATTTTCTATGGACAGCTAGCTGAGTTAACAGTAGGTGTCTTTTGTGCTGTAATACGACAACGACCTGTGAATGATAACAAATTAGCGAGTCTAAATTGGCAGGGGGAAGAGGGATTTCGATTTATAGAAATATGTGTTTCGAACCTACTATCCTTTAATAAATCGACGTAATACTATCTGTAGACAGCTACTGTAGCCTACTATCACGACCACCGCGGACAGCAAATTATCATTATTCGCCATCTTTCTGTAAGAATTATGCTTCTCTGCCAATTTACATGTATTGGAATATACAGTAACCTTTCGTCGCGGCACATTGTTCGATGTAGAATAGGGCACAATTATATTTAGTAAACAGTGGCATTATTTCGGACAAACAATATTATTACGAAGGTGCTGTTACAAAGTCTCGTACCTACGCCTTGATTCTAGCCTTAGTCAGGAGTTTTCAAAAAGGCATCGACGGTTTATCAAAACATAACGTTTGGCAAACCAAGTCTACACGTTTAGCACAAAATTCGTTGCTATTATATAAACTCATTAATCACAGTAAAATGAATTTTGAAATAATAGGTAAAGAAAGAAGCCTATCCAGTAGAACATTGGATAACAAATTAAAGAAGATTAACCGAAATTTCGTGTTTGTGCTGATATTTTAATACGTGTGAAATGTAGGCAAGTGACATTACAAACTGCCTGTAAGTGATTGTACAATAAACTCATAAGGGAATTGTCATTAGCCAAACGATTGTACATAAAAACTGTCAAAATGCGGACACTTAAATCGGGAATTTTATTGGAATGGATATCATTTCGTCTGAATCATATTCTTAGTGAAAAAATACATACATAAAGGCATTTAATTTTTGGAATAATCAATGCGATGAATGTTATAAAAGCGATAAAAATGGCAATTTTATGTGGTGAAAATCATGCTCCAATTTTCCGATCCAAATGATCAAGGCGTTTTGTATGGTTTAAACAGCTCAGACCGGGCCCAAATTAGAACGATGCCTTCCATGTTTATTCAAGATTAAGATATCACAACAAAATATAAGATATATGTCGAAATAATTATCAATCATAAACTTTTTCTTACCTATGTCAACCGCTGATGTTTATCAAGTTGCATTTCCTCGATGTACAGACACACAAGCTATCACTCAAAGACAAGCGTTCATACACTTCCGCTCCTACACTGTGGAAACTATACGTGGAAGGAAATGAAGTAAATGGTTGTCATATTAAATTTTGAGAAAATCGGTACGTACATGTACAGCAGTAAAGAATTGAAAAGCTGACCGTTAGTGCGCTTTTACGAACAAAAAAGACGCAAAAATCGATATCAAGTCAAAGCGGTTTTTAGTACCGTTATTAAATGGCATATAACTTTTGAACCAATACATATTTTGAAGTGAAATTTGGAACAGATTATTGCTGCGGATATGAAGTCAAATAGCTCGCACTATTGGTGTTCCATGGAGCGAAAGCGACAATAACCCAAGCTATAATCTCAATCGAAGTTAGTTCTAGTTTAAACATGCATGTATACCTATCCAATAATCTCCAGATGGATTTCCAAATCCGTTTTTGTATGACGTCCAATTTCTATTGAAGTTCACCGACATATCTAAACTTTTTTGAATAACCTGCATGGACAACAAGTTTCATGAGTTTGGCAAAATCAATTTCATTATTTTCTTTCTTTTTGTTTTGAAGAGCAAATATTCTAATACGATTTCATTCTAAATTAGTTGGGAATTGCGCTTTTTCAATGAATTGTTGGGTACACATGAATAATATAGGGTTAATTGGTCGGTACCATTCGCAGAGGCCCAAGAAATCTATTAAAGGCCGAGTGCGGAGCACGAGGACCTTTTCAGTATTGTGCGGTCCTAAGCGATTGTTAACGACCGAAACATACGCGAATTGACGCTACTTATGTATGAAACGCATCAAATTCCAATGATATTCTGCCACAAAGATCTTGTTACATTTGTATGTGCAAAAATGAACCGAGGTGAGACACATGCAATTGTCTTTATCGCATAAATATCGATTGATAGTGATCATAAAAAGTATGTGCAAAATATTCTTTCAAACAAGCATTTGTGTTTTTTTCAATTATACAAAAAAAATCTGTCTTAAAACTGGCGGCTTAGAACTGAGTAGGTAACGATTTTTACTTTTACACCGAATCAAAATCGAGTACTAATTTGAATTGTATCGATGCGACAATCTCAAGACGAAACAACAACCAAGGAATTAAGTAACAATGAAATTGATATTTTACATCTTTTAAATTCATAACCTTCTCATATATCGTTGGTTGGAGTCAAAACAACGTTACTACAGCTTGCTTAACCCTCAGGCTACCGGCAAATTTTATATGCATAAACTACCAGGTGTGGTCATTTTGACCCCAGACACTTTCTTTAGAAATAAGACTTTGTTTTTGTCAGGAAATGACTTTTTCAACATTATTATTTAGGAGATACTAGAAGAAAGAATAAACAACTGTTCTCGTCTGTTGGGAAATGTATCATTTCCGATTTTGATTTTAAAAACACACATGTAATGGCGTCGCGCACAATAAAATTCCAATTTGCTTTACTTTTCAATGAGTTTATATTGTGGTCATTTCTGACCCAAACATAAAAAAGATAAATCCTACAAACTTTTAAGGTTGTTCAATGTTAAAGAAAAGTTCCCATATTATCGACAAATGGTAGATTGACAAAGTAAAAAAAGGTAAACGTGTATCGGAGAACAACTCTGAAAATGGCAAACATAGATATATGCCTGGGGTCATAAATGACCCCACCTGGTAGTCCGAGGGTTAAGCTCGATTAACGAGGCTTCGATTCTTCTACCGATGAAAATTTATCTTTATGTACTTCTGTGTTTATAAAATGGTACTTACGGTCCAAATCGTCCCGTCCGATTCTCGCTCACAGTATACATTTATTGACGTAATATTATCATTATACGGAAATATAGTATAAACCCCACCTTTCCTCACCCAACCGCCTGATGTACAATCTTGCAATATATGTTTAGCACCTGTAAAATAGAACACGTGACAATTATATCAAACACCTCGTAATTGCAGCTTGCGTTAAGCTGCAGTTACGAGGAATGTGTTGAAAAGCAGCGATATAATCATCAAGACTATACGCCGCACATTGAAAAACATTTTCTTTTATTTTTCAAATCGTTTAAGATTTGTTGCTTGACAAAAATATAAACAGTTAAATTTTTTCCCATAATTAATTGATCAGTAAATTGCAAAAATGATACCTAAGATGAATTGATAAAGATCAACACGACTAAATAGAAATGATAAATCTGATGTATCCATAAAAGGTTATTAAACTCCAAAGGAAAAAAAATGCACCCCATCTCGGTTTACCCAACCAAACATTGTCTCCAAAATTAATTCAACAATGGATTTTAATCCCATCAATACAAAAACCGTAAAAGGAAACAAACGACAAGCCTACAAATGTGCAGTTTTCGCAACCGATACTTTATTCAAAGGGACATAACATTCAAATTTAATTTTGTAGCGAGTCGGGTCTTTATGTCCGGGGAGCTAATGTCACAGCCCTAGTGTCGGCGTCAGCGTCGGCGTCGCGTCTTCAAAAACCTTAACCTGGTTTATATCTCAGGCGTTATTTGAGATATAGCCTTGATACTTCACACATGGATACCTCCTGCCAAGATCTTTCATTTGGGACCATGACCTTTGACCTAGTGACCTTGACCTTGGAGTTTGACCTACTTTTCAAAAACTTTAACCTGGCCTATATCTCATGCACTATTGATTTTATTTTATTGGGGTTTCACGCCGTTTTCAACTTCTATGGTCATATCGCGCGGGTGGAGCACCTAACCGTGGGTTCCTGGTATTTCTCGCACCAGTACAACCACAATATCCAAACCGAGCCTCCAGCTGCTCTCTTACATAGATGATTCACACCCATTGGTGAGAGACAAATGACTTTTGTCAAATGTCAGAATGGATACTGGCCGAGCCGGGGTTCGAACCCGAGACCTCTGGATTGACAGACTCCGACGTAGCCGACTGAGCTATCCGGGCTCGGCTATTATAGATAGAGCATTGATATTTCACATATGGATACTACGTACCATGACCTTGACCTTGAGACCATGACCTTTGAGCCAATGACCTTGACCTTTGACCTTGGACTCTTTTTTGTGATAAGCTCTCGTATAGGCGAGCTACGTTGTCCGCGGACAACTCTTGTTAAAGTATTCTTGATGCAAAGCTTGGTTATACTGATACGTATAGATGATAAAAGTTTTTCAAGTTGTTGTTTATAAGCGAAAAATCCGATTAGCGACGTTGTCAAGACATCAAAGAGTCGGTCACACTTTTCGACGTAATCGCTATGTGTACAGATGCATTTTTGTGTCTTTGAACCCAGTTTGCATAGATGTCATTGTACCGACTTTGATCGTACATGTAAGACGAAATCACGTTTTGAGTGAATAATCGAGGTTCATTGACGTTTTCAAATCAAATCGCAAATCAGCACCAGATGAAATATTTTGGCGGGAAGTATAAATGAGTGAAATATCAAGGCTATATCCCTGATGGTGCCTGTGATATTGACCGGGTAAAGTTATTTTAAGTGAAGACGCGACGCCGACGCAACGCGAATCCGGTACTAGGGCTTTGGCATCAGCTCCCCGAACATAAGTCCCGGCTTGCTAAAAAAGCGTATCAATGTTTACACCGTACATGTACAAACCTTCGTAGTTATTATTACAACGTGTATGCTGGTTACAAAGGTCAGAATCATGACAACACGTGTAGCACTTGCTATGTCTTCCGTCTGATCGCTTGCCAATTATTTGGAGCGGTGATATACCGGGGCAACTCTGTTGAAAAAGAAATGTTGATGCTACTACCACGAACGATACTTCAAAATTGAAAGCTTGTCTAAATTCATAGAAATTGTAGAGGACAAAGAAAACGTCGCTGCTTTTTATAGTAAACTGCGTAACTGCAGCTTCAAACAACCTGCAGCTACGAGGTTTTCGAATAAAAGCAACGTATCAAATATTTTAGAAATAAATGAAATACATCACAAAGGATCCATAGAAACAGACTGCTGACTATCTTTCTCTTCAAGAATTTTTAACATAATTACTGTCCATGGTCGTCCAAACGTTAATGTTATGGGGCGGTTTCAAGAATGTTTACTAGTTTATTACTATAATTGCTAATTCACAATATGCTGTTTTGATTGAAAAACTAAAATTTTTCCTACGGTGACATGTTTTTGCTCAATATCGCAATAGTTTTATCTTGATGTTATTATTGGGCATTTAACCCTTTCCCAAACAAGACCTGGTTTTGACGTCCCGAATTGAAAAGGCTTGGGAAAACATTGAGACAAAAGAAGAAACTGCTGATAACCAGCAGTTTCTCCTTTTGTCACAATATTTTCTGTGCCATATTTTACACAAATTCTATCGTTGAAAACATCCATTTTGTCATTTGTGGCAGTTTTTGAAGTCGATCACCCTAAAATTTTGTCGTTTGGGAAAGGGTTAACATAGAGCAATGAGCTAAACGATAGCAATGTCACAGTAGTTTTATCACGAAAACTGCCATCAAGATAAAAAATCATGGAAAGTTTAATTCATCGTGGTAATTTGCATCTCTTGGCAGAAATATGCAAAACATACTTCTCTTTCGTGGTAATCTAGATAATTTCGTAAAGCCTCTCTTACAGCCTATCTGACGTGTTCTTGCGAGCAGTCTGCGTCTAAAATTCAGGCATATCCGTGTGTTCTTTGGAGGAAGCAAACACAACGCAGAATGGACGTAGCAAAAAAAAAAAAAACAGATTATTATTCGCTTAGACTATTCTTCGTCCTTTTACAACGCAAGGAGTACAAAAAAAGCCTCTTTTACAACCCACCATGCGTCGTTATTAATCGTGTGTCTTCGGAGAGTTTTAAAAATCTCCGAAGACGCACGATTTAGAAAGACGCAAAACGGGTTTTTAGAGAGGCTGAAGTTACCTTTGGATGCGAGCACCCCAAATCGTATTTGTCATCGCCAGATTCCGTAACGTAGTGGTGTGTAAAACATACCTGTCAAGAATGACAGTACTAAGACTATTACACATTTGACATTAAACGATAATCTTGTTGTGTTGGTCTAACTAATTTTGAACGTGAAATAGTGAGAACATTACAATACTAATCAACCAGCCGCTTAAACTACACTAGAATGAAGTAAAAAGTTCCAACTTCATTTTGGCATCCATATCGTTAATGTTTATCTGGAACTTAGTGAACTATATCTGATTTTTCCTGCTGCACTCCCAATACATGGCGATAATTCAATTAATCATCATAATTAAATCTCCACGATAATGAATATACAAATTGGCTTATGTACAAAAATATTCTCAAAAGTAAAGGTAGATATCAAAGCTAAATTTTGAAATAATAATTGTGAGTACACACACATGAATTTGCGAATTATAGCTCTTTCACCTGCCTCTCCTTTAAACCAATTTTAAAAGATATGTTGCCATGGCAGCCGCGTCTTCAAATATACGACTGTATTTCAATAATTTTATATTCCATACAAAAGACCTCAAGATGCTTAATTCTGTTTTGTACTGGAAGTTTTACCCATACAAAATAATTTAGTCCTTCTATGAAGCTTGAAAGCACTGCATGTTTCAAGTAAAAATCGGAAATATTCCCAAATGTTAACTCATTCCCAATAGGTTTCAATCTCTTTCAGCTTGATCGAACTCTTAGGTGATGAATCATATGCCCTTTAATCTTATGCAACAGCCATTTTGGTGCTATTATTTACTTTGTTTTTAATCTAACAACCATGAATATATACTTAAATTCATATCAAAAAAGAATACAAAATTCAGACAAACCATTGCTTTCTATCAGACCCTCCAATCTGTGAAAATTTTAGCCGTATTGGAATCTTGTATCATGAGTTATGCACCTTTGAATTTGACGAATTTCGAATTTGACCACTCGTGCCGTCACAAATACTGACAGACCAAACAATATTTTGACAGATATCCTAAGCTTGAATTTCCCCGCTTTTCTATCGTATCTTTTCAAATTTGCAAACATCTAGTATTACTTTCTTTTGGTTCAAAGAGTCCGAAATATTGAACAAGCAAGTCAGAAATTACAAAAAGTTGTAAAATAAATACAGACCCGTGGAGCGATTCAAGCCCTTTAGGGCCTTCTGGTTTTTCATTTCCGAATGTTTTTGTGCTATTATCATTTGTTTGTAACCAATTTAACATTTAAACAAAGAATATGTCTTTTGTGAAACTTATTTTTGTCAGGAAATTCAAAATTACATGTGGGGTCCAAATGGACCCCAGTTGGTAGGATGTGTATGTAAAATTTGTTGGTAGGAAGAGGGTTAATCACCAAAAGAAAATAATTGGACAACAAAGTGAAAATGTACCAGAAACGTGCATTCGAAGACGCCGCAGGAATGTTTTCTGTGTGGAGCTATTGGCTCTGTCTCTGGGGTTTCCATACCGTGTATTTAGGACAACGGTTAGCGTGTTGAAATAAGATTCTATTGTAAATGTGCCCCAGTGACGTATGCAAGATAATAGCGACGGAAAGTTCTGAAATGACCATCTATGCATTATATACTGAAACATATTGTTAAACGATTAACGAGAAAATCAGCATAATCTTTAATTTTACGCAAGTTGACCATTAAGTTCTCGAATCATTTTATGGGCCATCGTAATTTAAATGTACGTACCTCATTATTCGCGCACGCAACCTCATTGTGACAAGACGAATTCGCTGACACTCCATAGCAAGAAAGGAAAGAGCGATTGCTTTCTAAAGTAATAATGCAAGAATATTAGAATGTTGTAACACATGGTACAAATGACTATTATTTTAGTGAACTTACACATATTCAAATAGAAAATGTACATGCACATATATGTCGTAGTTCTAAGTTTAAAAACTCCACATGGACCAAAAGGAACGTGTACGTGAGTCATCCAATAAATGGTGAGTATGCTTTTTGATATTTCTTTTAATTTAGAACTATTAACAAAGTCTGGAGAAGATATGGCAGGAAAATCTTGAGGGTACAGTAATATATTCCAATAATAAAAGTCAAAAGTCACTTCACCTTACCTGCCTTGGAAGTTTGACGTTGTCATACAGAAAATGAGTAATTTCAAGTAGCTGAGGTCGCTATTTGTAAGGGACATTTCTCGCAACATGCATTAGAAACATACAATGATACTCGTAATTGGTTGTTTTCCCAGATATGACCAATTTCAGCTGATATGCGCACATTTATCTATACAGAAATCATTATTTTTCTGTTTTTTACTCTTTGTTTCTTACTTTTCTCACTTTTTGCTTCTGTTTACCGACCCAAGCTGAATTTGCTTTTGCACAATAATTTTCTTTCGTTAATCTTTGCAACTCATCGGAAACAGCTGTCAATGACACAGCCATTTCCTTTAAACTTTAAAGGGGGAATAACACTTAACATCTTACAAATTTTCAGAGAACTTCGTGCAAAAAATAAATATATATTATGAAAATATGGCCTTTAAATTGCATCTATGCCAAATCTTAGCTTTCTATCTTGTGTATTGGCTAGGATGTTGACGTATTTAAAACCCATATGTTTTATTATTATAATTTTTATCCCCCCGACAAAAAATCATGGGGTTTTAAATCCGTCGACATCTAAGCCAATACACAAGGTAGAAAGCTAAGATTTGGCATATATGCAATTTAAAGACCATATTTTAATAATATATATTTATTTTTTTGTACGAAGTTCTCGGAAAATTTGCAAGATGTTAAGTGTTATTCCCCCTTTAATGAGGTTTGAAATATATCTGTCACAATACAACCCTTAAATCCGACATCATAACGTACAATATTTTGCGTTATATATTTGTCTTGCTAATACATGTAGAGTGGTCTATGTAAGTGCTTAGTTTTGTCCGACATTTTTTGAGATATGAAAATAGTCTCACTGATTTTAGGATGACCCTCTACATCTAATACAGATCTAAGAGTACACCTATATGTCTTGCTCAAATCGGGGTTGACAAATCAAACGGGGTATTACGATACCGTAATGAAATTGAATAGTAGGCCCCTACATCCGTTTTGATATATGATCTATGCAACGAAAACAATAAGGAGTGCTAATATAGTTTTATCAACGTATAAATAATACAAGTATGCGTATAATTTTCATGAGTGTACGCCGATTTTTATAAGTGTACTTCTGAAATCTATACATGCATGTTTAGATTTTTTCAAGTAATTATATAATTTGATAGTGCATTGGTAAATATGTAAGCGTAGAAAAGAGGGTAATGTTTGTTAAAACATGCATTGTTTTTTTAGCATGCGAAAAAAATATACATGCAAGTGCTTGGATTTCTTGCATTACATTGTTTCAATTGCGAAATGTGTTCACGCTGATGTTGCACGTTTTTGTCTTAAATTTGAGACGCAAACTCGTTGAATGGCCTTTTGGTTTGCCTTTATACTGAAAGGTGAAAGGAAACGCAGAAAACATACATCGGGTGACTGGCATATTCAATGCGTGTGTATTGTATATTGTGAAATACGTCACACGCTTAGCTAAAAGGGATCAACAATCTTTTGAATTTGACGTCAGATTCAACAAAGGTGAACAACGAGACAATGACAATGCATTTTTTGGTAAAATAGACTGGGTTTTCCGTTATGTTTCGATTAACGTCGGCGTAGTTATATATTCTCCTAACTACGGCTTGAATCAAATCGCAGTTACGAGATTTTATATCAACACATGTTTACGATATACTATCGTTTGTCCGAAATTACGTCACTGTTTACTTGATAGAATCGTTCCCTATTGTGATAACTGATACACACCCAAGCTTTATTTTACTAAATGAATATCATGGTAGATGTAATGAGGGTAGACAATCAATATTCTCGATTTGCCAAATCGCCAAAAGAGATTAAATGAAAACTTTTCAAAGGTAAACCTTAACTTTTTTTAAAAACTTAATATCTGATTTTTTTTCTTACCACTCGTCATACTTACCTTTGTATTCTTGTTCACAGCGTGAGTGTTTATTACACAAGTCGGTACCATTACAACAAGAGATACATAAGTTATGTCGGATGGCTGTTTTATTGGCAGCTCTCTTCGATACCAACGATGGACATGACTGTCAGTAAATAAAACAACAATTATGAATATGTGACACGTCACGCTAAAAGGGACCTTATCGGATGTGTGAAAAATATCGACCCTAGTCTGTCTGCGCAGTCCGCGCAGCCAGACTAGGGCCGACATTTTTCACTTTTATGTATTTTCTAAATCTAGAAAGTTTTCCCTATCTTACTATATGTTCATATTTCACATACGGGACCTGGTTGAACTGTGCTGGGTCTTATAAGTTTGCCAAAATTTGGATTTTTTGAGTTCGGATAAGGTCCCTTTTAGCATGACGGGTCACATATAATTATGCTAGCACCCTATTTCTTTCGCAAGAAATAGAGCGGATGTAGAATCCCTGGCTTGCGAAGAAGACGTACAGCATCCACTTTCACTTATGGAAATGTACCAGACTAAATTATATTTTGATTTTTTAACACATTTCGAGCCATGCCCCAATTGCTACTTTTCTGGCTTAGTCTTGTACACAGCCAAAACGAAACTAATATCATATTGTTTAATTTTAAGACGTTGTTACTTTCATATAAAAATTGTATGTTATACGCAAACAAAACAACATAGTTTATTCGTTTTTTGTTAATCGTTAATATCCATCAAAACCTTGTAACTGCAGCTTAAGAACAAGCTGCAGTTACGAGTTTTTTTTTTTTTTTTTTTTTTGTTTTTTTTTTTGTTGTTGTTGAAAAGCATCGCAATATTATCTCACCCGTTCTGTTGAACAGCCAAAATCGAACATATTCTTCCCTAAATCCGTTTTGTAGTGATGTGTATAGCAACTCTAAAAAAGAAAATTGAGCCAGGATCTGGAAAAATGTCCCTGATTTAGAACCATGTTGGGCTCAAAAGCTTTAAATGACCTTTTTACGAGATCTCCACTGAAATAAATACATATAAAAGATGAATAGATAAAAAAATCGTAAAATACCTTAGTAACTATTTTCAAGAAATAAATTGGGTGAAATTAAACTGAAGTACCGTAAGTGCGTGTTTTGCCAACGACGCTTCAGTTGTTTAAAAAGGCTTATCTAAAAATCTGAATCTTTTACAAAATGGGATTTTTTGAAAGATGCATTATGTCCATCTATTAAATATGCAATGAATCGATAGCTTATCTATAAAACGGCCATTATATGGGGATGGGGTATATAGCGTTGAGACACATACGTCAATTCCTTATTAGCATATGCCTATGTACAAACTGACCTTTACCAATTATATACTCTTTCAGCTGCCACAGGTTATACAAGTAACTTGATCGGCCCAAGTCTTTTTCTTCGCTTTTCAACGAAAAACACGTAACTGCAGCTTAAAACAAGCTGCAGTTACGAGGTTTTCGTTGGAAAAGCAGCGATATACAAAGGTTAATTTTAATTATTAGTCTCAATATTATACAATATTACATTTGAATGAATTTACCTCATCAGATAGACATGATATTGAGTGATTACAAGCAAAGCTCCCTTCCACTGCTGAACAGGATAAACATGTAAGATTCGAGCCATCTGGAATGCAAGAGAAATTATAAAGTAAATGGATAGTATGACATTAACTGTTTGTGTATTAAGTTTGAGTTTATTGGGGTTTACGCCGTTTTCAACTACCAGGGTCATATCGCGGCGGCTGGAGCACCTACCCATGGATTCCTGTTGTTTCTCAAACCAGTACTACCACAACACCTTTACCGAGCCTCCAGCTGCTCGCCCACTTAGGTTAACGACTTCAAACCCATTGATGGGTGACAATTATGTCGGAAAGGGTATTAGCCGCGGCCGGGTATCGAACCCGGGACCTCTCGTATGAGGGTCAGATGCGCTACCAACTGCGCTAAGGCGATGTTACGAGGGATGATCCAAAAGTAATGTCACAGTGCTTATAGTTTGGTAATTCGACGCATTCTTGTACAAATAAAGACTTTTAATTCAAGCTCATCCTTTTGGAAACATATTTTTCTGAATCATTTGAATATTCTTTATATATTCGAGAAAATAAAATGCTACAAATGATACATATCGTGCATGTGCGCCGCACGCCCTAGACTTTTCGTTTGAAGATTATTATTACTTTATGTTCTATCATTTTATTAAAAGAAAGACCGTTGCAATTAAGCGGACATTTAAATGACGCCACGTCATGATATTGTTAAGCCATTTTAGAACGTTTCAATAAAGTCGGTGCGTTGAAATACCAAATACGTCTAATTGAATTCGTCACTCGCATTCGGGAATATGGCAGAATCGGATAAAAGACCACAAGGTGCAATTCTGAATTGTTTCTAAAGGCTTGGAAAATAGCAGATTAAGGCAACAGAAACAATAAATTCAACCTAAAAGAACGGATTGTTAATAGGAGTCTGGTCTGACGTGGGTGCAAGCATTTTTGGGAGTGAGGACGAGTCGTTTGAAGATGAAAAACATATTGAAAGACATGTGGAGCAGCGGAATGATGCCAACGTCCATGTGACTTTGTGCTATTTCCGCATCTTGCGCTAAATTTAAGAGCAATTCATCTCACCGACCTTTACTAACTGAGAACAAATTGATTCAAGGAATGCATTCAAGGAATTACTGAAAGAGTTGTTTGCAAATGGATTTTTGAAATGGGCCGAACGCCACGAACGTTGCATTCGTACGGCGGAGTAGAACTTGACGTCAATGACGTTGTGTGTTGTGCGGCGCTTGACACCGATGCCCAATGTAAAAATATGGTTTATTTTTGTAATATTACACGCAACTTTATGAAAACTTTGTATATGTATTAAACGAATGTTAATCTTTCGGCATGTAAAAATTCATGACGACTCGTTTATGAAATCAGCAAAAATAACATTTGTGACATTGCTTTTGGATCATCCCTCGTATATGTAATTGTCAATTGTATTGTAAAGACCATTGTCCATATAAATAGTTAAATTAAATATATGAGCCGGGATCTGGAAAAACGTCCCTTATAGCATTTTTAAAAATTGAGTTTCAAGATCAGCCTGTTGTCAAATGCAGTCCAATATGCATCAATGCTGCTCTCTTTAAGTTACTACAGGTCACGAAGAAGCTATTAGAGAACAACATAGATCCTGGTCAGACTGTGCGTATGCACAGGCTGATCTGGATCTATGTTGGGCTCAAAAGCCTTTAGGGACGTTTTTCCAGATCCTGGCTTATATATATATATACTAGGCAAAAAAGAAACGCAGCTACCTAACCATTTCCTAATTCGCAAAGACCTCAAATCAGATTTAAACAAACTGTAATACATATAATGCAATAAGATTTCACTTTCTAAAGTTCACAAAATAGTGTTTGTTGTAAATTCCATTAATTAGAAAATACACAGTTTGCAATTTGTGTCAACACAATTTCTCAGACAAAATGTAAGTGGATTTAAAAAAAATCATCTGTTTCCTTCAGATTGGTCTGATATCCGAATGCTGTGAAGTCTTTGCGTTTTATTAGCAGTATCCGTTGCAGTCCTTAGCCTATCCCGTAGGTGAGCTAACCTAATGAGATAGATGGTCCTGTTTTGGCGTCATATCTTTTGGACGTCCGCTCCGTGGTGACATGTGTAATGCACTTCCGGTATAATCGTTATATTTCGACTTATTCCGTAACGTCCGTAAGTAAAAGCATTTTTAAAGTACCATTAGATGCAATATCGTCGTTTTCGTAACAACGAAAATAATTGAGCGTGCTCAGATTTCTGAGGAATATTCTAAAAAAATGTAAAAATGTTTCTAAATTGTATGAAGAGAAGACAAAAAACCCCCAACAAAATTCAAAAATTCAAAATTTGAGAGCAATAAAAATTACTTCCCTTGAAATCGTCTATTCGCACCATACCGATTTCGTTCCGTAACTGGTCACATAGCCCATTACCCAGGTCTTACCTTAATGAAATATTAACTATTTTCTGAAATTGTTGTGTTACGTAATTATACACCGTGGTAACTATTGCCAATAAACTGCATGCTTTAAAAAATAATTATTTCATTTATTATTACATTATTTCTGCGTCAATTTCTAAAATGTTTGACATCTTCGCAGCTAAATATAATTCTGCGTGTACAATACACACTTTTTTTTAATATGTTAAACGTACTTGTGATTTCGAGGTGAACCTGTACACTGGCAAACCCGAAAATAGTACACGTATAATCTGTCTCATCCGACGTCTCCACGTCGCGTATCAGGAGCGTATTGTTTCCGTCAGTTGTGTCAATTGTGTATCTATCTGGTACTCCGAAGCCTCTTTGACCATTTACAAGTATCGGAATCGTGCCTTTATTACAGATAATCGTGTTCTGGGCTGTGCCATTAGTTTCACAAGGAATTCGAACGTTTGAGCCGAGTGTGACATTCACGTCGTGGGGTTTTCGTATCCATGTTTGACCTCTAGAAACTGTTGAAAAAGAATTAGATCATACCAGACCTACAGGAAAAATTGGTGGTGTAAACGTTTTAATATCATTAGATTTGATACCAATCATCTTTTTAAAAAGATATGATGAAGCTATTGTCTCCATCCTAACCTTTTCCCAAACAAGACCTGGTTTTGACGTCCCTAAGAGAATAGGTCTGGGAAAACATTGAGATAAAAGAAGAAAGTGCTGATAATCAGCACATTCTCCTTTTGTCTCAATATTTTCTGAGCTAAATTGTACATAAATCCAACCTTAATCAACATCCATATTGTCGTCTGCAGCAGCTTTCAAATCGGATCACCCTTATTTTTTTCGTTTGGGAAAGGGTTAAGTATAGCCTTACCTAAAACTTGAAGGGGCAAATGTTTGAATAGGAGATTTATTATCTTGTGTAAGAAATCATTTTCGCCTGCTAATTTTGCCCCGACCGAACTCTTAGATAAATGATCGATTTTTTTTCAAATGACAGATTTAACATAATCGTAAGGAATATGCGACAACAAAAACAAAATAAATGTTGGCAGATTAGGAACTGTATCTCGTAATGTAACTTTTTCAACGAAAACATCTTAACCTATTTCAAGCTGCAGTTACGGGGTTTTCGTTGAAAAGCAGTAGTGTTTGGGTTTGAAATCGTTAACCTAAGTGGGCGAGCAGCTGAAGGCTCGGTAAGGGTGATGTGGTAGTACTGGTTTGAGAAACAACAGGAATCCATGGGTAGGTGCTCCAGCCGCCGCGATATGACCCTGGTAGTTGAAAACGGCGTAAAACCCCAAAAAACTCAAGCCTAATAATTTACATACTCAACTGAAGGACCCCTGTTCCAATTATATCGGAGGAACGTTCGCATTTGCCGCTGATTCTACTTTTTCTCCATTTGTATATAAAGTTGGCATTTTGCAATATTAACAAGAATATAACTGGATTAGAACGCGAAAACTTACCGTGCAATATTGTAAATAGTAAGATAATCTTATGATATCCTTGGAAAGCCATCATTTTCTGAAAAAAATACAAAGGGGTGTCTAACGGTTAGGAAATATAACACGGGGTCTATCCACGCTTGGATTTTAATGAAATTTTGCGTGAACTTAGTACACTAGATAACGGTTCATATTCATGAATCCATAAATCAATTTCCTCGGAATTTCCGTTTTCACCATGAAAAAAGAGGATACCCTGATTGAAAGAGTGTGCAAGCTTTCTGGATTTTAGTCTCATCGCATAATTTATCCTAAAATATTGTCTAGCCCTTAGACTCTGAGCCAATATTAAACAAAAATACATAATTCTGTACAAACAATTAATTTATAAATATCAAATGGTGTTATGGTCCATCCATAAATTCATACTGTTTTTCAAATTTCTAAGGAACTTTTTAAAAGTTGTAAAATATACCATGTTCCATTTTTGTAAAAAATGTCCACAAATATATTGATGATTCTCATAAATTATCAAAAAAAAAAAAAAAAAAAAAGATAAAAAAATGGTATACGTTTGCTTTTTAGCTCACCTGAGCACAAAGTGCTCAAGGTGAGGTATTGTGATCGGTCGTTGTCCGTCGTCCGTCCGTCCGGCTGGCCGTCCGTCCAGCCATCCGTCCACAATTTTCTTTTAAGATCTTCTCCTCCTAAACCAGTGGACCAATCTTCTTGAAACTTGGCAGGAATGATCCTTGGGTAAAGGGCTTTCAAAGTTGTAAAAAAAAAATTGATTCCATCAAAGACACTGGCTGCCGTGGCATGAGAAAGGGGGAGAATGGCCAAATCTTTTAAAAATCTTCTTCTGCCTAACCAGTTGGCCAATATTCTTAAAACTTTACATGAATGATCCTTGGGTGAAGGGCTTTCAAAGTTGTTAAATGAATTTGATTCCATCAAAGACTCTGGCTGCCGCGGCATGAGAAAAGATGAAAATGGCCAAATCTTTTAAAAACCTTCTTTTGCCTAACCAGTTGGCCAGTATTCTTGAAACTTCACATGAATGATCTTTGCGTGAAGGGCTTTCAAAGTTGTGGAAAGACTTTGATTCCATCAAAGCCTCTGGCTGCCGCTGCATGAGAAAAGGGGAAAATAGCCAACTCTTTTAAAAATCTGTTGCCTAAACGGTTAGCCAATATTCTTAAAACTTCACATGAATGTTCCTTGGGTGAAGGGCTTTCAAAGTTGTTAAAAGAATTTGATTAATATTAAAACTCTTACTGCAGCAGCATCAGAAAAAGGGCAAAAGAGCAACACTTTAAAAAGGCAGATTTTTTTATTACATTCATTTAAAAAACACAGGAAAAGGAGCTTTATTACAAAAATCATTGTGCTGCTATACATGCCAAAATTTTAACAAGGCAAGAAATCTCAGGTGAGCGATCTAGGGCCATCACGGCCTTCTTGTTTAGTTTGCCTCTGAACAGCACGAATTTCAAGGAATGGTCAAAGTCATTTTTTGAATATCCTTTTCAAGTGGTTTGATTACCTTTTAAGGTTATTGCGGTTTATCGGAGATTAAATCAAGATGTGAGATACTTTTTGGTCCTTTCGTCCGTGCGTTTGTCTTTTGACATTTTCTTTAAAATCTAGTATGCATATCTTCATTAAACTTGGCAGAATTTAACATTGGTTAAAGGCAGCGCAGCGCTTTTTCTTTTAACTTCTTTCTGTCAAAAATTTTGGTTGTCGTGGCATCATAAAAAGGTCAACTTGTTCGAAATATTTTCGCCCATTTGGTCTTGTCTCAGATGTACCTAATGTATGAAAAGATGAAATTCTATATGAAAATCCTGTTGGATCATTTCACTTAACCACGATTCATGATTGATTTTAACGGCAATGATTTTTATGGATAGCACATATGGAAACATGAAAAGCAAATCAGAAAAAACACCGATTTATCATGCAAAATATGGGGACAATTGTTGTTATGCAACGGAAATAGATACTCCAACTCCCAAATTAATTATAAAGGGTTATCGATGACTAAACTCCCTTTTAATCATATGGCATCATATTAAAGTGTATAAATTGCGTATCATTACAGGTTAAGCTCTGATTAGAAAAATAATTGCAGAATTAATAGCACCCTGTTGTACCCAAATAGAGAAACGTTTTGAAATTAGCAAATACATTTCAAAATACATGTATGCATAAAAAAGTAATGATATAATTGTCGTCTACTAAATCACAAGCTATCTTTCATGTTATGTAAGGTCATCACTGGCTCTTGGAACAAAAATATCCCATATTAAGTGAACACTTGAAAATGCGATATTGTTTGCTGTACCGTTCGAATTATAGGCCAAATTTCCATTTCATTACACAAGCCTTGTTTTTTTTTTTTTCATTTTATAATTATGTCACTTATAATGGTACGTAAGCAATGTGTCAAAATAGTAAAGAAATCTGGCAACATGCACATGTACAGCAATGTATATTTTCCCTTTCATGTACATGTATAATTTTGTAAATGAAAGTGATATTTACATTTTGATCTTTTTTTTCAATGAGTGTTTTGAACATGAATATTGCTTCATGGTTGTACGCTATGCTACAGTTTATCTTACTGAATAAAAAATGTTTTAAGAGTACAACAAATTTTTGCTAAATGCACGTTTTCGACCAAAATATCACCTTCATCAATAATACGTATTAAATAGCATTGTTACCGGTTTTGGATTACCATGTAATTTCGCTCAAAGTAGTAAGAAACATGTAGCATGTTTATGTGATAATATGGCATCTTGACAAAAGACTCCATTATACTTAACTTTGGAATTTAATTTTGGTCTTTTCACAAATTCTACAGACAAATATGCAACTTTGAATATTTATTTCAATAAAAATACATGTACGTCATAATTTTCTCAAATACTTTTGTGGTATGAATATAATGCCATATGTGTCTCGGAATAAAGCCACTTTAAAGATTTTGAAAATACATAAATCTAAGGTTTTGGGGAATATGAAAATGGGAGGGGCAGATTTTTGTGTCATAGTGGGAATAAATCACGGTGGCTTTTTTGGAATATAGTTTTAGTTATGTAAGATACTAACTGCATTTTCATAGATTGTATATGAACCATTATTATTCTGCAGAGTTTAATCCTTTCCCAAACAAGACGTGATTTTCACGTCTCTATTAGATATGGCTTAATTAAACATTGATACAAAAGAAGAAACTGCTGATAACCAGCAGTTTCTCCTTTTGCCTCAATATTTTCTGTGCCATATTTTACACAAATCCTGCCTTTATCAGCATTCATATTGACTTCTGCAGCGCCTTTCTAAGTGGAAAAGTCCAAATTTTCGGCGTTTGGGAAAGGGATAAAGAAAATTCTTGCGTGGACAGTTTTGAGAAACCCCCTCTCCCAAACAAGACCTGGTTTTGACGACCCTGATGGAATAAGCTTGGGAAAACATTGCGACAAAAGAAGAAACTGCTGATGACCAGCAGTTTCTCCTTTTGTCTCAATATTTTCTGTGCCATTTTTAACACAAATCCTATCTTCAATAACATCCATTTTCTCATTTGTGGCAGTTTTCGAATTAGAACACCCTAAAATTTTGCCGTTTGGGAAAGGGTTAAAGCAACCGAACAGAAAACCAAGTGGCTGTTGTGACATTTGATACCAACATGAATCCAGCTCAGCCTTACATTCTTAAGAACAGGGCACATTCTCTCTTCATTCCATTATGATAGAATGATGCTCTGTTCCCGCGGGGTCATTTCACGTCTAATCTCGGGGCCTTAGCGGGATTTCGGTATCCAATCGTTGGCTATACACACCAAAACAAGTGAAATATCTGATACAAACTTTCATTGGCTGACGCTTCAAATTACCGGCTTCAACCAAAAATAGAAGCGACGTAATGTATAGTTAGTCAAACAAGGTACAACTGAATGATTTTGATTCGATAATTCAAATATTACTGGCTTCAGCCAAAAATAGAAGCGACGTAATGTATACGTAATGATCATGCAAGATAAAACTGAATGATTTTGATTCGATAATTCAAATGATGTGCTTAATTAGATTATGACGACAAAATAGGCTGTTGGTGTACCAAAATCTGCAGAGGTCATATTTGATGGTTAATCAATAGACCTCGGCTTTGGAGAGTAGCTCAGCCTGTGCTTACGCACAGTTTAATCAAGATCCATGCTGTTCTTTAATTTAGCCTTTTCATGATCTTTGGCAACTGCGGCAGAGCAGAATGGACCGTGATAAGACTGCACTTGAGCACAGATTTATCTTGGGACATGTTGATCGAAACTGCTAAAAAGGCCATTAGCCACATCCCGGCTCAATTAGATGTAACGGGTGCATGACAGATAAGTTAACATCGTATTTTAACCCTATACCAAACAAGACCGGGTTTTGACGGCCTTAGTGGCTTTGGAAAACATTGAGATAAAAGAAGAAACTGCTGATGACCAGCAGTTTCTCCTTTTGTGTCAATATTTTCACAGCCAAATTTTACACTAATCATCTCTTTACTTACATTCATTTTGTTTTTTATGGCAATTTTTGGAATGGAACACCCTAAAATTTTGTCGTTTGGGAAAGGGTTAATCAGATTTAATCTTATCAGTGAATTTAATTCTACTATAGTCCAGTCACGATATTATGGCATAAATTTACAAATTGTACCTATATAAACAAGGGAAAGACTTTCTTAATTCTCGATACAATTTGTTTGTGTTTTTATGTTATTTATGTTATTTATCCTCGGTTGCCGGGCATTTCCATATGACCGAGTAGTAGACTGGGCGTGTCCAGGAAGGAACTCCCTTCTTTTGACCTGTTTCCAGCTTTGAATGGTGGAAGAAGACCCCAAGTGGGCACCTGGGTAGAACCACCGACGTTCCGCAAGACAGCTGGATAGCTTCCTCACATGAGAGTTCATATGTTCCTCGTGGGATTCGAACCCACAGAGGTGAGGGACAAGTGATCCTGAGTCAGCGACTCTAACCACTCCGCCACGGACACCCCTAATACAATTTTCTATGCATAGTTTTTTTTATTCTTGTAGGTGCAAGCCACCTGTAAGATTCTGACCCTCGCATACAAAATTACAGTTGCTGGGACTCCGGTATAGTGTTGTATTCTTTTATTTTGTAAACATGTGCCAAAATATCTTGATCGGACTATAAAAACTTTAAAACGTAGCTTATAGTTCACGGTGGATAATTACGTGATATGATTTTTTCAGAAAATCTTCAAAAACTTTGTAAATACTTGACCGATTTGAATTCGGTTTGAAGCAGAGAATGTGGACAGACGTTACTCATTAGATGGACGTAGTCGATTTTTGAAAGATCAACTGATAAAAAAGTTATTGAAGATAAACCAAAACTTTGGTTTATCTTCAATCACTTTTTTATCAGATGATTTTTCAAAAATCCAACATGTCCAGCTTATTCCTGGCATTTTCCTACATTCTCTGCTTCAAACCGAATTCAAATTAGTCAAGTATTAAAAAAGATATTGACGATTATCGGAAATTATGAGTCACGTGATTATACACCGTGTAGTTTTTTACTTTCCTGCATAAGAGGGCGATATTATCACATCCTTCTGTACTTTATTCTTTATTTAACCAATTCTAAAACAGCACCCATTTTTGACGTCGCCAGGAGAACTAGTGTTGGAAAATATTGAGGGAAAAGAAGAAATCGCTAATGAACAGCAATTCCCCCTTTTTACTACATGTATAATATTCCTATTCTATAATACATGGTTTCAAATTTGATTTAATTCGTTTTGCTATATGCAATTCCTTTATCGTTAGTTACGGCGAAATACGGTGAAATATTTGGATTAAAACAGCCTAACATTTTGTCGTTTCATTGACAGTAGGATTTGTATGCCCCTGTATCGAAAAATCGGGGCTTTTTTGTACACGTGTCAGTCTGTCTGCTCTTCCGCATGTCTGTCTTTCCGATAACTAAAAATTGGCCATTTCGGGGGGCATATCTTGTTTGTAAAAGAAAGGTTAAATCTACTTACATGAGCACGGTATTTTGTAACAAATCTCGCGATCTGTTTATATTGGTGATAAGAACGAATCCAAAACAGGTCTTATCTTAACCCATGACAACACCATAACTCTTTCCGACTGCCAACAAGATAATAAATTTTGAAAACATTGTGGAAAATGAAGAAATTGCTTGTGACAAGCAATTTCTTCATTTTCCACAATATTTTCTACACAAAAAGATTAAAATAATGCATCAATTCATACATTTTAATTGTCGTGTGCAACATTTTTGATTTTAGGCAATCGAAAATTCTGCTGTTTGGTAACGTATTAACGCTTTCCTAAGCACGTGATGTTTTTGACTCCTGTGGTAGAAAAGGCTCGGAACAACATGGAAAATAATAATAATGATAATAATAATAATAATAATAATAATAATAATAATAATAATAATAATAATAATAATAATAATAATAATAATAATAATAATAATAATAATATAATAATAATAATAATAATAATAATAATAATAATAATAATAATAATAATAATAATAATAATAATAATAATAATAATAATAATAATAATAATAATAATAATAAATACGTAATAAAAAAGAGAGAAAAAAAAACCTTCTATTTCCTCAAGGTTTATGTATCACAAATAAATCCTTTCACTATCAACATAGATCTATTTTGTTGTCTGCTGCAGCCGTCGAATTTAAATCGTATAATTTTTTGGAGATTTTGAAAAAGTTAATATCGTTGCTTTAGTTCCAACAACCCGTGACTCAAAAACTGCCACAAATGACAAAATTGATGTTATTAGAGAGAGGATTTGTGTAAAATATGACACAGAAAATATTGAGACAAAAGGAGAAACTGCTGGTTATCAGCAGTTTCTTCTTTTGTTTCAATGTTTTCCCAAGCCTTTTCGACTACGGACGTCAAAACCAGGTCTTGTTTCGGAAGGGGTTAAAGTTGTAGTAACGAGCTCTTCTAAGAAAAACGACTATATTTTCAAAACAGAAGAGTGGATACTTGGATGCATTTAGGCTCAAATTTATTTAGTTATTTTATTCAATCTTGAACCTGGTATATGTAGGATATAAGATTTTGAGACCAATGTCTCAGCCTGTGTATAAGTGGAATCTAACCGAGGTCAATGCTGTTTATTTTAACTCATTTAAGCAGCTTTTGAATTGGTCCACCCTAAGATTTTGTCGTTTGGTAATTGCTTACGTCAGCAAAACACAGTCGTTAATCCGCCAACCAGACTGAGATCTCAGGGCCCAGATAACCTTTGTCTCTTTTTGATGTATTGAACTGCTGGCTATTGTGGTAATATAATCGCAGTGGGGAATAACGTAACACAACGTTTTCTTCGTTTATGAAATAATCAATATTACCTCGGTTTATGGTTTATTTAACCCTTTCCCAAACGGTAAAATTTCAGGTTAATCCACGTCAAAAACTGCTAAATATGACAAAATGGATGTTATTAAAGATAGAATTTGTGTAAAATATGGCATAGAAAATATTGAGAAAAAAGGAGAAACTGCTGGTTATCAGCAGTTTCTTCTTTTGTTTCAGTGTTTTCCCAAGCCTTTTCTTTTAGGGACGTCAAAAGCAGGTCTTGTTAGGCGACACATAAATAATCCACGAGGGCTCCACTCATTTCTAACATAGATCAAGGGAGAGAAATTTTGGGAAGTTTCAGCAAAATTGCGGATTAATTGCCTTTGATTTAGAAGCTTTGCTGTTCCCTCAGTGCACCCAATTTTTCTGTCGGTAAAGAAAGAAAACCATCATTCTCTCAGAATAAAAGTTATAAATCAAAGAAACTCACTTCGGGATGTTAAAAGTATATTCTGTTCTCTTCAAAACAGAAAGAAATCATAGATAGGGCTTTCTAAAAGTAAAATATTGGCTTTATTTATTCAGCCTTATTTATCGAAGCGAACAAGTGGCCCAGTTTTGTGGAACAAGTTTTAATATGGAATTTATTTATCTTACTTCTTTTGGTAAATAATAACATGGATTGTACTTTTATAAAATGTTGTCCATAAACTTGTGGGATATCTACATGTATCCTATAATTGACAGGAGGGGTGCTTATACCAAGACGGGCTGATAAACCGGGTGTCCGGCTCATATCAGTGAATGAGTGCAGATTATGATAAATATAGAGAAACAACGGCACTAAATTGCTTTTTCATCTTCACTCTCTTCTTAAAAGATGTTTACTTAAAATTGGCAATTATTTTTCTTCTGTGAAAGACTTGCTCGTATTTAGGACAACTTGAATCACTTTTCAAACAGCCCAAGTTTTGACAGTTCCGATTCGAGGGCAGACGATCAAATAGGTGTCAATGACGTAAAAAAAATAAATGCAAACTATACGGCAGAAATATGGGTTAAAGGACAAAATCATGGTTAGCAGCATTCTTTTTTTCGCCTCCCTATTTTCCGAAATATTCTTATATTAAATTCCTATATCGTTAAAGGCGAAATACGGTGAAATATTTGTTGTTTAATTACGCATGATGAACAGAACAGTCAAGCGCGACCTACTTTAGATTAAGGTCACTCTCTTAAAACAGAGCACATTATCTCTTCATTTCATTTCGATAGAATGATACTCTGTTCTCACAGGGTCATTTCACGTCTAATCTCGGGGCATTTGCGGGATTTCGGTATCCAATCGTTAGCTGTATACATTTGAATAATCTGATACAAATTTTCGATAATTTACAAATTACAGGCTTCAGCCAAAAATAGAAGCGACGTAATGAATACGTAATGGTTATACAAGATACTGGTAAAACTGAATGATTTTGATTCGATATGCTCCAATATTACTACGCTGTTCAAATCTGACAATCAGAGACCGGATCCTCAAATCATTCCGTACTTTGCGTAAAAACGGAACAGCGCTACCTTTCCGAATAGGAGAGGACTTGCCAAGTGCTACATCTAAAGCTAGAGCAAAGTTATATCCTTTCTTTAAGGACAGCATTGAAAAGAAGGATAAGGCATACTTCAAAAATGACCAACTTGTGGTAAATGGACAAACATACAAGTTTGACGAAGAATCAAAAGGACCGGTTTTGGTAACAAAATAACAATCTGGCCGACGCTCAAGGTACCAATTTACCAGTTATTCTAACAAAATTACGATATGTTCTATGAACATCCAAGGTTTACGAAAATACACAGACGATTCCGATTTTATTGGATATTACTCAAAATATGACATTGTATGTTTATGTGAAACGTGGCAGACAAATACAGATAACTATAATGGACTTCTTCCCGGTTTCTCGAATTTTGATAGCCCTAGACAACAATTTAAAGGCAATCGTGGCGCCGGTGGTGTAATTGTTTTCATAAAAGAGGACTTATATAAGAAAGGTTTTATAAAACGCGTTTTTCCCGAATTCGAAGAGTGTGTCGTATAATATTTTGAACAGTCAAAAAACAATAATTCAGACAATATCATCTTAGTATCCTCGTACGTTGCACCAGAGTTTTCGCCAATATATAAAGACTACAATCGTTACGGAATCGAAACGTTGAGCGATAAACTAACTCACATTGAATCTGATTTTGGTGAAGTTCCCTTAATTCTTACTGGCGATTTAAACGCGAGAGTGAAAGATTTGCCTGATTATGTAATGGATGACGATCTTGACATTATATTCGGCGAAAAATCAGACTATCCAGACGATATCATCATCGAGAACCGAGCAAATCAAGATAGGGAATGTAACAAGTTTGGTCGTACGCTAATTGATATGTGCTGTACAAAACGTATGCGTATATTAAACGGTCGATTCAGTGACGTTAACGGCAATTTTACGTGCACTGCCAACGGCGGTAGTAGCACAGTAGACTATTTCATTGTATCCTCCATTATTTACAAAGATATAGCAGACTTTTACGTTGATGATCTCGATATTTCTGATCACTTTCCTATCGTTTGTTGTTTAACGCTACCAGATAACACGGTATACCCAGCAGTTGTTGCAACCACACTGGACTCAAATTTAACTCCAAGAAAGAAGTTTAAATGGAAAGAGAGTGAAGAACAGTCTTTCCTACAAACATTTGAGTATTTATTCGTCGATTTTGAGCGAACCATAAATGATGAAAATATACTGTCAAGCCAAAGTGATTTCATAAAACTATATCAGAAAGCCGGTGAACGTATGGAAATCAAGCAAAAACGTAAACAGCAAATATACAACGTTACAATGCAACCGCAGTGGTGGGATTTGGATTGTAAAAATGCGAAGTATGACAAATACTCTAGACTGAGGAAGTATCGTACAACGCTCTCTACCCAAGACTTAAAAAACTATATTGATAGTAAAAGAGCCTTTTATGCCGAGCTAAAAGACTTAACATCGAACGACAAAGAAGAGACACGTTGCTAGAAAATAGAAAGAATCCAAAGGCATTTTGGAATTGCATTAAATCAGTGAATAAAAATACACAAAGAAAAAACAATAATTGTGGTATAGCAAGTGATAAATGGTTTGAGTATTTTGCTACTTTATTTGCAAAGCATAATGAAAGTGATGGTGATGAATTGGATGAAAATGAACACGATGACGTCAATTTGTACGATCAAAATGCATTAGATGACGTAATATCAGATAATGAGATCATGATGAGTCTGAAAAGTTTGAAAAGTGCAAGTGCTCCTGGTGTCGATGGAACATGTATCGATATGTATAAATCAACAATCAATATCACGATATCATACCTGAATAAACTTTTCAACAGTGTTCTATCGTCGGGCGCTATTCCTGAAGAATGGTGTTTAAGTCTAATTACGCCAGTGCATAAAAAGGGTGCAAAAGACGAACCAAATAACTATAGAGCGATATCCGCTGTGAATAGCTTAAGCAAGATATTCATGAAAATTGTGAGTAACCGTTTAACACATTGGACTGAAGTTAATAACGTGATAGACGAATCGCAGGCCGTTTTTAGAGCCAATTATTCTACGATAGACAATATATTCAGTCTAAACGCTGTCATACAGAAGTATCTAACAAATCAAAATGGACGTTTCTATGTGTTTTTCATTGACTTCTTTAAAGCATTTGATTCGTGTGAACATAAACAGTTATGGCACGGGCTTGTGAGACATGGAATCAACAGAAATAGCAAACTATTAGGTATATTAAAATCCATGTATAGCCAGCTTAAGTCATGTGTGAACGTAAACGATGGCTTAACAAATTTCTTCAAATGCGAGATCGGAACAAAGCAAGGCTGCGTGACGTCAACGACAATTTTTCTCCTGTTTATAGACGAGTTAATCACTTATATCAAATCTTCAACTAGGTATTTTCATATCCCAGGAAATCGAAGACTTACACGCTCTTATGTTCGCGGATGACGTATCAACATTCACAGACACTGTTATCAATCTGCAACACAAGATAAATGCTGTTGAAAGATTCTGCGATAATTCCGGAATGAAACTTAATTTGGATAAATCTAAAATGATAGTGTTCAGAAAAGGTGGGCCTTTAAGAAACAGTGAAAAATGGTACTTTAAAGGTATGCCGATAGAAGTTGTTCCATACTACAAATATCTTGGTGTATATTTTTCTTCTCAGCTATCGTGGTCTAAAACAATTACTATGTCATGTACACAGGCTAGAAAAGCTTTTAATACTATATTATGCTACCAAAAACACTTTGGGTATTTTGATCCAACCGATGCATTTAAATTGTTTGACGCCATGATAAAACCAATACTTTTGTACTCGTCTGTCCTCTGGGGATACATAGAGTGTGATGAAATCGAAAAGGTTCAGGTCGAATTTTGCAAAAGGCTTTCATTATTAAACGGTAAAGTCGCAAACTTTTTTGCCCTATGTGAGTGTGGACGATTGCCATTGTCTACAAATTATAAACTGTCATGTATTAGATATTGGTTAAAGCTTCTTAGTATGACATCTAATCGGTATCCCAAACAGTGTTACTTGATGTTGCGCAGAATGGACGATGCAGGACGAGTAACATGGGCAACTCATATCAAACAAATGTTGTTCCAGTATGGTTTTGGGTATGCGTGGCTAGCGAATGAAGTTGGTAACACAAATGTATTCATGCATAGTTTTAAAAACAGATTAATAGACTGCGCAAAGCAAACATTAATAACAGATATAAATACTTCACCAAAAGCTATGAACTACTGTGTATACAAGACTGCGCTTAATCCAGAAAAGTATCTATATTTAACAATGCCATACGCTTACAAGCGAGCTATTTCGAATTTCCGTTGTTCTGGGCATAACCTTATGATTGAAAAAGGCAGACATATTGGTATAGAAAGAGACATGAGATACTGTGAATACTGTGCGAATGGTGGTGAAATGGTAATCGAGGACGAGATACACTTTCTTCTGTTTTGTCCAATGTACGATACATTACGAGAGCAATATTTCCAAGCAGACTGGAAAAGTGACAATGCCAATGTGAATATGTTTGTCGAAATAACGACTGATCAGAGAAGGGACAGTATATTTGCACTCGCGAAATACTTGTATTTTGCATTTACCTTAAGCACGGTACGGAAACTACAGAGACAGAGCCATTGGCTCTGCCGCTTAAATCCTCTGGGGGGCTTCCGGCCATGTGTGGCTCTGTCTCTGGGGTCGTGATTTTTTGACAAAAACAGGTGAGTGTTCAACTTTGTTGTTCATTTATTTTCTTCTGGTGCTTAAAATCGAAAAACCGGGAATGTCATGCTCCCCTAAGACCATTTATCTGCCTGTTCTAATTCTGTGGGCTTCAAAGTCGGCAGGGTTTTCACAGGATCATTGTCGTCGTGGGTCGACCCAATGTGATTTTTTCTTGTTTACATCATGTATTCATGTACATTTCAACGGTAAATAGCCAATTGCTGCAGCCAAAACATGTGATATACTAATCGAGGGATAATGTCGATCAGACATTGCTTTCCCATGTAACAAAACCTTAGAAATGATTGGCAAACGTAAAGTTTGAGCAATTTCTATCGGTGGCTCTGTCTCTGGCGGCTGGCTCTGTCTCTGGCGGCTGGCTCTGCTTTGAACTGTCGGTTAATTTTAGTCTGTTTACAAAATACTTGTCCAAAGCATATCTCTGAAAGTATCGAAGCTATGATCATGAAATTTCATGGGTAGATATATCTCAATAAAGACAAGTTCTGTATCAAAGGAGCATAACTATTCCTTTCTTATTTTGTGAGTCACTGTCCTTTGTTTTCGACAAAACACTTATCTGGACAAATGTAATGGCGGGGTATTATATCACAATAGGTGATACATAGAATTCTTATTTAGCATAGCTATTTAGGACTGCTCCAATTCAAAATGATGTCCAGACATGCAAGGATGCAGATGGGCGCCCCCCCCCTCTCATGAGAGAGACATGTATGTATCTGCGCATAGCTCCGAAGTATCAAATATGTAATAGGTATCATTGAAATCTGTGAGAAAAAATATGAAAATGCTGGTTATGAGCAATTTTCTTTTCTCGCAATGCACCAGAAAAATGTCTTGCTTGGGAAGGATTAAATGGAAAGATGTCGGATATATTGGTGCAAATAAAAAAAGGAAAAAAAACAAACAAGGGCCAGTTTCATTTTTAAGACGTATTTTTTGTCTTTGTCTTACCGATGACTTACGACAAGTTTTGGACAAGAAACGCGTATCACCAATTTATCGAGACCTGGGGCCCGTATTATCAACGCTCGTACGATTAATTTTTGCGTAGTTATTTGTAACAACAAACCTGATTGGTCCAATCTGATTTCTCGTGCACTCAGATGTTTTGTTACACATTTCATACAAAAACTTTGTCGTAAGATCGTTGAAAATACGAGCCCCTGGATTATGCGATTGTTGTTTTAACCGATATTTAAGACATCGTTAAGTCAAGATTACTTCTTTTAAAAATGTTTTGATGAAACAGGCCCCTGACGTTCACACCGAAAAATCGTCTGCTTCAAGTCTGTTTTGTGTATTTTCTCAGCTAATACTCGACGGATTTTGACGAGATAAAGAGCACCGCACGCGCGTCATTGAGAGGGACATTCCCCGGTTCTAACTCACTCCGCATCAAATCCCATGGTTTCTCGAAACATTCAAAATGAATGCTTTTGGTTGCATTTTAATAAAACTATGGAATACTTTGCATAAAGAGGTTCAGGAATGACCCTCTCAAAGGCGCGTATGGTGCAATTGCTCGTCAAAATACGTAGAGTTTAAACTGAGATATAGAACAAAATATACTTGAAACAGACAATTTTTCGGTGTGGACCTTTCCCCAAATCACGTGGATTACCCATCGTGTAATTGTTTCTTTGTCAACACCCAGTTTGTCGCCTTAAGTACAGTACTACATAGAATCATGAGCCGTGACGAAAGGTTAGTGTATATTCCAATACATGTAAATTGGAAGAGAAGCATGTTTTCCACTGAATAAAAGCGAATAATGGCACATTTTGCGCGGTGGCCGTGAGAGTTCAGTAGCTGTCCCCAGATAGTACTATGTCTTTATCACAGGATGTTCGGTTCCGAGTCACATATTTACTTAAATCGAAATCCCTCTTCCCCCGTCAATTTAGACAGGCTGATCTTTGATCATTCAAAGGACATTGTTTAATTGTAGCTTTGAAATTGAACAACGCTGAATGTTCGATGTTTTGCAAAGGGTTTAATCGGTGACTGAACCATTCGCCATACACAATATGATCTATTCAGTGTGTGAGTAAATTACTTCGACACGAATTTTGCGATAGTTTAATTTTTTTCACCAAGCACGCAGAGACAGAGCCAGCCGCCAGAGACAGAGCCAGCCGCCAGAGACAGAGCCACCGATAGAAATTGCTCAAACTTTACGTTTGCCAATCATTTCTAAGGTTTTGTTACATGTAGTTTCCGTACCGTGTTAAGACAGAGCAGTAATACCGATGATTAACAGCCTATTCAAGATTTATACAATTATTTTATAACATCATTATTCCAACATACAGTAATTTGAACCAAAATGACTTAAACATGTGTATAGATATATTTATAAATGTTAATATTAATTAACCATACGCAAATATTTCTATCATAATATGAATACTGATAACAAACCGTCTACTAGGTTTAAGATTGTCGTAATAACAACTGTATAACGTTGTAGTTACGACACTCTTGAAAGTGGTCAAAGAAACGCATACACATCCAAAATATGATGACTATTGTTTCCTACATGTATTGCATTGCAAAAATATTATTTACACTATTGACAACTACATGAAAATACATTGTCATGATTTTATAAGTTGATTTTTCTACGTTTGACTGTTGACTCTTAATATTATTGTACTACGTATTGGTATTTTGGGCCGGTGGCCTTGTATTGCTAATAAAATTTTGTCATTGTCATTGTCATTGTCATTGATAATTCAAATGATGTGCTATAAATAGATTATGACGACCAAATAGGCTGTCGGTGTATCAAAAACGGTAGAGGTCATATTTGATGGTTTAATCAATATACCTCGGCTTTGGAGAGCTTTGGAGAGTACAATAGTACCGGCCGAAAATGACAGTGACGTGGGCTTATGTTTACTACTTGACAACCAATCAACTCTGTTTGTATTTGTAACGGTGCAAATCAGACGAATTGATTGGTTTTGCAGCAGTAAACATCAGCCTACGTAACATTTTCGGCTGGGACTATTGTATATTAAAGTCGATTTTATTTTTGTTTACAATTGCGTATATAAGGACGATTTCGCGTGTTATGTTAGAATGATAAATAATTCCGTTAAGAAAAAGAGAAAGAGTTTAAGAGATTATCTGATAAAAAGTTAAAGACGACCAACCCGAAGGTTTGTTGGTAGGCGAAAACTTTTATATCAGCTCAATCTTTAAAGATCTAACGAATCAATTCGTTTCCGGTTTTCCCACCTTCTCTGCTTCAAACTGGTTCATAATGTCTTAACATATTATTGACGAATTTCTCTGGAATTGTTGTCTCACGTGATTTTCCACCCTGATAATACAATCTGATTCGATTTACATCGTGATAGCTCAGACCGAGATATCAAAGCTGATCTTAATAGTGTTACTAGATAAATCACCATATCTTTTCCATGCCTGATTTCATCAACGAACCTGTTTATGACGTCCATTGTAAAACTAGTTTAGAGAAAACTTTATTATGAAAGACGAATTCGACGGTTTCTCTTCTTTTCAATATTGTCTGTGATTTAAGGTTCAAAATCCTTACTTTTATAATCAAATATACGGTAGTCTGAAGCTCCTTTCAAATTGGAAGGGTTCAATATCTTGCCTTTTTTGAAAAATATTGACCATATCGCGGTAAAAAGCTTATCAGAATCAAAGCGTTTCCGAAAATGGCAAATAAGAGCTCTGTCAATGAAATCTTATAATGTAGGCCTATACAAGAAATAATAAAAAAAAATTGTTTACCTTAAGATTTGCCGATTTTCAATTTTTATCTAAAAGACACTTGAAATACAAAAGAATGGAATATCTCCATTTACTTTTGTTGTTCTATTAAGCTGAGTAGGAATCGATTTTATCAAGTAAACAGTGACGTAGACTCGGACTGTTTAAGGACAATATATTGACAATTATTACATATCTCTATTTTTGTAATAAAGCCATGAAATGTCACTTGATAATCCTTCATAGCTAACGATAAATGACCTGATAGAGCATCCCTAGCTAATAGCTAGGGATGTTCCGCCAGGCCATTTATCGTGAGCTATAAACAATAGTATTCATAAGTTATACTCAGTAGTATAACATCATAATACCCACAGAAAAATGAACTGAACGTATATCCGGGGAAATGTAGGTCAGAAGGCTAGTCATTCGTTCATCCAATCCGAACAAAAATTGTAAATCAGTGTAACCTCATCACGCATTTGGAACACCACGGACAATTCTATCGAATCATAACTTGGATGCAAGTCGTAGAACTACTTTCATACTATGAATAGAATATAATAGAATAACAATTCAACACGTTCGTCTGTGACTACCGTCAACATTGAAGCAACAATGATACTGAAATGCGTTATTTGCAGTTCCATTGTCCTCTTTTTTTTGAATGATTACAACCTGCAAGCCCCGCAAGTTGCCATGGTTGTTCATTTGGGTGACCTCGAAAACTGCTTTATGATGCGTAGCTACTTCCGGCTAAGAAATGCGATTTTTTTTAACATTTCTTCATACACACACTTCCGAGTCGATGATTCAATCTTTGATCGACATTATCCGAGAATATCCGAACGCTCATCACGGTGGGGATCACGTGACAAAATAACAACAACAATAATATTGCAGAAATATTTATGCCCCCTTTCATATTGTTTTGCCAGTGTCGGTCGGTCGGTTGGTCTGTCGGTCGGAAGGTCGGTCGGTTGGTCGGTCGATCCGTAGACCAAACCTTGTACGGAGCATAAATCGAAAAGTATTCAAGGTAGAATCATGAAACTTCATAGGTGGATAGGTCTCATTTCATTATGGAGAGGTGCATAACACAAGAACCGTAACTCTGCCGATCAAATTTTTGGAGTTATTGCCCTTTGTTGATCTTCAAACTTGATTCTTGTCCGGAGCATAACTCGAAACGTATGTAGGGTAGAATAATGACTCTTTACAGGTACATCTATAGATTTCATTATGGACAGGTGCAGTGCACAAGAGCCGTAACTCTGCCGTTCAAATTTTTGGAGTTATTGCCCCTCCTTTTTGTTGATTTTCAAACTTTATTCTTGTCCAGAGCATAACTCAAAAAGTATGTAAGGTAGAATCATGAAACTTTACAGGTTGATAAATCTCATTTTGGAGAGATTCAGTGAAGAACCGTAACTCTGCCAATCAACTTTTTGGAGTCATTGCCTTTTCTTGATTTTCACACTTAATTCTTAATCTGGCCTATATCTCATGCCCTTTTACACATACAGCCTTGATATCTCACACATGGATACTTCCTATAGATATCGTTCACATTTGACCATGACCTTGGACCTTGTGAGCATGACCTTGGAGTGTGACCTACTTTTAAAAAATTTAAACCGGGCCTTTATCTCATGACCTATTACACATACAGCCTTGATATTTCACACATGGACACCTCCTACCAAGACCTATCACATTTGATAATGACCTTGTGAGCTTGACCTTGGAGTTTGACCTACTTCTATAAAACTAACCTGGCTGATATATCATCTCCTTTTACACATACAGCCTTGATATTTGACACATGGACACCTCTGACTAAGACCTTTCAAATATGACTATGACCTTAGACCCTGCGACCTTTACCTTGTAGTTTGACCTACTTTTAAAAATTAAAACTTGGCCTATACCTCATGTCCTATTACACATACAACCTTGATATTTCACACATGGACACATCCTACCAAGACCTTTCACATTTGACTATGACCTTGGACATTGTGACCTTGACCTTGGAGTTTGATCTACTTTTAAAAAATCGTTAACCTGACCGATATATCATGTCCCTTTACACATACAGCCTAGATATTTGACACATGGACAGCTACTACCATGACCTTTCACATTTGACCATGACCTTTGACCATGTGACCATGACCTAGGTGTTTGACCTACTTTTAAAAAAACTTCAACCTGGCCTATATTTCATGTCCTTTTACAAATACAGCCTTGATATTTCACAAGTGATCACTTCCTACCAAGACTTTTTAATTTTGACCATGACCTTTGACCTTGGCCTTGGAGTTTGACCTACTTTTAAAAAGCTTTAACCTGGCCTATATCTCATGTATTGCTACCTATATGTTCTTTTACATATACAGCCTTGATATTTCACACACGGACCCCTCCTACCAAAACCTTTCATATTTGACCATGGCCTTGGACCTTGTGACCTTGGACTTTAAACTACATCAAATGTAGGCTCATGAGGGGGCATATATGTTTTAAAAACATCTCTTGTTCTTTTAATATGTGTCCTATTTGAATTTTGGTTGAAACAGAGAAGAGGGAAAGAAGCCACACATTTTCCAGAGGTAGAGGATCTTTTAATGTATCCAACCCCTCATTAGCACAAAAAAAGCCAGACGCGAAATTTGAAAAGTGCCAGTTATTCCTAAATTGTGTTACATTTTCATTCCAAATTCAAACATAATCATTTTGTACGGTTTAGAATTTTGAATTAGTGGATACGCATGGAAATATTTGACAAAAATGTTCAAAACTACTTCCTTGCATATGAATATAGAGTAATAGACTATAATGTATGTAAATTATTTTCCTCTTAAAACATAATCTTGAAATCTGGCACGGTAAATCAACTTAAGTGACGTGTATTTACAAGTGTGTGTAATTTGATGCATTTCGTATGTTGACAAATAGTGTTTTTCTCGAGGGGCTGTATACCTTAAATAATATTTGGTAAACATTTTATTGACGAGCAAACAAAATTTTCTTTCCTTGTCAATAATTCTTTAATCGGTTGATGGTACGCCCAACAAATCCTTGACATTTTGAGACATTGCTGTTTCAAGCACATATCAAATCGAACAGATATTCACATATTTATGGCACTGGTGGTGAACTCCGCCAAAGCGATGGACATTTTTCACTACAACAAGGTACAGATATTTTGCGTTTGAATCTGAGTTTAAAGATCTGATTGGATAGTTTTTTCTAATAACAATGAATTTGTTCTACAAATAGCCCTGGTTCACCGATATGTACTGACAAACCGTCGGTGTTGTTATAAAATCTCGTAACTACGGCTTTATCGAAGCCGTAGTTACGATATTTTATAACAACGCCGACGGAATACAATGATCGCGAAAAAACGTCCTACGCTTTGGCCGAGTTCACCACCAGTGTATGGAACACATTGTTGTTGATAGGTCACATGATTTACCGCCGTGCCCATATAGACTTCAAAGCCATGGTGATGTCTACCTTTTAACAGGTATCTTTCCTGTAATATCACTGTGTTGTAAGTTGTACGTTAGGTTTGTGTAGTCATTCAAAGATGGCGACAACAATACAGCATGAGAGGTAGGTGTCTTAGTTTTCATCGATAAATTTCTTAAACGGTCGTATCTTGCCTTGATACTGATATCATTATACAGGGGAAATGTATACCTATCAACGGTTCTATATATCAAAGTACCAGTGTTGTCCTATCGTACTCAGTCGTTGTGCAAAGACAGCCCAACACGGAAAACTTTTTTCGAAGCGAGAAAGTTGCCCTTTTAAGGATGATTACATAGTAAACAGCGAACTAGGGAACGAACTATTGCTCTTACTTGGAAGTTTTTAACATGCTCTTTTCTATGGTTACTGTTAATTTACACAAAAATGTCTAGAATGACCACAAACACCGTGTTTATGAAATGGCCAGACAACGGTGTAGTCAGAGTGAAAATATGCAGACACAACGGTGCAGTTTCTGTGTTTTATGTACGGTGTGGTTATATTTTCATAACAAATTGTGAACGGTGTAGACATAATGCAATTGTGAACGGTGTAGACTTGAAGTAATACAGAACTTATCATTTCTGGAATGATAATATTTTTATGTTTAATGATAACGTTTTCACAGCTGAGAATCATGTTTTACAATTACTACCGAAATTCTTCAACAATTATTTTAATAATTTTTTATGTGACTGACTTGTAAATGCTTTGCAGCAAAGAAGGTGACAATATGTCTACAAAATATACTTTAAGCAAAATATATCAGAATCTAGTTTCCTTGCTATTTGTCAAAGCAATTCCCTAAGGGTCAAATAGTAGAAATTACCAAGAATCTGCTGGCGTCTGTTTTATTTTTTTCTTTATTTTCAGTTCCATGCTGTCCACCTATTACTACTGTCATTTCGAAGGGAGTTTCGAAAAGGTTGTGAAGCATTCGGAACAGGACCATTCCAGTCAGATATTAAAAGTGCGCAGGGGGGGGGGAGGGGGGGGGGGGAGATTAATGATCAGACGGGTAAAAAAGATTTGAAAACTCTGAACTTTAGCATTATTCCTGATATTATCAAGAAGTCAGACTAGGACATCATCCCCATTTGCGAGCATAGAATACACAAGATAGACCTCATCAACGTAGAAAAAAGGATTTTGGAGTTAACAAGATTCTTTCTATCGATGATATCCCCGGTTTTGAATGCATGAGTCCTGAACATAAAAAATGACGAAGTTCAACACCCCATAAAGTCGTTCAAAAAGCCCCGACCTTAATTCCTGATATTTCCATTGGACGTGCTAAAACAGATGAAACGGATAGGGTCTATTCTCTTTCCCCACGAGAACATGATTTATTTTGGTCAATGAAGGTCGGCTCTCGATGGAAAACATTGCATTTCATTTATTTATGGATGTGTGTAAGTTACACTGTCTTGGGAGTACTTCAATGCGTTTTACTCCAATAGTCAAACGATTTTGGCGAATAGAATATTGTCTTTTTCATTGCAAATTGTTACATTTTATGAGTGAGCCCAAAATATCTTGGTCAGAAAATTGTCAGTCCTGAAGAAGAAGTTCATTACGTATGAAAATTCCAAAATGAATTTTGCAGTTCCAGAATTCTATTTTCAAGACTTATTTACTTAAGTCGAACAAGACGAAAAAAAGGCCCAAATGTTTATGAAACAAATTTATAATTTATGTTTTGTTATTTATAATTTATGTTTTGTTGATTGAATCCTTTATTTTGGGTAAAATCAGACTTTTCAATGAGGGGTCAATTTGAAAACAAGATACATTTCGATCAATGATTATCATACTCCATGAGTTGAAATCATTTCATTAATTACAATAATTGATTGTAATAACCAATTAACCCTCATCCTACCAACATATTTTACATACACATCCTACCAACTGGGGTCCATTTGGACCCCACACGTAATTTTGAATTTCATGACAAAAATATGTTTCACAAAAGACATATTATTTGGTTAAATGTTATATTGGTTACTAATAAATGATAATAGCACAAAAACATACGGAAATGAAAAACTAGAAGGCCCTAAAGGGCTTGAATCGCTCCGTAGGCCTGTATTTATTTTACTATTTTATGCAATTTTTGCATAAAATTCAAGGGCACATAACTCATGATCTAAGATTTCAATCAAGCTGAAAATTGCACTCAGGCAAGATATCATAGTCACCAACATTCTGTTTACGTTTTATTTTGATTAGTCAGAATTTGTTGATGTGAGAGTAAAAATAGTAAAAAATTAGTCTAAACCGCAATTTTGGGCAATCAGGGGCAGATAAGTCGGGTCATTTTTATCAAATCAAAATTCCTTGAATGATCTCAGAGAGGGTTGCCCAAGGATTATTCCTGTGAAGTTTGTTTGAAATGCATTCAGTGTTTTTTTAGATGGAGATTTTTTTAACAAAAAATTAAAATAAGTTAAAATAGTTGTAATAAAGAGTAATTATAGTGGGGTCCAAACGGACCCCAGCAAAAAAATCAATATTACAAACTCAAATTTTGTTAAAATCTGAAAATGTTGCTCGACATGAAGAAGGTTGTGGTAGACAAACAAACTCCTAAAATTTGGACACCAGGGTGCATGCGGTAAAAATATGACACGCGAAAAATGACGCGTGGGGTCAGATTGACCCCAGTTGGTAGGATGAGGGTTAAAACAGTTACAAAGAAAAATTCAAAGCCAGAGCCGAAATTTCGAATCTACAAATCAAATGAACGGATGAACAAGAAATTTGCCGTTGCACTTAACATGGCTTCAAAATGACGGTTATCGTATGTCTTATTTGATATTTTGTGATGGTATTCCTTTTGATTATCATTTCCGTCAGATGTTTATTCAATCACAAATAACAAAAATGTCTTCCGAAAATTAAATCAAACATACATTGAACTGTTTAAGGCTTAGGAGAATGAAGAAAAGAGAAAACATATTTTCTTAACTTTTGTTTTCATTTACTTTGAGGATGGCAGCATTTTCATCTGAGTTTTCTAAGACCAAAGTATTTGAGGGAGATAAAACAGATGATCTGCTATCTGTTAGAGCTAGTTCGCCCTATACAACATACCAAGTCTACACCGTTCACAATTTGTTGTGAAAATAATAACTACACCGTACAGATAACACAGAAACTGCACCGTTGTGTCTGCATATTTTCACTGTGACTACACCGTTGTTTGGCCATTTAGTAAACACAGCGTTTGTGGTCATTCTAGACATTTGTGTGTAAAATAACTGTAACCATAGAAAAGAGCATGTCAAAAACATCCAAGTTAGAGCAATAGTTTGTTCCCTAGTTCGCTGTTTACTATGTAATCATCCTTAAAAGGGCAACTTTCTCGCTTCGAAAAAAGTTTTCCGTGTTGGGCTGTCTTTGCACAACGACTGAGTACGATAGGACAACACTGGTACTTGGCTATATAGCACCGTGAATAGGTATACATTTCTCCTGTACAATGATATCAGTATCAAGACAAGATACGGCCATTTAAGGAAATTATCGACGAAAAACTAAGACACCTACCTCTAATGATTTTCCACCGACGCCATCTTTGATTGACCACTCAAAACTTCCGTACAAACTACACAAATCTAACGTACAACTTACAACACAGTGAATATACGATTTCCAATATTATCCACTGCTGGTTATCAGCGGTTTCTTCTTTTGTCTCAATGTTTTCCCAATTGTTTTCTATTAGGGACGTCAAAACCTGGTCTTGTTTGGGAAAGGGTTAAACAGCCTTTCACTTCATTATATGAACCCTTTCCGAATTGTCGACGCTTTTCTTGCCCTACACGTTGTGAAAAATGAAGAAATTGCTTGTGACAAGCAGTTTCTTTAATTCTCACAGTACTTTCTAATCTGAAAGACCCAAAACATACCAACTTTTATTTCTTGAAATTGCCGTATCCAACACCTTTTAATTTGGATCAACTAAAAATTCTGTCGTTTGGAAGTCTAATTAGTTAAGGGAACATTTTTCGAATCGACGAATGTGAAAACTATTTAACCCAATACACAACACCAAAACTCTAGGGAGGTACAATTCAAAAGCTGATGCAGCCGACAAAACGGGTGTTATAAAAAAGAGGATTCGTGTACAATTAAGATCAGAAAATATTGCGGTAAAAGGAGAAAATACTGATTATCAACATGTTTTTCTTTTGCCTCAAAGTTTTTCTAATCTCTTCCTACTAGGGACGTCAAAATCAGGTCTTGTTTCGGAATTGGTTATTACCATATATAGCATTTTCGCTTTTTTTTCTCAGTATTGCATGCTATAAAAAGAATGAACTCTGTTAAACATTTATTTCGTTGCCTGTAATTTTTAATTGGACGTCCGAAAGGACGTACAATTCTTATAACCACTTTTGGACAGGCGAAATGGGTTTTCATTACCAAAAAACCCTTTCTCAGACTCAATTGCCAGTTGATCAAAATTCAAAATAGATTTTGCGACCATACAGGAAAACTGTCGTATCTTTTCCTACTTTCTATGTGTTCTCTAACAAATACTATAAGATTCATTGGCCGATTCAATTCATGCCACGTCTTAACCAACTTTACGATCTTTTTTCGATTTAATCATTTTCTTGTAGTTTTTTTACTTTCGTAATATTTATTGTGTAAAGGGTAAGATCTTTAGAAAGCGATACATGCATACACTATGGTTATAATGTAAACAGACACCCTATATCATCAGCAGCAGCGATAGCTCAAACGGGAAAGGATTAAGCTCGCAACCTTTTTTCAGTTTGAAATTTGGAACGCCGTTGGTTCAAAACCAGTTCGGATTATTTCTTCTGTAAAACGTTTGTTTTTCTTGATGTGTTTACTGAAAACACACATTTTAGAATGATTGCCCAATTTAATGCACGTATTGTGTATGATAGGTTCCTTTTCTTTGATCATTGTTGTTTAAGTCTTTGACATATTTAAAGGAACGGGGTTTCCATGAGACGTACTTTGGAACAAGGGTTTTGAAATTAATTATCGGGGAGTGAGTTCATTTCGCAACTCGGGTTCGACTCGATGACAAATCGGGGTTCCATCTGAACAGCCTCAGATGAGACACGAGTGAAATCCACCTATTCAGAAAAATAGTTGCTCTTGCGAGTTTTTTTTCTCCAGCATCTGTATCACTGATATTCGACAGTATCATGACCTATTTACATACTGATCGATGATCATGACAACAATGATTATTACTAGTGTAAGACTAAGTGACAGCGATCTGTATTTATTTCGTTTAAGAGACCCGTTTACGTGTATTGAGCTAAGAAGATGAAGCAATGGGTCTGCAACAGATGGTACCTGGATGATCGTATGAATATGTTTACAGATAGGGACATTGCTATTCTCAAATTTTCGTTGATAATGATATGAAGATTTAAATTGCTTATTGTACTCCACTGCCATTTTCCCGACGGCACGTTCCCAATTTCTTCTTTTTATGCACATCTGTAGATGTAAGGATGCTGCGGTAGTACTTATATGAGGAATCCATGGTTAGGTGCTCCAATTCATCTGGTATTCTGTTTCAGGAAAAGTATGTATTGAATTTGTTTTGTAACCACAACCAGGGAAAACTGCTACCGTGTTTTTTTCTTTTTTTTACCTCTAAACAGGAATAAAAATCAAAGTGCTTGGAGCACTATATTTAGACGCCTCTCATTGATTGGGCGGAATTGTATGTAAATGATCGGCGTTTCATTACTTTATTTCGTTGAATTTGTGTTAAGATCGATTCTAAATCACTGCGGTCGTTTTTTCGCCACTGATGGTGGAGATAGAAGTCGAACAAGAGTGCCATGGTCACAATATACGCCGCCACTTATAAAACTTGAGACTGAAATATCATTAAGCCCTAGAGACTAAAATTGAAGGGGGCATAACTCAGGCAAAAATCAATGAACCATAAAATCCTTACTTCATGCACATCTACCAATTAAGGTAATAACATCCACCAAGTTTCATAAGGATCCAGTCAGAATCTTAGAAGACGTTGTGTCTACCAATTGAGGTGATTGACCAAGTGTCATTAATATCCAGCCATAAACGTAGGAGGACTTGCGTTGACAAGGCTGCAATTTTAATAAGCCCCACAAACTAAGTTTTAAGGGGGCATAACTCTGGCAAAAATCAATGAACCATAAAATTCTTCCTTCATGCACATCTACCAATTGAGGTGATAACGGCCGACTTCGAGTGAGGCGATAGCTCAGTAATAGCTCGACGATGGCTCCAACCGAACACCGATAGTGCGAGCTATTGACGTCATTTCCGCAGCTATAGCTCCAATCGAACGGCAATGGTCCGAGCTATAGTCCGACCACCGGAAAAAGTGTGGTCCGGCCATCCGGGCAATTACGTCATTCGGAACACCTCGGATAACAGCGAACCAATCAGTGTCAAGGTAAACAAAGATTTTGATTGGCTGACTCCGAACGGGGAGGAATTCAATTGATGGAACAGCGCTGGTTCCCAATAATGGTTCCCGTCCTCGCGAGCTATAGTGCCAATCGAAGTCAGCCAACATTGACCAAGTTTCATTAAGATCTAGCCAGAAACTTAGGAGGAGTTGTGTTGACAAGGCTGCAATTTCAATAAGCCCCAGAGACTAAGTTTTTAAGGGGCATAACTCAGGCAAAAATCAACGAACCATAAAATCCTTCCTTCATGCACATCCACCAATTGAGGTGATTACATTGACCAAGTTTCATTAAGATCCAGCTAGAAACTTAGGAGGAGTTGCGTTGACAAGGCTGCAATTTCAATAAGCCCCAGAGACTAAGTTTTTAAGGGGCATAACTCTGGCAAAAATCAACGAACCATAAAATCCTTCCTTCGTGCACATCTACCAATTGAGGTGATAACATTGACCAAGTTTCAAGAAGATCCAGCCAGAAACTTAGGAGGAGTTGCGTTGACAAGAAAAGTGGACGGACGTACGGATGGACGGATGGACGGACGGATGGACGGACGGATGGACGGACGGACGGACAGACGGAGAAGATGACGCCAATATACGTCCGCCTCCGGCGGCGTATAAAAAAGATGATTTAAAAGAACAATGTCTGAGTAGAATTCGAACCCAGGGCCTTCCGGATATAACATGTGTAAAGAGTACAAGGTGAGTGCTCTGCTAAGTGAGCTATCGCGGCTTTCATTTATGTAGCGCGTTGGCTTACATTTTGAATAAATTGCTTTGTAGCGTACTTTATAAAATCAATGAAAAGTATAACTGACGACAACACTCATAGTAAACCGAAACAAGAAGACAAAAGTGCTAATCGCATGGCCTTAATTGAATTTGGTAATCAAATTAATAGTGATTATTCATAGCGACAAATCAGCTGTCTTGAAACGGCAATCAAATCAATTTGAAGCCTGAAAAGGGTTTTCTGGTATTAAAGCTGATTTCGTATGTGCGAAACCGATCTTATAGAATTAAACACAGAAGAATGAATACAATATCTTTCGTTCATGTACAATCCCGCTCAATCAATCAGAGACGTCCAATTACAGTGCTCTCAGCACTTTGATTTAATATTGGATTAGCAAATCATTCTGTTGTTTGTGAAAATGTTAAGGCGCACGTCGTATCATCATGTTGGTGGATCCAAGGTGGAAATACCAGTTGTTCCAATTCATGTAATATCTATAATCTGTGGAACTAAGCGGTCTGATTCGCCCATTTAAGTTGGCTGAACGGCAACCGGAAAACCACCAACCCGAATAAATGTTGAAGTTGTAGCCACAGTAGTTCCCATAACTGCCATAATTTATTCTGTCCGTAGTGCTGAACTGATTACCATTTTGTTTGGTTAGTGCATCTCCTGCAAATGTAATGTAATACAATATAAACATGAGGTGCGTTCTTTAGAGCGAGATTTCTTAAGATATCATGAGATTTCTTAAGATATTTTAACATGAAGTATTATTTAGATCAAGATTTTTAAGTCGTTCAATGGAATGCACCATTACTATTTACTTCATGCGGAACCCTTGGTCAACTATGTAGAAACGATAAGAAGAAAATTGACCGAGTGGTTCCGAACGGTCCATAATTTATAAACCGTGGTGTTCCGAATGATCCATACTTTATACAAATGACGCCATTGTCGCGTCATTTGTATAAAATATGGAACATTCGGAATAACTCTGTGAAATCTCTGTCTTAAAATCGCTTTATCCAAAACATCTTAAGAAATCTTAAAATATCTCGGTCTAAAGAACGCGCCTCTGGAACACGCAGATGAAATATCAAAGCCGATCAAAGCTTGATTTATCCATCAAAGCTAACGTCGATTTGTTTTTAAGTTACACGATTTAAACGACAACAAAGAACAGTGCCAGAATGCACTGCAATCGCTCACCTGAGTTGTTGTCGTATACATGTTCGGATTTACATTCTGTCGTAAACCAATAACAGGGTTCAACATTATAGTCTACGGACTATAATTCGTACGGGCTCTAGAAAATGCTTTTGATGGCATTCTTTGTTAATGCTCGGCATCCATGCTAGTAATATTCTTTGAGGTATGACAAAACCTCCCAGGGTGGATGCCCAGTCTGAAACTTCGAATTAAGGTCACAGCAAGGTCAAATGTCAAATGGGTGCAATTTCATATTAAAATAATCATTGTGCTATTTTAAATGCTATACATGCTGTATTATTAATTCTAGTTGTGCTAAATTTGCTGAAAACTGAATCAGAGACATTATTTTATTGGAAAGATGACTTTTTGTGAATATTATGACTATTATTGGATAGAAAATGTACTTTTCAAAGCTATAAAAGGTTTATCTCTGAATATTTCTAACGTTTCCAATCTCTTTTTTCGACGGTTGTTGCCAGGATGCCTCAGTCATAATCATTTCTTAATCTGTGACTGTGTCCTCTACATTGTGGTCTTTGTACATTTTTTCTGTATACCTAAGAAATAATCTGAGTTCTACCATGATCTATCTTTATTTAACCACGGTTCTGAGTAATGTAGCGAAATATATCACAGGGTCCGTTGTCGGTGTAACAAAATTTCATTCAAATTAGAAGGTCGGTAAGTGTCCCAAATGCTATCTTGTAAGTCCAATACTCATAACATGCTATGCTAATCCTACTTCATAACGTCTGCTGTAAGTATAAGCTAGATAAATGCACTTGAAACGGCGATATGTTCTTGTGCAGGAATGACCGCAGAAGTTGCATCTCGTCCCAAACTTTTGTTATATCGTTGATTTATTGCCCCAATTAACCTATATCTTTGCTAAAATAATTCAATGGCAGTGGTCAGAACAGACCAGTGAATGCAATTTCGTTCTTATCTTTTTTAGTATTCCTATTTAATAAACGGTTGCTCCGAAGTCTATCTGTACTCAATTACATTATAGAATGAAGCAAAGCTATTGCAGAGTCTGATAGGCGTATAGTTCTTAATACAGAATTATATTTTTCTGTTTCTAGTGTTTCCAGAACAAGAACAGTCCGGATATCAAGTTATTTGTATAAGAACATTTACCCTTTCCCAAACGAGACCTGGTTTTGACGCCCCTAATAGAAAGAGCTTGGGAAAACATTGAGGCAAAAGAAGAAAATGCTGGCTATATGAAACACAAATGCATTCCAATATTCATAAAGATTCGTTTTGTCGGCTGCAGGAGCTTCCAAATGGGAGCCCCATAAGATTCTGTTGTTTGGGAAAGAGTAAAGGTACATATAAATATTTCGACAATGCAATAAATGAAAAATGATGACACAAGTATTTCTATTTAGCCTTGGTGCCAGAGACGCCTCAAGATAAGACTCAACAATCTCATCTAAAAACACCCGAATGGTAAAATAATGTCATAGAATTAGTCGTCCGTCCGTTTGTCTACTCCTCCATCTGTGTGTTCTTTTGTCCGTTAGCAATTTCTTCGGTGCACAACTCCTTTTACAGTTCATATTGGAAGATAATCAAACTTGGATATCTGTTCATCTTCTTTCGAACACTCAAAGTACTCAGCTGTCTTTCAGGTCTTTCAATCTGAGCAAATCGATTTCACTATGACTCTTCAGCAGTTTTGGAAAGGTGCACGCTGTCATGAATGATATGGGAAATCGTTTTTAAGAAGAACATTCTGATTTGCTTCCTCTTTAGCTGAATATAATAGTCACTACTTGGCTTCTTTTGAATAATGTAAACCAGAATAAGCTATCTGTGGTCAAAAGTATTTTAGGATTTTGAAATAAAATATATTTCTCGAACTGTCGAAAAAATGTCAAAGCATCGTCAATACATCAAATAGTGACTGAAAAAAGCATCCCATGTTAAGTATGGCATATATTGAAACAATGACAACAAAACTGAATTCAACACCTTTTAGACTGAAGATTGTTCAGATGTGTCAGCAAAATAGTGTCATTGTAAAAGGGGAAGAAATGGTTATAGATAGCTTGTCTTTAGGGAATTGTGCCTTGTAATCATGGGCAAATACATGTTTGATTATCAAAACCAGCAGCACAGACGTCCTTATAACAATAATATCCAGTCTGTTTCAAAGACTAAATGATATTGGCATTGAGAAGCTTTCGATTAAGTTATAACCTTATGCTAAACGCCCCTACATACATGTATTATACACTGGGTGTTTTAGGGAAGAAACAGAGAGTCTTTCATTCTTTCACTGGCTGTGATGTTGTTTCAGCTTTACGGTTATAGGACAAGGGGCCTAGTTCTTTTCTTTTTATCATGTATGCCAAGAAAGCTATGCTCTGCATAATCCCCAACTAGCGCAGCTTTGGAAAGGTCTACTTTTTACCAAGCAGAATACACCTGCGGTCAAATAACTACCCCCAAAATGGAAGTACTGAGCCTTCCTAAATAGGAATGGAGGCAATGAAGAATCACATAGCATATTGTTTGGATTTGGATAAACATTCGTCAATTGTTGTGAGTACAAGAAGTCATGCAAATATTGGTGCTGTAGCTTTAGCTTACGCCGCCCTGGATTGTGCATATATATATAAATGCTGACGCTCCAAGAAATCAAACAAATATTTGTATCAGGGGGATAATAATGGAAAAGATGTAAACAACAGTAATCCTTATATAATCTAAAAGGCCAGTTTTTCAATAATAACGAATGGAAATTCTAAAGGGCTAACCCTGCCACGCCAACAGTTTTTGAAGAAAAAAATGAAGACAAGTTTTAAGAAGGATTCCATAAGGAACATTCCAAGCAATTTTGGAGTAAATTTGTCAAATGGTTAAGGAGAAGGAGATTTTTTTCAATGTCTTTCGAACTCTGATAAGGCCCACCATGGCACGCCAACATTTTTTCGTCAAATCAAAAGTCATGACTAAGTGTTTGAAAAGGTCACCCGGGAAACATTCTTGTCAAGTTTGCTTCAAATCGGCCCTTAGGTCGATTTTTAAAGATTTTTAAAGCATTATTTCACTCACTCTGATAGGCCCCGCCCTGCCACACCACGATTTTTGATGAATCAAAAATTCATTGATAAGTATTGAAAACAGTCACTAAAGAAATATTTCTGCTAATTCTGGTACAAATTGGACCAATGGTTGATTTTTTAAGAAATTTCTCATGATTACTCTAAGTCTTATAAGCTCCGCCCTGCCACACCCACATTTGTTGACGAATGAAAAAAAATGAAAATACGTTTTAAAAAGCGTAGCCCAAAGCATATTTTTGAATAATATTTTAAAACGATTTCTCTCAGTCTGACAAACCCCGCCCTGCCACGGCCACTTTTTTGACAAAAAAATTCATATACATGCTTGAAGACAGTCACTAAAGAAATATAATTGCCAAGTTTGGTACACATTTGGCCAACGGTTGGTTTTTTAAAGTTTTCTTTCATGATCTCTCTAAGTTTGATAAGCCCTGGCCTGCAACGTCCACATTTTTTGACGAATCAAAAAAATTGAAAACAAGGTTTGAAAAGGGTCACTCAAGATACATTCACTCGATAGTAAAGGAGAAAAATATGTTAAAAGAAATTGTTGATCCTTCCGAGGACAGACGCCGGACACAAGGTGACCACAAAAGGTCACCTTGAGCATATTGCTCAGGTGAGCTAACAAGATTTTGCCATTGAGAGTGTCTGTAACCATTTACCGAATCAGACATGCTTTTTATGTTTATTGTAGAAATATGGAAAGTATAGAGGAAACATGAGATAAAAGAAGAAAAATACAATTATATTTTCTGCGCTATGTGGTCAGAACTCCCATTTTTTAAATTCAAATATTTGGTGGTCTGCAACTTCTCTTAAATTGCAAAGGTTTGTTTGCCGCTTGGGAAAGGATTTCGCGTTACGCGACAAAAGCTTATCAAAATCAACGCGTTTTATACAGAAAGGAAATCAAGGCTCATATTTCATTGGAATCCTCAATACAAATCTGAGGAATGCTGACTTTAAGATTTGTAATTCTTACTAACAGATGTTTCAAATATCATTTTATTCAGCTGCGTTTTACTTGACTATTTTCATTATTTAGCAAGTTCTGTATTACGAATTTAAAGTGACATTTCATGATTATTTTTACATAAATTTTACTTTTATTCTATCTGAAAGAGCATCTTTTCTTATGGAAATTCTGAAAATTTCAAGCCAAAATATTGAACCGTTTACGAGAAATATATATTTTTGTGCTAAAATCAAACAAATTGTTGTGGACAACAGTTCAGATTTATGTAGAATTTGTCATTTCTGTCTCAATTTTAAAGGCGTATTTTTCGCTTATAAATAACAACTTCAAAAAACTGATAGCATTTCTACGCATTAGAATAAACAATCTTTGCATCAAGACATACTCTTAAAAATGAAATTAATGTGAAATGTCACTTTAAATAAGACAACTCCAATTTAATGCAAAAAAGAAGGAATATCCTCATTTTTTAATGTTGGTCTATTGAGTGGAGTCATTGTTATAGGGACACAACAAAGAACATGCTAACCGACGAGTTTATCTCTTCAATATGTTTTATCAGAATGTAGCCTATCTTTCAAAAATGTCGTAACGTTCTACAACTCGAATGGCTGTAATTACGGAATTTTTAACATGAAATAGGTTAAATAGTAGGCCTACAACATCTTTGTTATGTAAACCGGTTCTTGAATAACATGTAGCCCATAATGCAAAGGCTAGTTATTTATTGGACAGTTTTTGGAAGCAAATTTTGCAAAATTTGCTTCTCTTTCCAGCCGCCTGTCTCTGCACTTTACCATTCTCTGCATACCACACAACATCTTCCGGTCCTCCTCACTAGAAATAGTTCTATCAAAAGCTAAGATTAATGAGGTAACAGTCATTCGAATATTCAATATGGAAGTCTGAAGTTATGTGTAGATATTGAATTCTGTGACTGAAAACGAAACATTCAATTAATCATGACGTCTCTAAGAGAAGAAAAGATCGACGTAGTAATTTGCTTTATTCATGGTTCAAAGATCAGTCCAATGGCCTTCCTTGTAAATGGATCAGTCAAGTTTATTGTACTATGAAATATATTCAAAGCTTACACAAACGATTTTATTAAAATATGCATGAAGTTGTGCTAAAAATAGATAAAGCTCCAGCATGGAATTAATGTATTGAAGGTATTCTAGATAATCAAAGTACTCTACGAATCAAAGTATTCAAGGTACATTTGTATTCAAATGGATAATCAAAGTACCTAATCAAAGTACTCTACTTCTAGACAGGCCTGTATTATTGACAGATTTGCTTCCAAACAGTACTTTCAGTACTTTGATTTGTATTCTTAGTTATTTCGCTTTTGGAGACACACTCAGTCATGTAGTAACTAGACATCTACCCAAGCGAGCCGTTTAAGGTATCCAACCCCTCAAAAGCACCAAAGAGCAAGATGCGAAATTTGAAAAAGTGCCAATAATTTCTAAACTGTGTTTCATTTTTATTCCAAATACAAACATGAATATTTTGTACGGTTTAGAATTTTGAATTAATGCATACTTATGGAAATATTTGACAATAATGTTCAAAATTACCTCCCCTGCATATGGATATAGAGTAAAATAATATTTGTCAATTATTTTCTTCTTGAAGTATATATTTGAAATCTGGCACGGTGAATCAACTTATGTGAAGTGTATTTACAAGTGTGTGTAATTTGATGCATTTTGTGTGGCCAGAAAGTGGGGATTCTTTCAGGGCCTGTAAACCTTAAGAGGAAACATGCAAATGATAGAAACTAGCTGTATCGACTCATTTGATTATCATAAATGGACCTCATTAAAGCCAATGAAAACGCTTAGCAGGACGCCAAGAAAATCGATTGAATTTGCCAAGGGTAAATACAGAAGCGATGTTACGTAGTAGATTTCACATTTGGCTGGCGACGATGGAATAATTCCGACGTTGTATGTATTAGGGGTGGACTACCGTAAGCCGTTACCAGGTAACAAAAACTTGGACGCTTCCAAATCCAAAGATGTTGCAGACGACAATTTCACGTAAATACTACTCTACATATTTAGTCTGTCTCGGTGGGAAACATTATGGGAAATAAGAAACTGTTTGTCACATGTATTTGTTTACGTTTTCGACAATGTTTTCTAGCGCTTTAATCTTAAGGGCAGTCAAAAGGCGTCAAAGGCACTCGACTAAACACCTTGGGTTTCAACATTATGAAACTCGTGTGCACGCAAGTTATTACAATGGAAATACATAGATAATTATGTAATAAATGAGTTTCGCGTACGATATGAATGGCCATAGTTTTAGCTCACCTGAGCACATAGTGTTCGACGTGAGGTATTGTGATCGGTCTGTTGCCCGGCGTCCGTCCGTCCGTCCGTCAACTTTTTACAAAAAAAAATCTTCTAAAGTACATGGCAGAATTCAACCAAATTTCATACTTAATTATGATATGAATTTACATTCGTAGTTAAAATTGTAACTTAGTTTACAGTGGAGTGGTAAAGTAGGACGGTCAGGTAATATGTCTTTTTGTGACATATTAATTGTATGATTTTTTAGAAACGCCTTTCCACCAAAAGCATCCCATCCCTCGAGTTGGTTTATATATCTACCTTACAGTCTACCTAATAATAATTTAAAGAATGTTGTTTTTAAAGTAATACAATTGCCGTTCATCCGATTTTAACGAGCCAAGACTTTATGTCCGGGGAGCTATTGTACCAGTCCTAGTGTCGCGTTACTTCGCGTCGCGTCGGCGTCACGTCTCCCAAAACACTAAAACGTTGTCTATATCTCAGGTATGCCCTACTTTTATGATACAGCCTTGTTATTTCATACATGGATACTTCCTGCCAAGACGTTCATTTGAGACCATGTCATGTGACCTAGTGACATTGACATAAGAGTTTGACATATATGTTTTAAAAAATAGCCTGTCCTATATCCCATGCGCTATTATTGATCGAGCCATGATATTTTACACAAATATACCTCCTGTCAAGCCCTTTCATTTGAGACAAAGACTCGTGAGGTTGTGACCTTGACCTTGGAGTTTGACCTCCTTTGAAAAAAGCATTTATCACCATGACCTTTATATTATAAGCACTATGAGAGATACAATTTTTATATTTCATACCTATTTACCTCCTACTAAGACCTTTCATTTGGGACCATGACGTTTGACCTTTTGACCTTGACCTTTGAATTTAGCTGTGATAAGTACCCGTATAGGCGAGCTATGTTATCCGCGGACAACTTTTTTATTGACGCTTGTACTATTTTTATTGACCTAAAGTGAGGTGATTGAGATAGATTTTATATTCAACCTGCGTTGCCTGTGTAAGAAGATATGTGTAGCCGGTAGTTCTGGGATTCCGCATCTACCCCGAAATAAGCATACTGTGCCCATTTTGTTGTACCATTTACGTCAGACAGAACAACCCGTAACTCGTAATTATCAGCGCGTGTTAGGGCGTGAATAGCATCATTGCCTGTGTGGAAATACATGTAATATAAGATACGCATAATCGGCCGTAAGGTTTTGCTTCCGACAAGATGACCATGAATGGTCATGTAAGTACAGTTGACACTCGTTGTGTCGAAGTCAGAGGGGCCGTCAAATTATCTCGACATATCTGGAGTTCGACTCATCCGACTTTGTTCAATTTCGAATTGAAGGCTATTTGACCATTTTTGGTGCTCATTAAGTTCGTTAATAATTGAAATAAAGTAGGAAAAGGAAAGAAATTGCTCGAAACGAGCAATTTCTATCCTTTTCCTACTAAATTTCAATGGCTATATTTATTTCGAAATTATTTTATCTAACGTTTTGATATCCATTGGTGAGGACGGGGCCAGACTTTTACTTCGACTTAAGCGGAAATTCGACTAATCCGATGTCGACATAACGAGTGTCGACTGTAAATGACATTAGACGAGAAGAGCTGTATCAAGCTATTTTATCTACTTATTTATGAATATGACTTCTTCAATACACAATTATCATTTTCTCCCTTTTCCTCAATGGTTTCCTAGCACATGAAGCAATAAAACAAGAAGACCAAGATGGTCCTATATCGCTCACCAGAATCAAAATGATATGAGCCACAGTTTTGTTCAATTCAATCATAATTTCTGACTTTAATACAGAAAACAAACTTATGGTCAAAGACATTGGGTCAAGTTTTGTCTTGATAAGTCACTATTTGAGGTTGTTAGAGTAAAATGTGAAGGACAGATAACTAAGCAAATTCTATTCCGATTATTCTGCAATTAAAATTAATCCAAGATCGTATCGTAATCAACATCATATTGAAGTTTCGATCTGATTGTTAATTATTTATGGTTGTTAGTCGAAACAGCAATTTATCAGATTCAAGGGCACATGACTAACAACTTTCTGACATTCGATTAGAGCAAAATTCAAACTCATGCAATGTCTTATAATCAGCAGCATAATTTCCAAGTTTTGTCTCGGTTGATCAATAATTGTAGATTCTAGAGTGTAAACAAAGGTCGAAAACAGCCAAAAAGAAAATTTTGTCAAATTCTAGGGCACATAAGTCAATTTTCTGATTAGATCAGACTGAAAATCAAACTCATGTGAGATCTTATGGTCCCCAACATTGTGTCCAAGTTTTGTCTTGATTGATCTATAATTGTAAATTCTACAGTGTAAACAAGGTCGAAAACAGCCAAAAACAGCAATTTTGTAAAATTCAAGGGCACCAAACTCTCGTCTTTCTCATTCGATCAGACCAAAAAACCACACTTATTTGAGATCTTATAGTCTCCTACATACTGTCCAAGTTTTGTCTTGATTGATCAATAATTGTAGATTCCAGAGAGTAAACAAAGTCAAAAACATTCGAAAACGTCAATTTTGTCAAATTCAAGGGCAGATAACTCTCAACTTTCTATTCATGTCAAACTGAAAATCGAACTCATCCAAGATCTTATAGTCCCCAACATTCTGTTCAAGTTTTGTCTTGATTGATCCGTAATTGTAGATTCTAGAGTGTAAACAAGGTCGGAAACAGCCGAAAACGGTAATTCAAGGGCACATAACTCTCGACCTACAAATCAGATCAAATTGAAAATCAAATTCATCCGAGATCCTATAGTCTCCAACATTGTGTCCAAGTTTTGTCTTGGTTGATAAATAATTGTATATTCTAGAGTGTAAACAAGGTCGAAAACAGCCGAAAACGGCAATTTTGTAAAATTCAAGGGCATATAACTCTCGTCTATCTGGTCAGATCAAACTAAAAATCAAACTCATGCGAGGTCGTTTGGTCTTCGACAGTATGTCCAATTTTTGTTTTGATTGATAAATAATTATAGATGCTAGAGTGTAAACAAAGTTGAAAACATCATTGTTTGACATTCAAGGGCAGATAACTCTGCATATTCTTGTCTGATAAGGCCCATAATCGAACTTGTCCAAGAACTTAAAGTCCTAGATGTTTAAACCAAGTTTGATCAAGATTGCCAAACTTTTGTGGATGCTGGATTGTAAACACCCCAATTGTGGATGGACGGACAGACAGACAGACGGACGACGGACAAAAAGTGACCACAATAGCTCACTTTGAGCACTTTGTGCTCAGGTGAGCTTATAAAGGCCAGGTCACATACATAATTCCGTGTCCAAATTTAGCCCGGAACACGTCCAAAAATCGATCGGTCGTGCAGCGTTTTTTGGACGCGATGTGGAAGTGATTTGGACGCGGTATAAATTGTATTTTCTATATTTTAAACCAGCGTCTCGCCTGCAGAAGCTTTCAAATTTGACCATTCTAAATTTTCATCGTTGAGGCAAAGATTAAATAGAGGACAATCGTTTGTTTCAGTATAAGATCGATTTATAATTCATTGAGTGAACAACAAAAGCCACAAGTGAAAATGTATCTTTTGTTGTACACGAAATGAAATATCAATCGATCTTACTCGAAAAACAAACGATTATTCTACTTCTTAAATGCAGAAAAATAGAAAAAAAAATTATGCAAAAAGATTTTGACAGATTTTCTTCAAGCGCGTCATATTGCACGTGAATGCTATGCAACGCTTAAGATGGCGTCATTTATTTGGCCCGGCTTACATAACGTCACATAGGGTGAAATGAACGAGAGCGGGGCACAAGTTTTTGATAATTTCACTGGATAGGCGGTGAGTTTATCAAAATGATAATCTATCGTTATTTCTCGATAATCCACCGAAAAGCATTAAAGAAATATGTATTAAACTACATACCTATCCAATAATCTCCAGCCGGATTTCCAAATCCGTTTTTGTATGATATCCAGTCTTTTGTGAAGTTTACCGACCCATCTACACGTCTCTGAATAACCTGCATAGAATACATCGATCAGTAACTTAAAACATACATACATATATCGTCGTTGTAAATGCAAAACCTCGTATCTCGTTTTTGGAAAATTTTAGAGGGGAAGGAAAAAGTGGAAATAACTTTTCCAAAACTGAAATGTTTTACTTGAAGTTTGGACATTTTGTTCATAAATGATGTATCATTGATACTGACCGGTAAAAAAATCTCAAAACCTGCGCGAAATGTCTTAACTGGACACACAAGTTTGTGCTTTGAAAATCACAAGAATCGACATACGAGGTTTTACATTTACACCGACGATATATTCTATTGCTTGAAAACATTACATGTTTTATAGCAAATACAAATATATATAACAGAGAAACAGAACAATACATGGATTAACAGAAGAGCACATGATGTTACAATCAGATTCGAATCAAGTTTGCATAGTATAAAATTTTTGATAAATTAATTATATTAGTTTTAGAGGAAGAAGCTATTAGATTTGTGAACTTTTGAAGGTTTGGCCAAGTATAATAGTACTTCTTTATATATTTTGATCGAAGATGAGTAAATTTTGAACAAGTTAATAAGAAGTGGTATTCATTTCCTAGTTGGTTAACGTTAAAATTTTTACAAATTCCCTCATTATGGGGTATGTTAAGTAATTGACCACTTTCGATACTATTAGCTGGTTCGTGAGAAGAAAGCCTAAATCTAGTTAGAGATGTTCTATATTTCGTTTCCTTGATAAAATCAAGATAAGTTTCATATCTAAAATCATGTTTAAATAAACTATAAGTTTCAAGACGTGGGGAATTATTTATGGCGGAGTACCAATTTTGTTTAAATATATCTAGTAAATATATGCGCTGTTGAATCGGTTCAACGTTTATTTCTATATCGAATTGAGAAACACTGCCGCACTACGCGACTGCACGGCGCTCCCACGGCGATCTAAATATTCCATAGCGATGTGAGGACGTCGTGACATCGCCATGATCGCTGCGAAAGCGCAATGGAAGCGTCATAACAGTCACGTAGAGAGGCGAGGGACGGCGTGTTTTTTGAATATGCACAAAACAATCGCCGTGGGAGCGCGATGTGATGAGTGCGCAGAAGGAACGTCGTGCTGCCGCCTTAGCAGCGCCAAGGGGATTCCTACATTGCCATAAGAGCGCAGTGACACCGCGGTGTGAGCACAGTCAGACCGCCATGGTAGGCAATGGGGCTCTTGCAAAGCGACTATACCACGTTCTGTGCGCATACTGTGCTCCGACGACGGTCCTACTGCGAAGTACGGAATTAGCACGACAAACATAAAATGTTTATACCTTTGAATTTTAAAACCAATTGTTCATTTTAACACGGCAGATGAACGGCAGTAAGCCGGATTATTGCTTGCTTTAATGCAATTTCAACAGCTCAAGGCAGATGCCGATATAATACATGTAATTCTCAGATGACAGCTCTTTTGCTGGCATATTTTCCCCATTAGAGCTAAAGAACGCGCCTCTGACTCCCGCCGTGACTTACCGTCCAAATTGTTCCGTCCGATTCTCGCTCACAGTATGCCTTTACTGATGTACCATTGCGATTATACGGGAATATAGTATAAACTCCGCTCTTCTTCACAATGCCAAGCGATGCACAGTCTTGTAATAAATGTTTAGCACCTGCACAAAGAGAACGCGTGGAGTGAATCATGATTGGAAATTACGTGATACAACAACAACAGCAGCAACAACAATTTCAGAACCTCTTCAAGAAATATCTTAATACGTGACCGATTTGAATTTCATTCGAACAATTAAAGTTGCAAAAACGCCAAGATTAATAGAATGTAGGTGTTCTTTTATACTTTACCTGATAAAAAATATTTTGATGCTCGCAAATACACCCATAAATCACCTACTGCTTTAAAGATTAACCACACAAAGAAAATCCCTTGTGGTTGTTCGTTTTCTCTGATTCAAACCAAGTACAAATTTGAGACGAATGAGCAAGTTTATTTTGTCACACAATTTCCCGAAATGTTGGTATACACATGAAAAGGTTAAAGACCACGCATATTAAAACATTCAGTATTCTTTGCTTCTTCGAGAGACTGTATTTTCGATTTGATCCACGAAATTTCAAAACTTAAATCTTTTCTCAAAATTAATGTATCAGAACATTGAAAAATATACGAAACAATTTGTAAGAGAACAACGTGACGAGCATAGAGAATCAATCTTTACTAGATCTATACTTAAGGTGTGGAAAACAATGCGCTAAAAGAAAAAAAAAATCTTGGCTACACTTTACATACAATCAAGGGACATAATTATTCGCCACCCTGCTGATTTTTGCATACATTTAACGCATAATTTCTTACTTAAGCTGATGTTGAACCATTATTTTCTTACACACCACAAATTATTTGATATTATTCAAAATGATATCTAAACAAAATCTATCTGTAACAATATAAAAACTTTTTTCAAATGATTCAGAGACATAGTTGCTAGGCAACTTACGAAAATCGGTGAAAATTTCTAACCAGCCTGCAAAACATCGTTACCATGGTAACATAAGTTTCACTAAAGATATGATTTAATGATAAATAGATCTATAATAGAGAAATTACATGTATATAACTATTATCTTTACTGCAATATCCATTAAGTTTCCTTTGAGAAACAAATTTGTGAAATTTTATTTTCGTTACAAATACGCAAAATGCAAAATTAACTTAGGAGTGAATGGAGCGTAACATTTTTGTGGTAACTTGGTTAAATATAATTGTAGTACTTTGTAAGTATAGCCATCCAATCGCATGAACAATTTGTAACTTTTATATATAGTATGTTGTGCAATTTGTCACTTTTATATCTAGTATGTTGTGCATATTTTCAATTGCTTAGTTATCAAAAAAGTATCTATCTGTTGCCATGGCAACGGTTTTGTAGAGGGTTGACAGAAATTTCCACTAATTTTCTTATGTTGCCTAGCAACCGTGTCTTTCAGACATTCCGAAAGAAATTTCAAGCAGACCGTATCCAGTAATGTTTATAATTTCGAGTCATGTCTATGTTTTTCTGCTTAGTGAAAGAATAGAGTTTCTGCGACATGTTTAGTCCAGAAAATCAAAATCTTTCAATGAAAAATAGGTGGGTGGCGAATAATCACGGTGTTTAATCACGTGACTCAGAATTTCCAATAATCTTCAATATCTTTTTTAATACTTGACCAATTTGAATTCGTTTTGAAGCAGAGAATGTGGGAAAATGCCAAGAATAAGCTGGACGTGTTGGTTTTTTGAAAAAAATCAACTGATAAAAAAGTCATTGAAGATAAACCAAAATTTTGGTTTATCATCAATAACTTTTTTACCAGTTGAATTTTTAAAAAATCAACAACGTCAATCTAATGCGTGACGTCTGTCCACATTTTCTGCTTCAAACCGAATTCAAATCGGTCTTATATTTACAAAATTATTGAACATTTTCTGAAAATAGTGTATCACGTGATTATCCACCGTGAATAATGTTCCATGAGTGTATATTGCATAATGTATCAGCATCCAATCCGTCGTACTTACGAGCTGCCAAATAGTGTGGTTCTAATATTTCACAGTTTGTGAAAGGGCCATGAAAATCTTTTCAGAAATTTCTTCTTTTGTCTCGATATGTTCTTAGTTATTTTGTCAAAAAGTTATCAACATCTTTTATCGCAGATTATTTCGAATTAGAACAGTCAAATTCTCGCTGTTTAAGAAAGGGTTTATTACAACGTTCCGTGGACGTTACTGTTTATTATTTCATAAAAATGTGACCCGTCAAGCTAAAAGAGACCATATAGGAAGTGTGAAAAATATCGACCCTAGTCAATCTGCGCAGACCGCGCAGCCAGACTGGGGCCGACACTTTTCACTTTTATGTAATTTTCTAAATCCGGAATGTTTTCCCTATCTTACAATATGTTCATTTTTCGCATACGGGATCTTGTTGACCTGTGCTGAGTCTGAGAAGTTTTGATTTTTTGGAGTTCGGATAAGGTCCCTTTTAGCGTGACGGGTCACAAATACGAACCTTCGTGATCGTTATTACAGCGTGTATGGTGGTTACAAACGTCAGTTCCGTTACAACACGTATAGCATATACTATGTCTGCCTTCCGAACGTTTACCAATAACTTGAAGTTGTGATAAACTGGGACAACTCTGCCGATCAAAAATGTTTGAGTTTGAATTCCGTTTAAAGTGACATTTCATAATTATTTTTACATAAATGTTACTTTTATTCTATATGAAAGAGTATGTTTTCTTATGAAAAGTCTGAAAATTTCAAGCCAAAATATTGAACCCTTTACGAGAAATATATATTTTTGTGCTAAAATTAAACAAATCGTTGTGGACAACAGTTCAGATTTCTATAGAATTTGTCATTTCTGTCTAAACTTTAAAGGCGTATTTTTCGCTTATAAATATCAACTTCAAAAAACTGATAGCATATCTACGCATTAGAATAAACAATCTTTGCATCAAGACATACTTTTAAAAAATGAAATAAATGTGAAATGTCACTTTAACATGTTTGAGGAGGGACAAAAAAGTTCTGCAAAAGGACTAGACAAAATGTTGACACAGTATTATGAGATTATTTAACATGCATACTCCGTAAATATTGACCTGAACCTGTTGAATAGTAATTAGTAACTGTGATGCGGAATAATCAATACTCGCCCACACTCCTCACTGTCGAGCAGAGTCGATAGTTTCCATAAGCATTGGAACTTTGTATTCTGCACGTGCTCCTCGTGTCAATATACGCCGAAGAGTGATTATTTCGCATCACAGTTACTCATTACATATTCATCAGGTTCAGGTCAATATTTACGGAGTATACAAATGTACAATGACGATTGTACTGAATCCTTTTGGATGAGTATACGGCTTAATCCCTTTCCAAACAAGACCTGGTTTTGACGTCCCTATAATAAAAGGCTTGGGAAAACATTGAAACAGAAGAAGAAACTGCTGATAACCAGCAGTTTCTCCTTTTGTCTCAATATTTTCCGTGCTATATTGTACACAAATCCTATCTTAAATAGCACCCATTTTGTCATTTGTGGCAGTTTTTTTTAAGTGGATCACCCTAAAATTTTGTCGTTTGAGAAAAGGTTTAATAGTCGATACGGACGAGGCAATAGCCGAGTCCAAATAGACTAGTTCTGCAGAGTACACATTAAATTGAATTCAGTCTTGTACAAAGACATGCTGAATGATATCTTTTTTCCACATCATATGTTTCAAGCAAAACATGACACATGTGAATTTTGTGTAAAAAAGAACATCCAGATCTCATTACTTTAAAATAAATTTCCGAATGCGTTAAAATGTGCACTTGTCTCACAAAAATAAATGTTATAGACTAGATGTCCCTTACGATGAAATATTTATGAAATCTAACATTAAATGTACATTTAATGATTAAATTTATATTTGTCCGAGAAGGTTGATATTAGGCAAATCTCCTTTTCTCTTAGAATTTCCACAGGGAAATTAAAAACAAACCTCGTTTGGGAAAGGTCTAAGTGTGATTTCATATTATTGCTGAATTGCACTATAATTTAGATATGTTTTGAAAATATCAACACTTTAAAAGATAAGAATCTCCTCTTTAATCAAAATATGGATTCTCGGTACTGAAGCCTCGCTTTGAAATATCCATATCGAGAGGATTCAATCGGTGCAATATTATGAGGTTATTTAACGTGTCTTTGTACAATACTGAATTCTATTGGATAAGTAGGCTATTTTGCAGAACAAGGCTATATTTTGACGAGCCGATAGGCGAGTTTAAATATAGACTGGTTCTGCAAAGGACGAATCCAATAGAATTCGGTATTGTACAAAGACATGTTAAATGACCTCTTTATTTCCCATCATGATTTTTTCACAAAAAAGATGACAAAGATTAATTTTGTATAAGATATAAGATCGAGATCTTATTACTTTTAAATAGAATTCCGAAGACGAGAAATAAAAAAGAAAGACAAGAGGACCATAGTGGTCCTAAATCGCTCACCTGAACCAAGATGAAATGAGCGAAAATGGCAATTTTGTCACATGCAAAGGCATTTAACTAGGGACTTTCTGTTCCAATCGGGCTAAAAGCAAGAAGGTACATCATAGGAATAATTTTCAGACATTTAACTATGCAAAAAATCTTCAGGTATTATAGCTTGAGAAAAGATTGTCAAACATTGCCCTCTTTATCATTTTCATATGGAACCAAGTCAACCCCCAACATAGGGTAAATATTCATTCAACAATTACAATTTGATTTTGGTTAAATCTTTTCCTAACAGCATAACATCAGAGCAGCAGAAATAAAAGCTACTGTAAATGACAAAACAGAATGTTGAGTGAGACTGCATTCATGTACAAAAATGGACAGAAAATGATGAGACAAAATAAGCAAATGCAGGCTACTGCATATCAGCATTTTCTTCTTTTGCCAGGCCATAACAGTCTCCCAGCTTGTTTCTATATTTCAGTGAGACAAAACCTGTGTATGGTTGGGAAAGGGCTTAATCCTTTCCCAAACAGAAAAGTAATAGACCGTTCCAATTTGAAAGGAGTTTAGAAGACAAAATTAATATCCATGGTTAAAGGAAGGATTCGTGTACAATATAGCACAAAATATTTAGGCAAAGGGAGAACATTGCTGATTATCAGCATTTTCTTCATTTGACTCAATATTTCCCCAAGACCAGGCATCTTCAGAAAAGGGTTAAAGCATTCAGATTATCCTAGAAAGAGAGACTGTAATTGAGATTCAAATAAGAAAGGTCAATGGTTTTCAAAAATTGTAACATATATTTCAATGTTTATCAAACCCTGTTCTGTGGGTATTCTTTAGAACGATCTAATCTAGACTGTTCAAATGAGTACCAACAACAAAGAATTTAAAGCTTAAATAACAAATAGAATGTATTTGACCCCTTTTACCTACAGCCACGCTCTGGGCATTATGTTTATCTTATTCACCAGTCTTTGTTTATTTTACACAAGTGCCCTGAACCCTTTTAAAGTTGTTGATTTTTAAAGAATTTTCTCAGGATTTCTCAAAGTCTGATATGCCCCGCCCTGCCACACCCACATTTTTTGACAAATCTTAAAATTTGTGAATCAATTTTGAAAAGAGTCACCTAAGGAACATTCCTGCCAAATTTGGTTCAAATTGGCCCAATGGTTGATTTTTAAAGAAGTTTCTTATGATTTTTCTTAGTCGGATAAGCCACGCCCTGCCACGCAAACATTTATTGACAAATCAAAAATTCACGAACAAGTTTTGGAAAGGGTCACCCAAGGAATATTCCTGCCAAGTTTGGTCAAAATTGGCCGAATGGTATAGGAGAAGAAGATGTTGAAAGAAATTGTGAACGGACAGACGGACGGACGGACGGACGGACGACGGACAAAAAGCGACCACAATAGCTCACATTGAGCACTTCGGGCTCAGGTGAGCTAAAAAACAACACATAGGCATATGTCATGAAAAGAAAATGTAGGCGTGAGAAAAAAATCTAAGGGAAAAGGAGATTTGCCGATTATTAGCAATTTCTCCTTTTCTCTCAGTATTTGCATTGATGATTTTCGCATGACGCGATAAATAGTCTATATGACAAGTTTCATGTACATTTCACACTATTATATGACGGTCTATTAAACGTTTCGAGACAAACATAAATCGACAAATAGAGATTTAATGTCAGATGCATGTATATTTCACATTAACATAAATGTACATTTAGCCTACATTTTTTTTCATGACATAGGCCTATGTGTTGTTTTTCTTTCTTTTTTTATTTCTCGTCTTCGGAATTCTATTTAAAAGTAATAAGATCTAGATCTTATATCTTATACAAAATTAATCTTTGTCATGTTTTTTGAGAAAAAAAAACATGATCGGAAATAAAGAGGTCAGTTAACACGTCTTTGTACAATACCGAATTCTATTGGATTCGTACTTCGTAGAACCAGTCTATATTTAGACTCGCCTATCGGCTCGTCCAAAATATATAGCCTTGTTCTGCAAAGTACTTATCCAATAGAATTCAGTATTGTACAAAGACATGTTAAATAACCTCATAGTATTTCGGGAGGAGTCTATTGTACAGAAGGGCTGCTTTGAACTTAATATGGAGAATCTCGTTCGTCCATGCAATTATCTCGTGCGTACAATACGGCTCTGGAATAATCTATACTCATGTGGTACAATTGGTGCGTTTTGATTGGTTTAGTTTTTGCGGGTGTAAAATAAAAAAAACCCTAAATCAGTGTCCTTTTCAATATTCTTCTCTGATTCGATAATGTCCTAAATAAGTTGGTCATATTCAACCCTGACCGTCAGAAATGCATTGTAATTCTAATGTCTTCTAAAACACTCTAACGATTCTCAGAAGATTGAAAAAAAACGAAAACCAACCCCCCCCCTCCCCCCTCAAACATTTTATTTCCTCTATACGATCTTCAATCATATGGTCGTAATTATTTATGATCTTCCTTGTATTAACTCTCGACTTAGGAAGTCCGAGTCATTATTTCTCGTCTAGTTTTTTCTCATACTGCCTTATCACTGGTGGTGAACTAGGCCAAAGCGAGTGACGTTTTTCGCAACAACAAGATATAGATATTTTGCATTTAAATATAAGTCTAAAGATTTTTTTCTAATGACAATGAATTTGTTCTAAAAATAGACCGGGTTTACGATTATGCATTGACAAACCGTCGGTGTTGTCATAAAATCTCGTAACTACGGCTTTATCGAAGCTGTAGTTACGAGAGTTTATAACAACACCGACGAAATACATTGTTCGCGAAAAAACGTCCCTCGCTTTGGCCGAGTTCACCACCAGTTGTTAAATGTTAAATATCAATGCTCTCAGCCAATGTATGGACCAGCAGGACGACCGAGTGGAATGTCCTCTGATGTTTTCATAAACGTCGATATTAGACACTGCATAAAATGCTCTGTGATTATGTTACAAAGTCAAAGACGGCAAATGCTACATGTATTTCTAGAAGATATCAAAGGTAATGTTAACTCTAGTGTCGTCAAAATCCGAAGTTCTACATGTAGTTTGAGAGATATTTGGGTTACAATATGTCTACAGGTTTGTTAATGCTTTCGAAGACTCTGAAGTACAAAAACATTTAGAGCTCTAGTTGTAAAATTCTGTCAATGCAATCTTAAACGCTTTCGATTATAAACGTCAAAATAAGGAATTATGTGCAGTCGACACTCGTTATCTCGACATCGGATATGTCGAAATTCCGCTTAAGTCGAAGTGAAAGTCATGTCCCATGCTCAACATGTGGATATCAAAATGAATTCCGAAACAAAAACAGCCATTGAAATTTAGTAGGAAAAGGATAGAAATTGCTCGTTTCGAGCAATTTCTTTCCCTTTCCTACTATATTTCAATCATGGACACACATGATACCCATCAAAAATGGTTTGATATCGTTTGCATCGAAATTAATCAAAATCGGATCAGTCGAACTCCGCATATGTCGAGGTATTTCGACGGCCCCTCTGACTTCGACACAATGAGTGTCGACTGTATTAAGAAAATGGTAAAATACACGTACCTGTGGGTTTGAGCAGCCAAATTCATATTTGTTGTCGCCATATTCCGTACGGTAGTGGTCTGTATAACAGACCTGTAGACAACAACATAGTAATTATATGAGCTGAATTGTTTACAGCGGAAAATCAGATGAACAACATTTTTTGATATGTTTTCAATAATTGAGCAAGGATCTGGAAAAACGTCCTTTATGGCATTTGAGAACAACTTGGATCCAGACCAGCCTGTGCATACGCACAGTCTGATCAGGATCCATGTTGTTATTTAATAGCTTCTTTGTGACCTGTAGTAACCATTGAAGAGCAGCATCGTTGTATGCTAGTCTTCGCCTAGGCACACGCCGGTCTTAAAATGTGGCTGTCTCAAATGCTATGAGGGACGTTTTTCCAGATCCTTTGCTCAATTATGTTTTCAATAATTATGTTAATTCGCCATCATATTATAACTGGACTGTACCAAACAATTTCCGTTCGTATGTACGTTATGATTTACTATCTTTCCCTCCGACTTACAAGCGCTATATTTCGTTATCGAATCGTTGATCATATTAACAATAATATAATATTACGGATTGCATTTGACCTGGAACTGACCTTTAAGAAAGACATGTTCATATTTGGCAAATAACTAAAAATCAAAGAGACTTATATCTAGATATGTAAAATATACAAAAAACTATGACCAAACCATTCTTACGAAACATTTCAAGCTCGTTATTTATGATGAAAAAAGTTAAAGCTTCGCCATGTCATTTTAATCATATAATATTTCGGATCAATCATTTAAAGATTGGGCCGGTTTATTCGACACAGGGCCGAATCTATTAATACTAGTTCCCGGAATTGATGACGTTGCTATCGTTTGATTGGCTAGCGGCGGGATAAAGTCACGTGGTCAAGTCCAGATCCATATAAAAGCAGGGTAAAACCCATGCGGGCCCTTTTCAGATACAGCCAGGACACAGTTCACATGGTGAAGTACAGTCGAAAAAATTAGAAACCACGTGGCTTTGTTTCTTAATAGCAAATTCAAAATAGATAGAGATCTAATATAGATTCAACCACATCTGGTTATTGTTTGAAAAATCAACAAAACATTGGATTAATTTTTTAGGTTGACTTTAGTTTTCAGCAAGTTCAACAATAAAATCCCGACGAAACAAATTAAAAGAATATGACTTGAAGATCCATGTATAGACCCTCGATCTTGATCTAGCCGGGTCTGGTTAATAATGATAGATCTACGATAAAACATAAAATCAAGAAACGGTTTAAAACCGCCTTTAAACTTCATGTTTGTGTATTGCTCCTAAAAATAGATCTCGATACATGTCGGTCATAGTAAATCTATAGATGTGTATTCCTGGTACACACGCCTCTGTCGATATATTATGTTAAGTAAATAATCAGTTTAGTTTTAGCTTGTAAATGCCAAAATGAGGGAGAGATGGTGTCGATCAGTTGAAACTGGGACCAGAATTAGTGTTACATCGACGGAAAGAGTGGTTTATTGTTGTCTGTGGATGGTCTGAAAAGTGGATGATCGTAGTCCGCGGATTGTCTGGTCGATCAGTGCTGGAAAAGGAGGAAGTTAAATGTAAAGTGCGGTTACTGCGTTAGATTCTAAACCATGTAAGTTTCAGCCATCAGATTCTTCTATTACTTTACAACTTTTTAATGATCTAATTGCCTAAAAAAAACAAAAAAAAAAAAAAAAAAAAAAAATGAGCCGATCCCTGATTGAGTGTCGATCCGGATCAGTCCAATGATAAACTCGGGAGTTATTTACCGAAACTGGGATGCAAAATTGTCACTGATGAGTTATGTCATTCATTCGCCATCACCGTTATGAAATTTTAAATGTTAGGCTGCTTTAATTATTGAAAATTTTGTATCTATAGGCTATCCATCACCAGGATTGTATATTAGGTAGGCTTAGCGATACAATTCAGATAAATGTTTAAAGTAGTTCTTTAGCTAAAGCTCTTTGTGAGACAATAATGATGGTTGCCTAGATCATTTAGTAAATTACTAATGTAGAGAATTGAATCATTTGGGTTTTTATACGATGTTTCATAATTTATGTGCTGTATTTATTCTTTACTTAATTACAAGGCTGCTACCACCAATGGTCCACATTAGATTCATTCGCAGGTAAATAAGACTGTCAATAAGGCTTATAAGCATACATTAAGGTAAGGTTTGTATTTCAATAATCATTGAAAAAGAAAAAGAAACTAGATCTATATAGATCTAGTGATGATAACCATAGGGAAGAAATGATAAGAATTATTAAGAAGGTAAGATGAGGATGATGATGATGATGATGACAACAACTACAATAACATTAAAAGTTGTAATGAATCTTATATGATGATGATGATGATGATGATGATGATGATGATGATGATGATGATGATGATGATGATCAAAACAATAATTATAATGATGGTGTAATAATTGATCATAATAATGTTAATAAAAGATGCACTAAAATGAGGATGATTATGATGATGTTGATGAGGAGGATGAGGATGATACTGTCCTACTTTGCGTAATGAATTTCGGTCTTTTTAACCAACCTCCCTTATTAGACTTGATAATACAAATGTAGATCTAATATTGAGCATGCTGTTGTAATGGCATTATTGACGGTTGATGTTAGAATAAAAGGTGATCATATTACGAAATGTTAGGTGTGTGTGTGTGTAGAAATTAGTAAGTTATAGGACGTCATAACCGAAATATCAATTGTCCATTCAAAATGTGAAATTCGCGTAATTCTTGCCTCAACCTAAATTTTGCAATTTGATGGTATTCTCACGATTTATGATGTCTTTCAGAAATTTGATCAACTAGTTACAAGAATGGCTCCGAGAAGGCACAACACAGACGATACCCAAAAAGTTGGAAAAGGAGTACATGTATGTGAAAACTGGCAAGACATTGGTATGGAAGCCGTGACGGATCTAGATCTACTTTAACTGACGAGAGTATTGGTGCCACAACCCACACAGTAGAGGAAGTCCCCGGTGGACATGGGTAATGATATTGTTGCTTGTTTTGGCAGCAAATTAATAAACAGTAGGATACATGTACAAGGGTGTGAAATCAAAATTCATTTTAAAACGAGTAAATCTACATTGAAATATCTTCACTAATCACTATTTAATCTGAAAGATGACAGGGTAAAAAAGAAGAAGAAGAAGAAGAAGAAAAAAGTTAAGCTTAGCAATGGCGAATGTGTAGTTACATGCAATATAGTTTTACTATTCAAACCCATTTGATTAAGGGAGACTGATAAATGGTAAGATTAAAGACTACCTGTAGAATATAAACGAAGTATATTGCAGTGACAACATAAACTTGTCTACAGAGCGATAATATGGTTAGAATAACTAGAATTCATTTAAAATAGCCTTTGTTGAATGAAGTACATGCTCATATAGTGGAAGTTGTTCTTGTTTCCTCGAGGTATACGGTACAAGTCCAGGGTAAATACGTATTTCAACAACAGAAGCCTGTTTCGAAAATTATTATCTATATTCTGTAATTCATAAATGTCTTATGCACAAGGGGAATTACTCAGCATCAAATTGTCTCCTTTAGGACCTGATTGAAATTCAAAAGATTTCTATAATTAGCAACGGAATTACAAAAGAAAACTAATTCGTAAGAGTTGTACAAATCAAAAATCTCAAAGTGCTTCAGAATTCAATGTCCGAGATATGCATTTAAACCACCTACTTTCGGAACAAAAGTTGAAAACGAACATTGATTCATATGAATTAGGTCCATTAAATAAGCTACTGGTAAATTTCTCTTACTTAAAGTGCGAAAGTTCATTTGGCCGTTTTTGTTATCTCGGAATCAACCCGCATTACAATGACATAGGCCTACGTTTAGAAATTCAGTCCAGGCATCTCAACCTTGTGATATTTCCAATGAAATTATTGGAAGAATGGTGAATTATTGGTAAATCGGTACCTCCACCATTTCGTATCTAATTCTGTGATGTAGCTGCAGCATATACTTTAAATATCCTGAAATTACAAGGTGCTTGTAAACTAACTAGTAAGTAGTAAGTAAATCAAACGAATCACATTCGGTTAGTTTTTTATACTAACATTTTACAGCATTCCGTCCAAAGCTTATAGGACTATAAAGACTCGGAAATAAAGATTCGATATGCGTTTGCTAAACTTCTCAGAACTTAAATCATCTTTTCAAATGTTTAGATAAATCGAAAAAGACTTATCATGCATATAGTAATTCTAAAACTGTCATGTTTAAATCTTATGTAACCTTTCTGAAGTTCATTTTATTATCATTATAGTATTTCCATCGCCCTTACAGGTAAGGTAAAAAATGGAACATTGTAAGTAAATTGTAGGTAAAGCAAAATTATCAACCATTCCAATATCTACATGATCTGACCACTTTGCACCGTGACTGGACAATCTGCTCATAATTTCGCATTATGCGTGGTGTACATGACAATATTCCTTCCTCTTATATCAAAATTAAGAAATAGATTAAATAAAGCCTATGGCAGATATGATTGGATTTCGTTATATGCCTTTAATGACGAATATTTTGAACTATTTGTGCAAATTGTGGGTATCAGCGTACAGAAAAATATTATGTCCAACCGCTTGCATTAAATATGTATATGTAGATTTGGATGCGCCATACCATATGATCAGAATCCTTCTTTCGAGTTAAAACGAACCATGAATTTATTTGCAGTTCTGGGTCGCTAATTCGGCTCAAGATTTGGTACCAATATTACCATCTTAGAGATACTTCTTTGGCTTTCCCAGTCAAAGCGATATTTCACATTTATTTCATTTATTAAAAGTATGTCTTGATGCAAAGATTGTTTATTCTAATGCGTAGAAATGCTGTCAGTTGTTTGAGGTTGTTATTTATGGGCGAAGATGAGACAGAAATGACAAATTTATATAAATCTGAACTGTTGTCCACAATAATTTGTCTAATTTCAGCACAAAAATACATATTTCTCGTAAACGGTTCAATATTTAGACTTGAAATTTTCAGAGTTTCCATAAGAAAAGATGATCTTTCAGATAGAATTAGAGTAAATTTATGTAAAAATAATTGTGAAATGTCACTTTAAGAGCGAGTAAATGAAAAACAAAAAGACAACCGTTGTACTATATAACATATATAATGTTGGTTTTATTTTTAAAAAAAAATGGTAAAATATCAAGGAAATGCATTGGATCAAACAATTTGTGCAAAATTGATTTGCAATAACATCTTTGTTAGAGCTATTCATACTAGGTAACGGGAAAAGGATAATTCAACTTAAGTTTTAGGTCATTCAATTGCATCTATATCCAACTACACAATTAATCCTTAAATTTTACTACATTGTAAAAAATGTTATTTACTTTTATGAAAAAATAGCCCTTCAGGCTTCTCCACCAAGAGAAGTCATTTTGCTGCAAATAGCTCTAAGAATAGGATAGAAGGCAGAATAAATAACACAAAATAATTGATCTTAAAACCTCTAAAGGGAGGTCTTTGTATGTCTAAATCATATTAAGATAACGGTAACTAAAACAACAACAACAACAACAACAACAACAACAAACCAACATAAAGGGGTAACAGCTTTAATTAGCAGTTCTCATTACAATTGTGTAAGGCATATTGTGTTTTATATAGCATTGCTAAGGGAGTAAGCTGCAGCAATATGAAGGATAAGGGCTCAATTTGCTAGTTTTTGGATAAGTGCATAGATATTTGAAAGTTATGTAATACACGAAGAAGGTACACAGGACAAACTTATATACATCTAAAGATTATCACCTCACGTGTCTTTTTTTTCCAAATGCATTCTTATTTTGCAATTTCATTGGAGAAATGTTGGTGACGCCGTTTTTTCTCTCTCTTTCTCGTATATGACACGTGAAAATGATAATGTGATAATTATATATAATTGAATAATGTGACATGTTGTTATGATATATAAGGATAATGTATAAGGTTGATAACGTATAAGGTTGATAATGAATAAGGTTGATAATGTTTGTTATAATGATAATGTATAAGGCTGATAATGGTTGTTATAATGATAATGTATACGGTTAATAATGTATAAGGTTGATAATGCTCTTTTATAATGAATGAGATTTATAAATTGGAGTCTTCTTTGTAGGAAGGTGATAATCTATTTGGCTTTCTAATCGATAATGTATAAGGGGATCTGCCAAAAAGGTCTAAGGTTGTGGCCGTGCGATCCAACGTTGGGTTTCAAAATTATGTTAAGCGTAGGGGAACTGAGACCGCTGTCGGATCATTCCACATTTATACTAACTACTCTGTTTGTAAACCTGTGTACCATAATCAAGTGAGGTCAAGTAATAAATGTTTATTTGCTATATGAATGAAGACGCTGGTCTACGATAAAAACATTTAAAATGTATTCATAGACCTACATAAATATAGTATGAGAAAGGATGCATTCAGCAAATTGTTTTGAATATTTCTAATGCCAAAGGTCGTCGGAGAGGGAATTATTTCTATAATGCTGGGGGAAGTACAAATTTCGCTTGTTGCATATTTTAGATGCAAGTAAGAATCATAGTTTCCTGTTTAGTCGAATTAATGTGTTTTAAGTCGGACATACCTCATATTTGGTTGCAGAACTCTAATATTGATGAAAGGAGAATTGAAACAAATGAGGTTTAAGCATGTCCTTGATTTAGGGGTATTCAACAAGGCGCCTGAGCTCTTTTTAATTCGTTGCTATGAGACGCTATTTGGACAAATTTATGCAACTAATTATCTGCAAAATTAGAGAATAATTACGGAAATCTGGTAAAATGTCCCATAACCGGATTAACAGATAATGTTTTCCGCTATAATATCTGGTGTTACACAAAACATAAACACTACAGCAATTAAGACTAAAACGCATGAAAAGTTATACAAAATCTTATTCCAGTAAGCATGATAAGCACACGATCAATTACCCGAAGATAAAAGAATTTCCAAGATGATTAGAATTAGACGACACATTTCTGTCCAATTGAGGTTATGATTTGATGATGAATACTCTCTCTGAAGCAATAATGTATAATTATTACAACACTTGTTTCCCCTAACTGACCATGGCTGGTATAGGAGACGGTGCATGATGGGCCGCTTTTTTGGCGGTAGGTTCCACCAGTACGCTGTGCTTCCTTCGGGAACCTTTTGGCGTAAACCATCAAGCACTGTGTTTGGAACCGTGGTTGGACAAACAAACTTGCTAAATTTGAATCAATAAATGGACACTAATCAAGCTCAGTTCTGCGGCCGATGGCGGAGCAGGAGATTATGATTAATTGATAAGGATAATGTTTTCTATAATTTAATTATTAGATATTTAATTTAATTCATTATTACATTCTTAATGTAATATTATGTAATATACCAGCCATGGCCAGTTGCGCCAAATTATATTTCATTTAAACCTTATCATATTGTCTTTCTTTACCCCCGTTGTCGAATAATACACAATCTGATACAAACGGAGAGTTCCAGCATATATGAAATTCACAGCGGGTTCTGCCTACGCTCGGATTTTAATGAAATTCGGCTGTGTTGTTAGTACTATGTGGACTTGACTTTAGTTCCAAGATCTTTGTTCTCAATATTTAAACAATTTACAAATCGTCAAATTATTTAGTAACATACATATACATTGATCGTTTAGCTTACTGAGTCTCATTCTGATCCACCCGCGATCATGCAGCCGTTTTGATTTGCAATATTTATTCACGTTAACACCAGCGCCTTTCTGACAGTTGTTGCGATTCCGGTTAAACCTTAGGTTACATGGTTCCCAGTTTCTTCCTCTATATTTCAACGTCGCGTTGATGTCCGTGAAACCATTATTCCAGGAATCTTAGTAGTGTATTGTTGGTGACGCCATGTATCAACAATACACTACTATATAAATAGCTCGTGTTTTGAATTAACGTTTGCTTTGGGCAGAAATTGTTGAACGATCAGGATCAGCAACAACCTACTAGATGAATATATTTGAGCCGGGATCAGGAAAAATGTCCCTTATAGCATTTTTCAAGATCAGTGTGTCGCCAAATGCGTTTCGTTATGCATCCATGCTGACCTCATTAAAGTTACTACAGGTCGTGAAGAAGCTATTAGAGAACAATGTGGATCCTGATCAGACTGTGCGTATGCAAAAGCCTTAACCCTATTCCGGACTTTTGGGGTCCATTGGACCCCAATGGGTATTTTGGGTATATCTACGGTGTCATTTAAAAAGCTACAGCATTTATATTTCAGGTAATCTATACCAGTCCATCGATGGTTCTTGGCACAAAATATTTTCCATGTACACTGAAGGGTTTTCATACCATAGCCAAAAAGAAGCTTGGGGTCCATTGGACCCCAGTTGGGGTCCACTGGACCCCATATAGAATTATATAGGCAATATTGAAGAAATGATGATGTTTTTCCATTTTAACTGAACTAGGAATGTACTCTGTTGTACACATTATTAAAATAAGTTGTGTTTGAACTGGTGTTTTACTTAACCTAAATGGTGTAGAGATAGTTTCGCAAAGTTAGTACATCAAAAATAAGCAAAATCTGAGATTGACAGAAGAACGAATACAGAAAATCAACAAACTGATATATATGAATAATGACTCCTAAAATGTATTATCCTGGGTCCATTAAATGTACATGCGAAATTTCATCTTGATCTGATCTATACAGAAACAGTTATTCAACTTCAAAGTAAAAAATTGCTTCTTGTGTCAATTTACCCCACCCACTTTGTTAGCCATTATCTCCAAAAATAAGCCCTCTTCAGAATTTTTACACATACAAATTAATGATATTATGTAACCCTGTCAATGCACATAATTTAAAGAAAAAGTATCTTTGAGCCCTTGTTGCAACCCATCCTTTCAAGACTATAGGCTTTGTGGTTTGGGAGAAAATGACTTTTTTGTAATTTTGAACAGACGGGTAGGTTAACAGATGGACAGACAGACAGACGAATGACAGTGTACGATCACAGTACATTATCCTCGGCACTTTGTGCTAAGGTAAGCTAATAAATCAATGTAATTCAACAATTCACATTGACACATTATTTGCATTTTAAATGCATTTTTGTAATGGGGTCCAGTGGACCCCAAATGACCTTTAACGTAAGTTTAAGTCACTGACCGGAATAGGGTTAAGGGACGTTGTACAGATCCTGGCTCATTTGATTCAATTTGATCATAGGCATTTGGATCCAGGATTAATAACAACTTACATAATTATTGTCCTGTATAATATAAATATGACAAGGTCGGACAGTGGCCATTTTTAAGTAACGGAAGTTACGGCTGGTTCCTTGTTCATAGGGGATAAAACTATCCTGTGACGGAAACCAGAGGCGCTTGTAACAACATCCGTTACTTGAAACAATGGCCGCTGTCCGACCTTCTCATATTTGTATTATACAGGACTACAGTATATTATATGTAAGTTATTATTGTTCCTGGATCCAAGGGCCTGTGAATTTGATGTTATTGTTAAACAGAACGAAACAATATCCACATGTATTTTTATACGTACTATCGCTTACGTTTTATTTATAGCCGGTTTTATCCACTCGAAACGTTCCGTAAGTACACTAAACAACAGTTATACATTTGATAACTTTTAATGTAGGCTATACGAATTACTTTTTTAACATTCATTTTGATGCATGTCGTGTGTTTCATAATATACCAAAATAATTGCTATTCGAAAAGTCGTTTGATATAATGTACATACCTCATTATTCGAGCACGTAACTGCATTTGTGCAGGTTGAATTGGCTGACACTCCATTGCATGACAGGCAAGAACGATTACTACCTAAAATAATCATGCAGAACTACTATCAATAGAACGTCGTACCACACGGGTCAACACTGGATTAAAACGCAACGTCCACTTCTAACATACGAGTAGTATTTACATGTAGGAGTGCAATTGTTAAATGCCCAAATCGGGATAAGCGAATCAAACGGCAATTTACAACTTTAAAGACGTTTTCGAGAGTTGTAAGTGCGCAACTTTGTGCTCATTGAAGCCCTTGGTATTTGTCAAAACTAGCCATATTTACGGATGGTTTGCCGATAACTTGCGGAATCCAAAGCCTATGCTATGAACACTCAAAAGAATTGTCTCTGCCCTTTAAACATTACCTTCACAGTAACACATGTAAACCTATGCAGTAGAAGGCCTTTGAAGACATCGGGGAAAAGGAGAAATTGCACAAAACATGCAATTTCACCCTTTCCCGCAATATTTTCTACAGTAAGTAAGTCACTTAGAACATTTTCATTCAAACTTGTAAGCCCTGTATGTGTACATGCATTTGATATTCCCCTTTTCAAGAAATTGGGTGTTTGGAGTATGCTATTTTAGTTTGTAACATTGGTTTCCCTATTTTGATGTTTTTTTTCCAAGCCTCGAAAAATGGAAGAAATGGCTTACACCAGGCAAACAAATGTCGGATTATCTACCGAATTATTACAATTATTTTCACAATACTTTAATGTACAAAACCTGTGTATTTAAAAAAAAGAAACAATTAGATTCGTAAAGCTTTTTTTATTTTGATTTTTGTGCATTACTTGAACGAAATTTGTGGGAAAAGGGTGCCTTTGACGAAATAAGTAGCAATTTGTAAAACCACATTCCTTTGGTACTTTTATTTTTCTACTCATTACATGAATTCCACATCTTGTTTGTAATACGAAGTGAATTGTATGACCAAAGAAATAACTTAGATATGTGAAAAAGGTATGAAAAACCATATTTTTGTTAAGATAGTGTGTATTTTTTCAAAAAATCCAAAATTCATGCAAAAGAGAAGAGATTCACAGGTGTGTTGTAAAAATGCAAATATAAGGAAAACCAATATGATTCATTCCACATTTTCTTTGCATATTGGAATTAGGCATACTCTAAAGAAAAAATATGTAACAAGAGCCGTCACAGACGGATTATGCTCCCCGAATAAGTGTTTGTCACAAAATAAAAACTATCATACATTAAGCCCCCTTTTCGCATGACAGCTTTTTTGTACACACATTATTTATAGAATATGGTCTAGAACATCCTATTTATTACATGAGCACAAAATTTCATTAAATTCTGCCCATTAGATGAAGAGAAATAAGAGAAAAACTAATTTTTACACTAAGGCCCCTTTTTCCATGACGCAGCCTTAAATTTACAAACGGAGAAAAAGGTCCCTAGGTATTGACCCAGGGAGTTCACATGTGAAGTTTCATTGAATTTGGTCCAAGGGTTGCTGAGATATGGCTGTGGACGGACGGACGGACGGACGGACACACGGACACACGGACGGACGGACGGACGGACAGACGTACGGACGGACAGCGTGGCGACTATATGCTCCCCCGAAATTTTTTCGGGGAGCATAAAAATGAGAAAATTAAAATTTGGCAAAATAAATCTAGAAAATGTCTTTAAGTAACGATATCGGGAAAAAGTTAAATGGTAGGCCTATTTCGATTTTGATGATAGAAGTTTGCAAGTACCAACTACATGTATACGAGCACTCACAGCATTATTAGGGTAATCATTAGAGATATTTAATGTACGTCTATTATCATACGAGAATTGTGTGATAATTTAGCGGATTTTTTTTCTCAATTCTTTATTTTGTGTTCATAAATAATGAAATAACATACAGGTATATAAAATCATGTATACGTTTGGGAATATAAGGAAAATTGATTTTACGCATTTAAATGTGCATTTTCTGTCTCCTTAGCAACCGATATACGCGACGTTGCCTTGAATCAGTTTTGAATTAATTGTCTAATAGAAAGTACCAGAGCACCATAACCGTGTGCGCGAGAACTTTTGAAATTAAGCGTTTGGTTTATATTATGTAGTCATTTTCTGAAAGAATGTCATTTTTTGAAAGCTGATAGATCTATGTACACAGCGTTTTTCAAAATCATGCCATAGAAAACTAAATTCATCTGATGAACAAGATATCGCGCTGTTGTAACATCTGTGTTGATATAAAGTTATCACATACAGATACGAGTACGTTGAGAAAGAATGGCGAGTCGATATGCGGAAAACATTTGTATTCATGTGGCACGGTCGGTCCAAGATAGACAAAACATCGATGTATGATGGTGACTGACCAGGTAGACCAAACCTTTCGGTCAGACATGGTACACGTGTATGTGAAGGACAGCTTGTAAGGGCGGATAGGCTCTTGACTGTACGGGGTAATGCCGTGAAATTGTCTCTCTCCAATTATGTGGTTCAACGTATATTATCAGGAGTTAAATAATCATGTCAAACGTTTCCTGTCGTTTGGCTCAGGGCTCGTCTTTCTTGAGGATTTGACAAGAAGAATCGTGTTGAGTTTGTTCGTGAGTGTCTGCTGCGTTAGGAGTCTGGTGGTGACAATTTCTTAGAAAGTATCGTAACGACTGGCAAAATGCGGCTTCGTTACCACGTTACCGAAACGAGGAAAAGAAACATCTGCATGGAGTACTCCAGCAGTGCTATCTCTCTGGAAAGTACGGAACTCATATCCTAGTTCGTAGGCCAGAATAAAACGACGAACTAAAGAAAATAAACATAAGTTTTATTATGTCATTGATTAGCGATTGCCTTAAGGGAACATTTAGTCAATGTGGAACCACATACACAGGAACTCTAAAACTGTCATTGGCCTTTGGAGACTATGATAACCAGCAGTTTCTCCTTTTTACCTCAATATTTTCTTTGCCATATTTTACAAGAATTCTATCTTAAATACCTTCCATTTTGTCATTTTTGTCAGTTTTTGAAGTGGGTCACCCAAATATTTTGCCGTTTGGGAAATCTTGGTAATTCTTCATACGTACCCCTGTATTCTTGCTCACAGCGTGAATGTTTGTTACACAAGTCGGCATTGTCACAACAAGAGATACACAGGTTCAGTCGACCATCTTTATTGAAGAAGTTAAAATCTCTTTTTGAGGCGACCGATGGACATGACTGTGAGTATAATAAAAACAACTATATATCGCGCCATTTCTTCACCAACATCACGGTGGATAATCACGTGATACAATATTTTCAGAAAATCTTCAATAGTTTTGTAAATACTGGACCGATTTGAAATCGGTTTGAAGCAGAGAATGTGGACAGGCGTCACGCACTAGATGGACGTGGTTGAATTTTGAAAAATCAACTGATGAAAAGGTTATTGAAAATAAACCAAAATTTTGGTTTATCTTCAATAACTTTTTTATCAGTTGATATTTCAAAAATCCAAAACGTCCAGCTTATTCCTGGCATTTTCCCACCTTCTCTGCTTCAAACAAATTCAAATTGGTCAAGTCTTAAAAAAGATATTGAAGATTATCGGAAGTTCTCAGTCACGTGATTATACACCGTGAACATCGTTACTACAGCATTTTACAAAGGTTTATGAAAAACTATATGTCAAACGAAAATATCCATTTTTTATCCGGAGAAGAAAACATTTAAGGCCCGTTCACATACGATTCCACATCCATATCGTGCATTCGTACTAAGAATTTTGATCTTTTGAACATCCAAAGAAAGTGATGCTTTTGAAACATCTTGACGTTTTTCTTTCTTTTTACATGTTGTTGCAACGTTTGAAATGCCAATTGTACAATGTACGGCTAATATAAAATCACGTAGTATTGTATAATATTGTAAAAATTATTATGTAATTTGTGTTCCACATGGGTCAAAGACCCCCTTGATTATTTATATATGAATTAAACATATGAGCAAGGATCTGGAAAAATGTCCTTTAAGGCTTTTGAGCCCAACATGGTTCAAGATCAGCCTGCGTATACACGCAGTCTGATCATGAACCATATTGGTCTCTAACAGCTTATTTGTGACCTGTACTAACTTACAGAGAGAGGCATGGATGCATATTGGACCGCATTTGACAACAGGCTGATCTTCAAACTCAATTTTTAAAAATGCTATAAGGGACGTTTTTCCAGCTCTCGGCTCATATGAATTAAACATATGTAATACTAAAAAGCTTCACCTGTTTGCGAGCACAACCAAAGTCAAAGACGTCCTTCCCTCTATTTGTTCGGTAATGGTGTGTATAGCAACTCTAAAAAGGAATTATTTGAAATAATTTAATTAATTAAAAATCATTAGCTATTTTTAACCTAATATACAGTATTCAAATGGGTGAACTGAAATCACTAAGAGGGCCAATATGGCACAAGATCGCTCACCTGAACGTGTGATTGTGATACTGGTAAGACTATGAAATCATACTTCAATATAACACTAGAAATATACAAGACAAGTGCAACCAATATTATTGATACTAAAGTGCCTTCTTTTGAAAAGAAAAAAAAAACAAGTTAAGTAATAATTGAGATTTTGTCAATGAATAAAATTATTGAATTTCTGTTCCAAAAACATTTGAGTAACAATATTATTCTGCCGATGCTGTACAGTTGAGTATAAACTAGCACAACGGTTGACTTTTTAAAGAAATGTTTCAAAATTTTGCCAAGTCGAAAATGTTCAACCCTGCCACGCCCACATTTTAAGACGAATCTTAAAGTCTGTAACAGATGTTGTAAAAGGTCACTCAAGGGACATTCCTGTCGAGTTCGGTACGTTGGCCAAATGGTTGATTTAAAAGAATGTTCTTATGATCTCTCTAAGTCCGATAAGCCCCGCCCAGCAACGTTAACATTTTTTGACGAATCTAAAATTCGCTTACAAGTTTGGTCACCCAAGAAACATTCCTGCAAAGTCGGGTCAAAATTGGCCCATTGGATTTGGAGTACAAGATGATGACGGACAGACGGGGCAGACGCATGGACGGACAACGGACGGCAGTGACCACAATAGCTCACCTCCAGCTATTCGTGCTCAGGTGGCCTAAAAAGCAACAACATAAGCCAATGCTTTAAACGCTTTATAATTGGAAAAAGTACTTACCTGTCCTTTTTGCAAAAATTAGTCCCAACCGACTAGCAAAGACAATTAATTGTCGTTTTTCTGGTTGGTTTGGATCAATTTTTTGGAAAAGTATGAGGATTCTAAAATAAGTCATACATCTGAGGAAATGGGCTCAGTAAGATGGGGTTCATGCACCAAACCGCTTGAATATAACTTACAATGTATTACCCCACCTGAGCACCTGAGCACGGTGAGCTATTGTGGTCTAAGGTAGAATACCCGTAATGTGGCTATTTTGAGATTAACAAAACATCGGATTTTTTTCGACCGGCCTCGTTACGTATCCGAACCTATTCGGGCGCGGTCGTAAACATTCGGCGGTGGAAAGTTCCACCGCCGAATGTTTCCGATTTCGCCCGAATAACTCCGGCGTTGCGCGAATCTCATAAGGGAAAGTCTACCTTAACTTCTTCTTTACAGGGAAACGTATCACGGCGGGGAATTACATAACACAATTTTTCTATGTGTGTCAATAATTATGTTAATAAATTACCAATTCGAAAAAGAAGGTTAGAAGCAAGGGCATGCTCATCTTCGCAATCCAATGGTTCTATCTCGACTTTGATCCTTACGAAAGTTTGTAAGGAACAAAGTACAGTTAGAACCCTTGGCTTGCGAAAATGGCGGATGCTGAAAGTTTTCATTTCTAGTAACTTCTAGTAACTATATTTCCAGCCTATAGTACAACGTACACATCTGTAACTTGGTACATGTCATCGCCTTTCTTTTTCTTTGTACTTTGTGATACCGTACACAACGTAACGGTCTCTTATATGACGTACTATATGGGTCAAAAGTCTATATAGAGCGTGCACGCATAGAATATACGCGTCGACGCATATATTTTCTAGTCTGGTCAATATATGATTTGACCTGGACAAAATTTGAACAGAAATGAAATATGCACCATTCTACTCGGGAAGTATCTACCTTTTCACAGAAAAAAATATAAAAGAATCCCTCAGTTCGGATTTTTGTAATTTTGGGTCAAAAATTGGGTATTTTGCTGAAAAATGAGGGAAAATGGAATTTTCTACTTTTTGAATAAAAAACTATTTTCATCAAGATTTTGTTTAGGAAAATGTTATCAAATATCGATAACATTGATACAACAATAAAATTTAGCTAAAAACCATAACAAATGATTTTTTTCTGATTTCTTTTTCATCAAAGGGGGGGGGGCGCCTAGGCGGGGGGGGGGGGGGTTATTTATTACTATCATAGTAATAGTTTTCATTTCTTTATTGGGATGTCTATTTTGGATTATATTGAATTAATTGGATTTGGATTCAACACTCAATTTGGCTCTTCTCTTTCAAATTGCAGTATTTGGTGCACCTGACCATGTTAGAATTACATAGTTATTAGTTTGTTGTTGTTGTTGTGGTATGTTTTCTGAAAATGTGAAATGTGATGTTTACATGAAATGAACTGCTATTAGACATCAATGAAATAACTGTAAATAAAATGTTTTGGTTAAAAATGTCAAATTATATGTATTACAGTTAGAGGGTTTGACTCCTGTAGAATATGAAAAAATACTCGTATATTGATACCCGGGGCTGGTAGGGATGTTAATAAATGCACTCTATCTTATCAAAGGCTCCCTGTAAAGCTACTAATTCATATTTTAGACGAAAATAGTCAAATTATATCTTTTCACCACATGGTACAGAAAATCCTGTATGATATATAACAAATGGCATGGTCAACAAATTCTTTACTCTTAGAATTCATTTCTGACACTGAATATCACTGTCTTAATCAGCTGAAATTCTGAACCAAAAGACTGTTATGTTTACGAATAATTGTCAAACATACCAAAGTCGGCGTGAATCAGTTTACAGCTAAAGAGATACAGCGAATAGACAAACAATGGAAAGATGATTACATTTTTGTCATGAGGATTGTTTTAATTGTTTGACAAACAATTGATGGTGTTTCTATACTAAAGGTGTAGGCTGCAGGAAACCAGTTTCTGTCAACGCCTAGGCTTCTCTGTTAATTAATGCCACTGAGACGATACTCCTTATATCAGTCATGACATAGCCAACCCAGGTCTTTCTTTGACATCTATTGTCTCTTGCTCCAGACATTACAGAGTAAATACAAGAGGTTGCATGCCAGACATGTCCATACCATCTGAGGCACCGTCCGCTTATGTCGGTGAGTTTTATGTGATCCTAACCTTTGTACTTATAAACCCTGCGTCAAAATGTCGTCAGGGGGTCTGTGTCAGACCCCAAAATACCCAACAGATCACAGCTGTATCATTTTGACCGAGATGCTTTAAATCCAAAGCTTTGGGTGTGAAACTCACTACTGGTGAAGGGTAGAACGCGCAAAGGCATCTAAGACCCTTCCTTGAACCCATGCTCATGTGATGACAGAACTGGAAGGATCTTCTTGAACTTCCCCCAAGCATCACTGCATCGGTGGTGATATCAGTATTTCTTGGGGCCTGGGCAGCTTGACCCCCGCGGGCCAAGATACCCGTGAGTAGATTGCCCATGAGTACCAAAATTTCAGGGTGTATCTTTGCCCTCACCCTTAGCATCTTGACCCCCCCCCCCCGGGGGAGTCGGGCAAGATAAACAGGCTGAGGTATCTTGGTGATCAGTGGCCAAACATTCCTGTGATATCTTGGCCCCTCGTGCTATTTTTACATTCTAAGTATTTCTATCGGAACTTCAGGCCTTTGTAACTATAGGTAGCTCGTTTGATTATTGCTTTCCCACTTGAAATCAACTAATGAGTTTAATGACTTTTTACTTGTCTATTATTGGCGTATTCCACCTAAATTTTGTTTTTACCAAAAAATTATCATTTACTAGGTTGTTTTCTATCGTTTGTGAAATTTACCTTTAGACAGCCATGATATGGGATGGGGGATCTTGGCCCCCACCCCCTATTCCAGGCCAATTAAATGAAAATTTAATTTGATCAAAACTCATTAAACTTTGGCTTTTTTTGCCTTTAACTGTAATATAGGGTAAGATTTATAAATATATCTTTGTCCTTATTTTAAAGATTGCAGCCGTGATACCTCAACCAGTAACAAACCAAAATTGCACCGAGTCCTTGTTAATGAAGTTTTGTACCAAAGAGTCTATCATATGCTCAAATAACTTCATGATATGGTCTATATGCTCAGGTCCGCAGTAGTTGTTGCATGCAAAAGAATAACCTTGGTATTAGTAAAAAATTATTATAAAAACCTTCTTCCAGTCATGGGGTATAAGACCTATGCCATCAGTGACATTACTATCCTATGGTCATCTTACCACCTTCCTCTTAATCGGAAATGATGCTTGACAGGAATGCTGTTTTTCCACTCTTCCGTTCGCTAAGAGCCTTAGGGACCATGCCACAAGTAACTTAAGGAGGGGCAGCTAACAAGGTGATGTTAGGGCGTCCGACACTCATATTCTACATTTAAAAACATAACATATTGTGCTAACCACCGCAATAATGAGGTATAGCTCTTCTTCGTCTTTCTTACAAACTTCTCGTCAACAACATCCTGTTTTGTCATGCCCATTTGCTTGACAACTTGAAGATCTGCCATCTTCAAGGATAAACATGCAAATGAAAGCAAATATTGAAAGCAAATAAACTAAATCATGATGCACATTCTATTGTTTTTATGACATACAGGTACCATCATTGTATTGTTAGAAAAATCAAATCACCCCATCCCAATTGAATCAGAGAGAGTCTTGCTTTGAAATTGTTTTCTTGTTTCATAGATTATTAAATTCGAAATTAATATATAAAATTCAAAGTAAGAACCGATATTGCCTGATCTAATGTTGCGAATTACCAGGAAAATAGTTGTTTATAACTTTTTCCCGTTGCCTTTTTAACTGCCAGGTAAAAATAGGGCTTATTCACGGTGGAGAATGTGTATTGTGGGATGGGTAAACCTACGGACAATTCTGCCTCGCTTCAGCGAAGACATTTTGCAATAACTTTCTTATTTCTCTGTCAATTTTCTAACGCTTTCTTGCATGAACCCCGCCTTACTGAGCTCTTTCCTGTGATAATGATTATGACTTACTTGAATTCTCCTTGTAATTATTTCAAGAATTGATCCCCACCGATCAGAAAAAAATTAGGTCGTTTTTCTGGTCGGTTGGGATCAATATTTGCAAAAAGTATGAGGTGTTTTCACAGGAAAGAGCTCCGTAAGGCGGGGTACATGCAACAAACCACCTGAAAATTGACTCGTGAATAAGAAAGTTATTGCACAATTCCTTACCTGAAGCAAAGTTAATTTGACCGTAGTCGTTATCATTTCGTTTTCTAGTCTAGGTTGGGATCAATTTTCTGGACAAAGTAAAAGTGTTCCACAAATAATTCATATTATCTCAGAAAAGAGCTCAGTAAGGCGGGGTACGTCCAATAAACCTTTTGAAAATTGACGCAGAAATAAAAGAGGTTCCTGCATTGCAAGATATTTGACCAGAATCGAGATTATTTTTATCTGTAGTCGATATCCATCCCATGATGCATACTCTCCGCCGTTTTATTGTACAACCTTAGAAATTGGGATATTATAACTTTAAATCATATGATTATGGATTCAATGGCTGCCTTGGTCATTAAAATTTTTGTCCTTTGACAAAAGGTGTTTTCTCTCTAAACAGGACGAATCATTTACTAATGACCAGCATGGTGGATTAAATTTGAATTTGTGTCTGCACTGATACAAGAAATATCAGGAAAACATGATCAGGTGCACCCATGACGACGCCATATGACTAATAATTTTATGAAAGGAGGATTTAATAATAATTTTAATCATTTATTCAATTATGATAAAATCTTAGTCAAATAGGGGAATATATAATATATTTATTAGGCCTACTATGCTAGTATCAGTAATCCCCCCCAACAATAGAAATTAAATTATTAAAAAAAATCATTTTTTTATTTTTTTATAACTAATTCTTTTTTGGTATCAAAGAAAATCATATTTGATAACATTTCCTCACAAAATAACTACACAAACAATACTATTTTTCACAAAACGATAGATTCCAGTTTTTCACATTTTTTAGCAAAAATACCCAATTTTTGCCCCAAAATTACAAAAATCCGAACGGAGGGATTCTTTTATATTTTTTTCTATGAACAGTTAGATACTTCCCCAGTGTATTGGCACAGGTTTCAATTCTGTTCAAATTTTGTCCAGGTTGCACCAATATTATTTTAGTTTGACCAGACTATTCAACTGCTCGCGTAAATTTTATGCATCGACGCGTAAATATGCGCGTCGACCCATAACATTTACGCGAGCAGTTGAAAAATATGCGTCGACGCGTAAATTTTACGCGAGCAGGAGTAAAAAATGTGAAACCGAGTCTGGCAAATGGGAGAGGCGGTTAGAAACCTTTCCCTTTATACCATAAAATTGATGGATGAAACGAATGATCTGATTGGTTAAAAGATAAAATACGCGTCGACGCGTATATTTACGTCGACGCATAAATTTTCAACTGCTCGCGTAAATTTTATGTGTCGACGCGTAAATATACGAGTCTATGCATAGAATTAACTCGTCGAGGCGTATATTTTATGCGTGCACACTTTAAATAGACTTTTGACCCATTTGGTACGACATACTCTTACCGCTATGTCCTGGTGCCTATGTTAGCCCTTTAACACGACGGGCATCACTTGATACAGTTTCGATATTTTGCAACAATTTTGTGAATGTATGGTCGAATTGAATTCGGTTTGAAGCGGAGAAAGAGGTAAAACACCTGCGATTTCTAAATTCGGCCGATCGATTAAAATTAAACGATAGATAGTTACATGTATGAATTACAAACCAACATTTTGGATTCCTGAAATTGTTGTGTCGCGTGACTGCCCGTCTTTCTTAACCCTTTCCCATACTTAGTATTGTCCAATTTGAATGACGCTGCAGACGACGAAATGAATGTTACTTAAGATAAACTTTGTGAATAATAAAACCCAGAAAATATTGATGCAAATGTAGAAAATGTTGATCATCAGCATATTCGTCTTTTGCTTCAATGTTTTCATACATGTAAGCCAAATCTACTAGGGACGTCAAAACTAGGTCTCGCTTGGGAAAGGGTTAAACAATGACACATTATGTACAGTTTTTCATTTACCTCTTCAGGTAGACAGGATATTGAGTGATTGCAAGCGAAACTTCCCTCTACTGCTGAGCAGGAAAGACACGTTATTGAGCCATCTGCAACGAAAGTACCATTGTCATATATTAGACAAATCAATGGATTTTGTGCTAAGATAGACTGTGTTTTCGTTTTGTATTGATTTACCGTCGATGTTGTTATAAAATCTTGTATAGTCCAGCAGCATTAACCCGGAACATCTGCATAATATTATGTAATTACCCATAATTGCATAATCAAATTAGCTTGTTGTCAAACTAAGTTTAAAGGGACGGGGCTCTAAAATGTTATGCAGCAAATGCTAGGTTCAACACTTAGAGAAAAACACGGATCTTAATCAGGCTGTGCGTATGCACAGGCTAATTTGGATCCACGATGTTACCAAATGTTATATGTATCAGGGTCCTTATCAAGATTCCGGTTCAAATATGTAAAAATGATAAAAACGATGGGCGTCCAATTAATTTTGGAACAGGTGTTCTATAAGCAGTTTTTATGTTTCTATTCAATTTTAGATTTCTACAATCCTTCGAAGTATTCCTCTTTGACATCGTCACGCTTATGAAGTTTTGAAATCCATTACTTATATGCTGACAAATGCGCCACTTTTGGAACACCCAGCAGACACTGCTAAATGGCACTGCCAACATCAGAACCTATAGTGAGCTATTGTGATCACCATTTGTCCGGTGTAACGTAGTAAAGTGACCCTCATAGAATACTGACCCCCGGTCACTATCTTATATAGAATACTGACCCCCTTTCTAATAAATACTGACCCCCCATGTAAAATAGCGACCCCCCTGATTTTATCTATAAAATACTGACCCCCCTTAGCTTATTGCTAATTTAAAATACACTACATGTGTATGTATTCAAATCACGTCATTGTTTATCATGGTCCCCGAAAAAAGTATCGGGTAGCATTTAGTCGCCATGCTATCCTTCCGTTCGTCCGTCCTTCCGTCTGTCTGTCCGTCCGTTTACTGTCAGATCTCAGCAACCTTTAGGCCAAATTCAATGACACTACACATGTGTAATCCCTGAAATACTTTTTAATCTGTGTTATCGGGGTGTTTTTTCCTTCAATTTGAGGCTGTGTCACAGAAAAAGGGGCCTTAATGTAGAAATTAGTGTTTATCTAATTTCTCTTCATTCAATGAAGATGCTTTAATGAAATTTTGATCTTCAGTGATGAATGAGATGTTCTGTAGCTTATTCAATTAACAATTCATTTACAAAAATCCTGTCATATGAAAAGGGGGCTAAATGTATGACAATATTGCGTCTAGATCTTTAAGTCTGCCCGAAGCAAAATCTCCACAATTCTTGCACCAAATTGGACGAAACTTCAATATGAACTTCGTGAAATTCTGTCAAGAACTTTTCTCTCTATTTCTCAATTTGATGCTATGTTATGGGAAAAGGGACCTTTTTGTGAAAGTTTTTTCCTCATATTTCTTTTAATCTAGATAGAATTTAATGCATTTTTATATTTGATTATTTTTTTTTCAAATCTTACATCTTTATTGTCTAATTGCGACAGCTGCTTGACGCCTTTTTAGTCTGACTTAGGCTATTTCTCTAAATTAAGTTTTATGGACTTCCCCTTTAGCGTGACGGGTTACTTATATAGCTTTCCATGACAAACGCATGGTTCTACACTGTAATGTGACGTCATCGTGACCTAGTTTTCGGATTAAATCGCCTCACCAATCGTTGAAGTCTTTATTTGATCGGTCATAAAAAAGGTCACAGCAGATGACCCCTTACTGGTGCCTGTCATATTTTACTGTGAAGTCAACACAGGATTTTAATCAGATTGAGAAGCCTAGTTAACTATCTCGCTTAAGTGACTAAATGTTAACAGAATCACTCTGATATGCAACCGCCGAGTAGGCTAGTGTGTATGGCAGACACACGTACATCTTCTAATCCGAGTTTTCTCTGACGAAATTCGCTCTTTGATACGTTTATGTCGTAAAGAAATGAGCGACACAAACATATCAAAGAGCTAATTTCATCAGAGAAAACTCATATTAGTAGGCTGCGAACTCACAACGCTGAGGGACAAGTAATTTTCGGTCAGAAACATTTTAAAATCATTTGTCCTTTCCACACAAATATATACATCGGTAGTTCATAATCCGTGAACATACTGTGGGCCTACTGTACATACGACTAAGAACCAATACAGATGCTCCAAGACCGGATAGCTTAGTCGGTAACGTCGGGGTCTGCCAATCAAGGGGTCATGAGTTCAAACCTGGCTCGGCATGTATCCAATCTGACATTTGACAAATGTCATTTGTCTCTCACCAATGGGTGTGAATCATCTATGAGAGAGCAGCAGGAGGCTCTGTTTGTATTTTTTGGTGGTACGGGTGCGAGAAATACCAGCAATCCATATTAGGGGCTCCAGCCGCCGCAATATGACCATAGCAGTTGAAAACGGCGTTAAACTCCAATAAATCAAACCAATTCAGATGCGGTGGAAGCGTCTAACCAGCCAGTTTGAATCGGGTTCGCCAAATAATGAATGAAAAGTTGCGGTCAAAACATTCTGTATGTACGGACAGACGCATGCACGGACGAGTGCCATTACGACTCCGATGCCTATCGATGGAGATAATTATGTTGTACGATTACCATAGTTGGGTTCATAATAGAGTAAGATTTTTGGTGTGAATGTGGGGAAGGGGGTCAATATTTTATAGGGGGGTCACACTTCTACGTGAGGGGTCACTTTTCTACGTGTTGGGAGGTCTATGACCCCCCGGTCATAATATTATGACCGGGGGTCAGTATTCTATATAAAATAGTGACCGGGGGGTCAGTATTCTATGGGGGTCACTTTACTACGTTACACCGGCGTCCGTGCGTATGTTCGTCGTGCGTCGTTCGTCGACAATTTCTTTAAGTGACATCTCCTCCTAAACTACTCGGCCAATTCCAACCAAACTTAGCAGGAATGTTCCTTAGGTGAACTCATTTAAGAATTGCTAAAAGAAATTAAATCCATAAAAAACTCTGATTGCCATGGCAACAGAAAAGGAGAAATTTGACTAAATCTCAATAACCTCTTTGAACGACATGTTCTCCTAAATTACTTGGCCAATTTCAACCAAAATTGGCAGGAATGTTTGTTAGATAAACCCCTTTAAGAATTGTTAAAAGAGTTTAAATCCATGAAAAATTCTGGTTGCCATGGCAACAGAAAAGGAGAAATTTTACTAAATCTTAATAACCTCTTTGAACGACATCTCCTCCTAAACTACCAAGCCAATTTCAACCAAACTTTGCAGGAATGATCCTTAGGTGGACCCTTTGAAGAATTGCTTAAAGAATTTAAATCCATAAAAAGCTCTGGTTGCCATGGTAACAGAAAAGTGAAATTTGACTAAATCTCAATAACTTCTTTGAACGATATGTCCTCCTAAACTACCAGACCAATTTCAACCAAACTTGGCAAAAATATGAATAAGGAGGTACCTTTTAAAATTTGCTAAAATGATTAAAATCCTTAAAAAATTCTGGTTGCCATGGCAAAAGAAAAGGAGAAATTTGACTAAATCTCAATAACCTCTTTGAACGACATCTCCTCCTAAACTACCAGGCCAATTTCAACCAAACTTGGCAGGAATGTTCCTTAGGTAGAGCCCTTTTAGAATTGATAAAAGAATTTAAATCCATAAAAAACTCTGGTTGCCATGGCAACAGAAAAGGAGACATTTGACTAAATCTCATTAACCTCTTTGAACGACATCTCCTCCTAAATTACAAGGCCAATTTCAACCAAACTTGGCAAAACTATTCCTTAGGAAGTCCCTTTGGAAAATTGCTAAAATAAATAAAATCCTTAAAAAAACTATGGTTGCCATGGTAACAGAAAAAGATAAATTTGAATAAATCTAAATACCTTCTTTGAACAATATCTCCTCCTAAACAATCCAATTTCCAAACTTGGCAGAAATATTCCTTATGAGGTTCTCTATATAAAATGCAAAAAGAGTTGAAATCAACAAAAAAGCAACTGGTTGCCATGGCAACAGAAAAAGAGAAATTACACGAAATCTGCCAGAAGCAATTTTTCCCTAACCCCTAAGGCAAATTTGACAAAACTTTATATTTGCATTATTTTATGATATTGCTAAAAGGTACTTTTCGTTGTTTTTCAATATGAAGTCTGGTCACAGAAAAAGGGAACTTCTTGTAAAAGTCTGCTTGTCAGGGGCATAGCATTTATTTTATTACATTACCTATAATAAATCTGATATGTTATAAAAACCCATCTAAGGTGAGCGACCTAGGGCCAATGGCCCTCTTGTTAAATATTATTTTATGATTTAATATCAGTTGAGTTAAAAAAATTCCCAACATTCTGATTGGCTAAAAATTATTTTCCATACCTCCATGAAAAAAATATGCCGGAACTACTTTTTCCTGTCAAACGTTGTATCACGCCGCATTATCAACCTGCCATTTTTGTTGAAAATTGATAATGAAAAGTTGTGTTTTTATTGTTTTTTAAATCGCAGAATATTAAATTATAAGAAACGAATGTAATTTTATTTTTTTCATTCAGGTATGAAAAATTAAATCTAATCACACTTTTGTGTGAACCGCTTCGCGGATTCATACAGTGTGATTAGATTTTATTTTTCATGCCTGCATGAGAAAAATAAAATTGCATTCATTCCTTAAATCAAAAACGACATTCGAACGCAAAACTTACTTGTCCTTAACCAATTGTCAGACGGCACATTCAGACCACATGCGTCCGTAATTTGAGCCTTAGCACCATCTAGACTATTCTTTATTTGATAAAGAATAGTCTAGATGGTGCCAAGGCTCAAATTACGGACGCCTGTGATTCAGACTGGTCTAAAGTCAGGACGCTGCAAACGACAATATTAAGTGTATGAAATGTTACATTTTTTGGTATTTCCTTTTTAGAAATCATTATGGAAAATGAAGAAATTACTTTCCACAATGTTTTTTCCAAGCATTTCTTTTGGGGGAGTCAAAAGGCGTCACTGTGCTGTAATGGGTAGACACTTTACCGCGCCACTGTTCGGCTAGCTGGTAATTGATATTGTACAATACATATAAAAGGCTGGATAATTTGTAATGCAAATTCAGCATGTTGAAGGTACGGCACTCCGAACATTTTTTTCAAACTCTCCCGCGATTTTGAAAATGTTTTATGCTTGTACTAACCAACAACACAAAGCTCTTTCCTTGTCTGAATGACTTGTCCAAAAAACAAATGCGTGTGCTTTTCTACATATTTGGAAAGAACGCAACTGGATAATGCACAGCCGTTATCCAGACCAGTTGCTTCCAAATTCTGAGAAAAAAAGCACGCGAACTTTTTAAATATAATAGCTTACTTGTTACTTTCAGGTGCATCTGCGCAGCAGAAAATCCGAAAATGTTGCACGTATAATCCGCCTCATCTGACTTCTGAACGTTGCGTATCAGGAGCGTATTGCTGCCGTCGACTGTGTATCTATCTGACACTCCAATGCCTCTTTGACCTTTTACAAATATCGGATCAGCGCCTTTACTCCATATGATCGTGTTTTGAGATGAACCACTCGTTTCACAAGGAACTTGAACGTCTGAGCCGACTGTGGCATTCACATCGTGGGGTTTTCGTATCCATGTTTGACCTCTAGAAACTATTTAAAAAAATCAACACTTAGATCTCGAAAGATCTTACATATATTAAAGAGTAGTGGGCTATATATATTCTACTTGTATTTTGTTATTTCAAATTTATCCGCTATGCCTTCGTTTACCAACACCACATAATTTAATGGCCATTAAGAAATCTTCGGCATTTTGTAAAACCAAACCATTACCCTGTCTTAAATGATGTTCGAAGAGGAATTTACTCTGCTGTCAAGCCGTTACCATAGAATAAGAAGACAGTTTCACCTGTTAATTTTGCTTCAACTTCACTTTAAGATGATCGATAAAACTTCTTTTTCGAATGGCAATTTTAATAATAATCGCAAGGAGTATGCGAAAACTAAATAAAGGTTGTTAGTTTAGATACCATTATGGCTATCGAGTCGAAATACAATTAACATACTATCACGGTGGGTAACCCACGTGACTTTTGGGAAGCGTTAACACCGAAAAAATCGTCCGCTTCAAGGTATGTTTTGTTTAATTTCTCAGCTTATACCCTATTGATTTTGATGAGATAAAGCGCACGGAACGCGCCTTTGAGGGGACTATTCCCGGCTCTAACTCACTCTGCTCCAAATCCAGTGGTTTCTTCAAACCTTCGAGCCAAAGTATTTGTAAGTGCAAAAAGAAAGCGTTCACATGCACTGAAGAAAACTTTTGCTTGAATGTTTGAAGAAACCTCGGAATTCGGAGCAGAGTGAGTTACAAACGGAAATAGCCCTCTCAAATGCGCGTTCCGTGCGCTTTATCTCGTCAGAATCAACAGTATATTAGCTGAGAAATTAAACAAAACATACCTTGAAGCGGACGATTTTTTCGGTGTTAACGCTTCCCAAAAGTCACGTGGGTTATCCACCGTGACTATGTAAACATTTTAAAACAATAAAAAGAAGAAATGTACCAAATATAACCACGTTATGACTGTCACGATAAAATGAAGAAGAAATACCCGTCATCAACAGTTTGTTTACAATGTTTCCCATTACAATCGTCATATCCATGACTTTTGCTAAACCCATTACCAAACAAGACCTGGATATTGCGTTCCGAACTCGGAAAAAACATTGAAACAATTAGGATGTCATTCTAATAATTAGCATACTCAACAGCGAGCTCTCTGTTTTAATTTTCTCGCTAAAACGTTTGCAACTACTTTTACATTAATTTGTTGATGAAATTGGCTATTTACATTGTAAACACGAATTCAATGGGATTCAAACGTGAAAACCTACCCTGCAATATTGCAAATATTAAGATAATCTTATTATGTCCATATGTAACCATAATCACCTGAAAAAGAAAACAAAACAAGAAGATACAAAATACACTTAAAATACAACAACAACAACAACAAAAATGTTAAAAAATTTTTACAAGTAAACTTGAAACAGGACTAATTTGGTTGTATATGTTTTATGCCCCACGATTCACCAGTAACACACTCCTACAATTGACCAAACGCCAATCGACAGATCGCTCCGCCCAACATAGAATTTAAGACAAACAATTGGGATGTGATCGTTAATAGGGAACGGTTTTATCCAGATAATCGTGACGTAAATTCGGACAAACAAGGTAGTATTTCGTATGTGTTGTTATAAAATCTCGTAACTACGGCTTGATTTAAGCCGTAGTTACGAGATTTTATAACAACACTGACGGTTTATCAAAACATAACAGTAAAACTAGTCTATATCTGTCTCTTTCTCCTTGTTTCTATCTTTGTCTCCCACCTCCCCGGAAAATTTGTTGCATGTAGTACTTTGTATGTTATAACCCCATGTTGTACAAACTTGTACCTGGGTGAATAAAAGAGTTGTTCTGTTCTGTTCTGTTCTGTTAGAACATAATTCTTTGCCATTGGCATGTCGATTGTTTTGATTGTCAGTCGATAAATCGATACAATAACACGTGCAACGAAGAACAATTGGGACATGACATTTTTCTGATCGTCCATTGGCTAATTGATGTTTTTGATTGACAGTCGCCGTTTGGTCAATTCTACTATAGCCTGGTCAAGATATTTTGGCATATGTTTACAAATTTTACCTTTGTTAACTGTTTCCCAAGCAGAAAATTGTAGACTTGACCGAAACAAAAGCAGCCCTAGGTGACAAAATGGAAGGTTATGAAGAATGTATTTGTGTAAATTACAGTATGAACAATATTGAGACAAAAGGAGAAAATGATTGTTATCAGCATTTTCTTCTTTTGACTCAATGTTTTCAAACGCGTTCTGTATTAGGGATGTCAAAACCAGGTCTTGTTTGGGAAAGGGTTAACAAGGGCAATGTGATATAATGTTGATTGAGTCTTGCAGGCGTGAGACACAATCACATACAAATTTACATCTTGCAGTATTTTTTTAACATTTTCTAACATTTTCTAACATTTTCTAAAACAGCACCTACTTTTGACGTTCCTTGCAGAAATATATTGGGATTTCAAGCATTGAAAGTAAAGAATAAATGCCTGATAATCCTCAAATTCTCTTTTTCCATCAATTATCTATGCTATAAAAATACATGGTTTCAAGTTTGATATCAATTGTTTTGTAGTATGCATCTCCTTTTAATATTGAAGCAGCCTAACTTTTTGCCGTTCTAGAAAATGTTTGGTTGAATACACTGTAGGGTAAATTAAGATAATATACATTCTAACATTCTACTTACACGAACTCGTACGGAATTGTGAATAAAATTGCTTGATCCTTTTATAAATGGTCATGATAAGAACGAATCCGGTACAGGTCTTATCTTAACCCTTTCCCAAACAAATGTTTTTTTACGTATCTGATAAAAATAGATCAGAGAATCATAGCGATAAAAGAAGAATTACAATGAGCGGGTATTTGAAACAACCAGTCGAAATCAAAGGATACCTGTAAATAAATGAACACAAAATAATCCATTCGATTGGCTGCAGCAGTCAGGTTGGAACAGTCTATTTTTGCCGTATTGAAAAAGGTTTACATTCCAGGACACAGAAGTTTCTAGTAGGAGTGACTCTCAGGACTTTCCCAAACAGTTAAATCGTCGCCTTTCAACAAGAACCTCGTAAATACAGCTCTACACAAGCTGCATTTACGAGCGTTTTGTTGAAAATCATCGAGCTTTATTAAGTATTAAAATCCAAGTCAATGAATAAAGTGCGCCCCGTTTTTATTGTCCTTGTTTTTTTTTTTTTTTTTGTAACGGCTACATATGCCCAATCTTCAAAAATCAATTACGTCAGAGGTACGTCATCTGTGCTCAGCGAGATTCAACACACCGTACAACCGACTGAGTGGAAAGTTTGCGAAGACAGATTCGGCATCTGATGTCATGTGCATGGTGGGTCAAATGAATTTACTTTTATAAATAAACGAAAGGATCTTTGGTATTCTATAGTTGATAAATAGGCGTATAAATGTTCAGTGCTTGTACAAAATAATCCTGTCCACGTATCCCTCGCAAATAAGGTCACAGTCATCGACACACCCGGTTGTACGGTGTGTTGATACCGCGGAGGTGTGTCTCGTTGGCATTGACCTTGTCTCGTTTTGAAGTAAAAATAGAATGTGTAAACACGCTTGTAAAGGATTGATATATAGCAAAGGAAAGATAGTTATTCGCCGTGATTGAGGTTTTATGCATTGCAAATTGTTTAATCCATGCGCAAATATGAGTTCCCGAACAGTTCGGAAGCATAAAAACCTAGCATGGCCCCCTCTAAGAAAAATGAAATCAAAAACCAGAGTTTGTTATCTTTCGATTTCCGTTTAGAGAAACGTCTTTCCAAGAAATAAGACAATAAAATGTTATCATTTCTCAAAACAAAACCTGGCGTTGGTGTCCCTTAACCCATTACCACACAGTGGTTTTTTTTGTCTCCTCACGTGGATTTACTTTGGAAAACATCGTGTAAAATGAAGAAATTGCTTGTGACAAGCAATTTCTACATTTCCCACAATGTTTTCTACCCAAAACGACAGTGTTTGATATTTGAAAGTTTACTCACTTGAAATTGTCGTCGGCAACATCTTTGAATTTGGTCAGGTCAAAATTTTGTCGTTTGATTATGGGTTAAAAACTTGTTATGTTTCTCGCTGCTCTAATACATGTATGTAGAGTTCCTACATGTCACAAAATTAGCACGAACCATGATCAGATTGTCAGCCCGCACTTACAAATCTGGATCTATTTTGGTATCAAATGTCTTACTTTAAGTAATTTCTTCCAGATCCAGACTTGTATAAGAAATGAGCATTTTCCTTAAAAATTAGCAACAGAAATTTTGTTAAGAGTTATGTTTTCATTTGCACCACCTTTCTATCGGAGTAGTATAAAATTCCACCGTTTTTTGGAACTGTATGAAACATTCTGGCAACCCGTAAATTGTGCATCCCCCATTCTTTCGAAAACAACGGTTAACGAAATATTATTCAGAAACCTCGTAACTACAACTCGTTTCTAGCGATATTTACGAGGTTTTGAAAGAATATATAAAGAACTCATGTACTGACGATTTTTGAAGCCTATTCGCGGGTATTCTGGTACTCGTTTGAGCCTTGGTAAGAACAATTAGGATTACATATACACGGTACCACGGTGGATAATCACGTACAATATTTTCAGAAAATCTTCAATAATTTTGTGAATATGCGACCAATTTGAATTCGGTTTGAAGCAGAGAATGTGGACAGACGTCACGCATTAGATGGATGTGGTTGATTTTTTAATAATCAACTGATAAAAAAGTTATTGAAGATAAACCAAAATTTTGGTTTATCTTCAAAAACTTTTTTATCAGTTGATTTTTCAAAAATCCAACACGTTCAGATTATTCCTGGTATTTTCCCACCTTCTCTGCTTCAAACCTAATCCAAATTGGTCAAGTATTAAAAGAGATATTGAAGATTATCGGAAATACTGAGTCACGTGATTATACACCGTGGGTACGGAAACTCCAGAGGCAGAGCCAATGGTTACGCACAGATAATTCTCCGGTGGCCTCTCTTGGGGCACGATTTTTATTTAGTACTTTTTCCACTTAGTAGTCGAATTATTTTCATTGGGTGATCAAATGAGAAAAACAAGAGCTTCGCAAAGCGGCGCATATACGCCCGAGAGGGGCTTGTCAGTAAAATTGGCATTTTTTTCGATTCAAGGGCAGTTAATTCAAACATGAAAAGTTATCAAAAGTTTTTGTTTGCACAACAAGACACCATAGAGATTCATTGTGGCTAATTTGATTAAATTCTGGTTGAAACTATAGGAGTTGCACACAGGAGAAAATGGACATTTTTGAGAAAACGGGCATTTTTTCTTAAATTCAAGGGCAGATAATTCAAGAACGAAAACAGTTATCTAAATTCCGTAAGCTGTGTGCACAACTACACACCATGGAGATTCATTGTGGCAAGTTTGATCAGATTCTGATCAAAACTGTAGGAGGAGTTGCGCACACAAGAAAATGGGCATTTTTTTAATTCAAGGGCAGATAATTCAAGAACGAAAAGAGTTAATTAAATTCCGTAAGCGGGATGCACAACTAGACACCATGGAAATTCATTGTGGCAAGTTTGATCAAATTCCGATCAAAACTGTAGGAGGAGTTGCGCACACAAGAAATTGCTAACGGACGGACGGACGGACGGACAGACGGACGGACAGACGGACGGACAGACGGACAGACAGATGAGCGGGGCCATAACATAATACGACCCTTCGGGCGTATAAAAAGAAGAATGTCATGCTCCGCGACAACCACTTATCCGTCTGGTTTAATTCTTTCGGCTTCAAAATAAGCCGCGTTTTCGCAGGATCATTGTTGTCATGAGCTGGACAATCGTGAGATAAGTAACGTGATTTGAGTCTGGATCTGGAAATACATTTTTATTTTGCATATTCTGGCGCTGATCAAATCACATTTCAAGCTATCCTTGCCCACAAATATCGTAAACAATGATAGAATACAAGTGAAATACTTTTACTGTTACACAACGCAGAATAACATCATATTTTGCCCCCATCACGTAACTACAGCTCGCATAATAATTGTTGCTAGGAGGATTTGGAGGAAGAGTGACGCGCACAACGAATAATGTTTTTAGAAAGTAGTCACAAAAATGACTCCCGGTCAAAATTTGATATCATTGTTTTCGCATGGTGTTTCTGTTTGCAGATGAGATAAAAAGTTCAAAATGCAGTTCCAATGAATTGCAGAATATTGCTGTGTAATTCCGGCAGTGAAACATATTATGACTCAAGTAGATCGTCCAATACAATATTCAAGGCATGGGCGTTCTTTATCCGTAGTCAGGTCATGATTAAGGCACAGCGAAACTTTTTAGGTGTTCTATGGATAGCGAAAGTTGACCGTTTTACTCTTTGTATACAGAGTGTCCCAAAAAAAACGGAACCCATTTTTGAAAGTACATTTCTCATGTATCGTGTCATATTTTTCCACCAAATTTACATAATGCAATAGCAACGACAGTTTTCTATTAGCAGTTAAAATTTGGTCGAAGAGTAATGATTAGTTTTGAAAATATCATTCAAATGAATATACCCGGAAAACCATTTTAACACGATATCGATCTTTTCGTTTTGCAGCGCGCGCCTACACTCATTGAATAAATTGATGCTGTACAATTGGTTAATATATTCAATACAATACAAAAATGATTTTGAAACAATATATTCATAATAGTGCATTTTCATTTCATCTTTTTTGCTAATATATAAACTGTTAATGTTGCGAGCTGCGATGTAACTAAAATGATTACAAACAAAATACCCAAGTGCATCACAGACTCATGAGTAATAATCATAGGCACCTATCTTATTTCTGACCAACATGCCGGTCACCGCTCAATTGAAAAGTATTACGGGTCATTTGACCTGGAACTGACCTTTATGCAAAACACAAATAATACAAAATTCACCAAAAAGAATTAAATCATAGTCCACAGAAATGTATGCTATGCAAGGAAATTAAGGCTGGACTAATTTTAGGAAACATACCAAGCTTGTAATTTATGAAAATAAAAGTGAAAACTGCGCCATGTGAAATGAATCGCACAATAATTTGAAATTAATTCAAACAACCACCATATGGACTCAATTTGAACGTACAGAACGTGTACATATTAAATTTTGAGATAAGCAGTACATACATGTGCAACGGTACAGAATTCAACAGTGCGCTTTCACGAACAAACAAGACGCAAAAATCAATATCGTGTCAGATCGGGGTTTTAGTGTCATTATTAATTTGCTTATAATTTTTGAACCGATGAATATTTTTAAGGGAAATTTGGAAAACAAATGCAAAAATAATGTATCTTCAGTACTGCAAATTCAAAATTTAGATTTTTTGCTTACGCTTTAAAAAAATATTTGACTTTGAATTAGGGTTCCGTTTTTTTTTTTTGACACTCTGTAGTGAGCCTTGATGATATGGAGAGAAACACCACTAAGGCCGACTTCTCTTGCCCTTACAGCAGTAGCTATTGTGGTAAATAACTTCAACGGGGCACGGTCTATTTGATTTATATCGTCCTATGATATTAAACCCATTACCACATATTGACTCTTTTTGACTCCCCAAAAGATAAAGGCTTTGGAAAACATTGAGGAAAAGGAAGAAATTGCTTGTTACAAGCAATTTCTTCATTTTCTACAATATTTTCTTCTCCAAGGACCAGAAAATTTCAGATGATATTTACTTGAAAATGTCGTCTGCAACATCTTTGAATTTGGATAGGTCTAAAATTCTGCCGTTTGATTAATTTTTGTAATATTATAGTCACACAATGATTCAATCCATGGCCATGAAACGGGACTATAGTTTCGAAATGCGCGTTTATTTGAGCGAGATTTTTAAGACGTGTTGAAATTTCTTAAGATGTTTTGAGATAAAGCGTTCTATAGAGCAAGACTTTTATGCCGCTCTTTGGAAGGCGCCATTACTCTTTACTTCTTTCGGAATCATCGGACAATTCTGCAGAAACAATGTAGAGAAATTTGACCAAGTTGTTTCGAATGTCCCATAATTAATAAACCGTGGCGTTCCGAATGTCATTTATATACTGTATGGAATATTCAGAACACCTTGTTTACAGTATCGGTCTCTATTTAAACGCTTTATCAAAAACATCTTAAGAAATACTAAATAATCTCGCTCTAAAGAACGCGCCTCAGGTGTAGGGAGCGGACAAATCAGTGTCACTGTCAACAAAGATTTTGATTGGATGATGATACATGAAAAAGTTAAGATCGTGGGTATTTAGCCCCAGCAAAGTCGGCATATAGTTTAGGACTTTTTCAATGTGATTGACCTTTTCATTTTATGTTAGACGTACCCAATTCGAAAAGTCGTAGAAAAGGAATTGAGGGATTATCGTAGATGGAATACGTACAAACTTAGTCTGGTGAACGATATTTTGCAAAGGAATAGACGTGTTTAGAAACATTCAATGATGGTTCAAATTCAAAAGTGATGCGGACGATACAGATGTTCAAAATGAAAGAAAATATTACCGAAAAGGAAAACTGTCGGTTAAAAAAAAAGACATCAAAAGTACCCAATAAAAATATGATAAAATAATCTTTGTTTGCACATGAAATTATCTCTATCTTATAATCGATTAAAAATATTTTAATAATGAGTGGTAAGGCACAAATTCCGTTATAGTTAGACCAGCTAATCCCACCTTTTTCAACACACCAGTCTTACTAAAATAAACCAAAATATTTGTATCGATTCTCGTATAACTTTGAACGTATAATACCGGTTCATAATATTGTCGTCTCAGGATATCCGAAGCCAACACGGAGATGTTTTCAAAAGAAATCTAGATTTACATGAAGACAATTACTGGATAAATCGTAACTCTTCTTGTCGACTTAAATCATATAAATTCTAATGGCTTAATTCAAGGACATTTCCTCGAGTTTTACACAAAAAAGTCAGCACACCTTTCCACGCAAATAAAAAAAAGATATTTGACTTTATCTAAGCCCACCTGTTTTAGCCTAGTTATGACAAAAATCTCTTTATTTCAAAAAAAACAAAAAAAACCTAAAATTGTCTGGCATATGTTTACATTTTTTAGAACAATTAAACACATCATTTGACAATCACCATCACAAAAAAGGGGAATGTTTCGCTTAAAAAAATTGATGAAATTGTAGCTTGGGCATTTGGTGCCGCAGAATAAAACAAAATTTGCAAGTCACATGACCGTTGTCCAAACTTACCTTAAAAGAAAAGACGCGTATTCTAAATCCGCATGATATTTCCTTTCTAACGAAGTTTTCAGAAGCATTGTTTTTTGTCAGAGAATTAAATTTTGTATTTTGTCTGAACGGATTTATCACACATATGACTGTGAAAATCACTTTCAAACGACGTTTTGATGACACGGGTATGAAGGGTTGTAAAAGATTAAATCAAATTAAGAAAAGGGTTAAGAAATATTTTCCCCTATAAAGAAAAGAAATAGTCCGGCAGATATTCCCCATTTCTTAGCTGAACCTTGCAGTGGAGTATAACGTTTTTTCTTTGCTGATTCTTGGAGTAGACATGCAACTGTTAAAGATTCTGACGGGTGACATCGTGTCACCCTTTAGCATTCTGAGAAATTCAAGATGGCCGCCAAGATGGCGGAAATTACTTAAATAATTAATGTAAGGGTTTTAAATTCATATGAGAACTGATATATTTTAGGTAAAATATCTTTAATTCACTGACTGTTGCTCTAGGAATGAAAAACAATAAAGATAAGCCATATTTCTACCATTTCAGTTGACACTTTTGTGTAATTTACGTTACATTATGGGACAATTGTTTCATTTATTCACCTATCCACTATTATTAGGACATAGGTCAGTCAAAAACAACAGCGCATGGTATTGTTGTCAATTCTATTTCTTATATTTTTGGTGAGAGCAAATATGGGTTGAATGAATGTATTTCAGTTGATAATTTTGTGTAACTTACGTTACATTATGGCATAATTGGCTTATGTATTCACTAGAATACTACCACTTGACCATAAGTCTTTTAAACACAACGACAAATGATTTGTCTATCAAGATCTTTACTAGACACTTTTCAACAGCAAATCCTAGGTTTTATAAATGTATTATGTAATTTACGTTACCTTAATATTAGCACATTACCTTCGATTATTTACTTTTCTGCTAGTATGTGGCAACAAATCTGCCTTAAATCATTTAAACACAGCAGTGAATAGTTTGCTTATCAATTATTTTACTAGGAGATTCTGTCAAGAGCAAATCAGCAGGTTGTATAAATGTATTATGTAGCTTACATTACCTTAATTTCATGTACTGTTACATGTACTTGTAACAATAATAAGAATACCGTAAATCGTAGGAAATGCAACTTAGCCGATTTGTGTAAGTAGGGTGAAATACCCATATAGGTAAAGTATATGAAACAGGACACACATGCAGCCACTGATGCACACACATTATGTTTTATACAGAGCAGAGTAGTGAACTAAGTGCACACAGTCGTAAAAAAGTAGGTCACAGCGATCTGGTTTTGGTACTATGATACACGACAAAGTTTTGGGTCATGTCGCATCTGCACAATGGATTTGGCGTCCCTTACATTAAACAGTAAATGAGCTATTGAGCGGAAGAAGCGGACGGACCCGGCAACATTATGCCCCGTCAATTGACCAAACGCCGGTCTGTCAATTAAAACCATCGATAAGCCCATGGACGATCAGAAAAATACCACACACCCAGTATTTGTCTTAAATGTTTCGTTGGGCGGAGCGATCTATTGAATGGCGTTTGGTCAATTAAGCCTTACGATTAACCACCGAGACATTTCTTAGAGGTAAAGGCTTTTGCTTTCAACACAGTGTATTTCTTGTTTCCTATAGTATTCAGTGTTACACAGCACACCTCCTCGGCATGTGCTTTGTAACATCCCATTCTAGTCTTAGCAAGACTGCATTTAGCAGAAACAATAGGTCCGTATCTTCCACACTGACATTTTATCATTTTGAAGAGCTAGACCTTCAACTTCGAAGTCAATCAGTGATACTAGTAGGCTACTTAAGCTGTAATGTCACGTTGCATGCATTACTTAGTTGGTAGCATGTCAAAAGCTAGTATCATTATCTCCAGATACAAGCATTTTAATAGAATGACAAAAAGAATCAAGCACCAAATTGCAAAAACACTCTTGCACAAGATCAACCAGACGTGGCACCAAGGAATCAAGTGCTACTACAACTGTTTGTCCTCAAGCCGAGTGTGTAGCTCTAGCTCCTGGAAATAACGATATCTTGAAAATGACAAAATGGCAGTGAGGAAGTGACGGACCATATTCTTCAACTAGATGTAGTTGTGCTATATGCTAAAAAGGGATGTGCATTGCTCAGTATACCAAGGAGGAGAGCTATGTAATAATGCAATCATAAACATTAAAAACCCAGAAATATGAATACACAATGCAATATATTGTTTTATATAGAACATGCATGCAAGTTTTGGCCCCTTAGCAATGTACAACTGGTATTATACAAGACTTTGACGGAGAAAAAAATATATAACATCTTTTAATTGGCTTGGTTTTATTCATTGGGGTTTAACGCCATTTTCAACTGCTATGGTCATATGCCGACGATTGGAGCGCTTAACCATGGACTCCTGTCGTTTCTCATACCAGTACTAGCACAACATCCTTACCAAGCATTGCCCACATATCAAACCATTGGTGAGAGACATTTTTTCTGAATGAATATATACCGCGACCCGGGATCGAATCCTGGACTAATGGAACAATGTAGAGACGCACCTTACATATTATACAACTCATTTACAAAAATGTGAATTTTGATCAGCTGTTAGAAATTGATATCTAATCGAGCGCAATTGAAATTATTTAGTTTCCTTAAGTCGTGGAGAAAAATGCTGGGATATTATCGTATACTCTTTGTTAGGCGATCGGACAGCCTGCGAACGATTCTGTTCCGCTCCATATCTCCTGCACTATTTTACCTAGAGACACCAAATTTAATATAAGACGCGCCATGAACAACAGAAGCATTATGTACCAAAAACGATGTCACTACCTACTATGTGACCTACTATTCACTTTGAGTCTAATTTACTTAATTCGAAGTTCAATTCTGTTTCATTATTTCATGTTCTGTTTGATCTAGAGATACCAAATTTAATGTGAAAATGTGCAATGACTAAAAGCTATGTCATGTACCAAAATCAGGATAGAGTGACCTACTTTTTATGCTTAACTAACCTTTCCATTCCATTGCTCGTGCCGTTTGACATAGAGACACAAGATATACCGGTACTATATGGATGAGTCATGACCCATGCAAGTTTTGTCATGCACCAAAACTAGGTCTCTATGCACTATTTTAATTCTAGTCAAAGGATTTTCATTTGCCAATATTAGTCATTGTGTCCTAATTGGATACGTTTAATTCACTATTCTTTTGTGTCTAGAACATGATGGGTTTGTGAATCAGATACTGCAGGTGTGTCTTGTTTAAATTACTGTTAACTCTTTTTTATCCCACTACAACCAGCTGTTGGGGGTATTCTGTTCATTTTATGATAATACTTTTTCATAAATATGTAACAGAACACGAAATAAAGGTGACGTAAATTACATGATTCATTTATACAACCGTGGTTTTGCTCTTACCAAAGGCCTCAAGTAAAAAGGTTGGGCGTCAAAATATTTACTATCATCATCATCATCATCATCATGAACTCGTTATTATTTAAAAACTGATTTTATTATGAAATGCACTAATTTGGTATCACTTTTGTGGGTAGTTAGACGACAATTATCTGCAGAAATGACCAATAAAAAACAACAACATTAAGTCGGTATTTCATTTTTTAATGTAAATACATATATACTACAAGCCAGTTTTACATCAAAGGGGTTGTAAATTTACAACCCCCTTCAAATAATATTGGATAAATGATGAGCTGTTTCGCATTTAAAAAAAGCCTAATTCCATAAGTTTAGATTTTTAAATTTCAGGTCATCAGGGGTTGTAAATTTACAACCCCCCTGCGAATAATATTGGATAAATTTTGTGCTGTTTCTTGTAAAAACAAGCCTTATTCCTTAACTTTCGATTTTAACATTTCTGGTCATCGGGGGTTGTAAATTTACAACCCCCCTGCGAATAATATTGGATGAATATTGTGCTGCTTCTCGTATAAAATCAAGCCTAATTTCATAAGTTTAGATTTTAAATTTTCAAGTCATAGGGGTTGTAAATTTACAACCCCCCTGCGAATAATATTGGATAAATGTTGTGCTGTTTCTTGTAAAAACAAGCCTTATTCAATAATTTTCGATTTTATAATTTCTGGTCATCAGGGGTTGTAAATTTACAACCCCCCTGCGAAATATATTGGATAAATAACATGCTGCTTCGCATAGAAATAAGCCTAAATTCATAAGTTTCGATTTTAAAATTTCAAGTCATAGGGGTTGTAAATTTACAACCCCCCTGCGAATAATATTGGATATATGTTGCACTGCGTCTCTTATAAAACAAGCCTAATTCCGTAAGTTTCTACTTTAAAATTTTAAGTCATAGGGGTTGTAAATTTACAACCCCCTAAAATTGATATTGGATATATGATATTCTGCTTCTCATAAAAAAACCAAGCCTAAGTCCGAAATAAGTTATGACTTTAAAAACTTACTAGGGGTTGTAAATTTACAACCCCCTTGATCTAATACTGGATAAATGATGTGCTACTTCTCATAGAGTAGAGTAAAATATCACCTTTAATCATGTTTTTAAAATTTCTGGTCATTAGGGGTCGTAAATTTACAACCCCTGCATCTTATACAAGATAAACGATATGCTACTTCTAATAGAAACTAGCCTTATTATACATAAAAGTTTTGCCTCTAAAAGTTCTGTTCATCCCCTGACAATAATATTGGATAAGTGTTGCGCTACCATTGATGGAAACAGGGCTAATTCCACAAAGGTTATGATTTTAAAATTTTTGGTCATTAGGGGTTGTAAATTCACAACCCCTGCAAATGATAATGGACAAATGATGCGCTGCTTCTCGTAGAAACAAGTGAAATTAAACAATCAGTGTTTTTTTTTTTAAATTTATGGTCATTAGGGGTCGTAAAGTTACAACACCTACATCTTATACAGGATAATTGATGCACTTTTTCAAGCCAAAGTACACAATAAGTTAGGATTTTAAAATTTCCGGTCATTGCGTGTTGAAAATGTTCAACCCGCTGCATCTTACAATAGAGTATAATAGATAAATGATGTGTTACTTCTCAGAGAAACAAGCCTTATTCTGTTTAGGAGATAAGCGGCCATGATTTATGCTATTCTGAGAAGAGTTATAAAACAATATGCATTAGCGTTACTCTTGCACAGAATTTGTCACTGTATATAATATAACTGAGGTCTCTGTCCGTGTATGTTCTGACGCAATGTCTCCGCAATTAGTTGGTCGTCTTATACTCATGCATGTATACAACCTCGAGTTTCTTCTCCAAAACTCGAATCTGAAAATATAATAAGAATTCATCCTATAACTTATACCCTTTTATAAAACGGCTTAGTTTTCACATCTTAAATACTCGAGAGGAACAAGAAAGTATTCAAAGTTATTATGAATTGTCATTTTAACTCGTGCGAGTGTTTCATATACGTAACTTGCTTTCCTCAAAATAGTCAACAATTAGAGGGACTTTCAAGTACGCCATGTCGAAATTATTTTTAGAAAATGCATACTTGTATTTGAATTAATTTTGTAAATGTAAAATTTTTGAAAAAAAAAGCATTAAGGAAACAAGAGGGACATGATGGCCCTGTATCGCTCCACTGGCTTTTAGACTTTAGACTTTTAGACTACGTAATTCTTCAAAGAATACAATAGATGTCTATCCACAGAAGATTCATGCTACACCAGAATGAAATCCAATAAGTGGTTACGGAAGAGAAATGTTTTTTCTTAAAATTACACTATGTCTCATATAGCGAAAAATAAGCCCTGCACACAGCTGCCATGATTTTCATCCGATCGAATTTTTTCATAGAATATACTGTAGTGTACATTGAACATTCAGGCTAAATTGCAATGAAATCCAATTAAGGCGTTTTGGAGAAGATTTTTTTTAAAGATTTTTGGAGAAATTAATTTCGTTGATTTCGTCGAAAGTTCTGCACATATTTTTGAGGAATTAGGAAAAGATTGATGCAAGGAAGATTCCTATGAAGTTTTGTTGAAATTGGTCGAGTAGTCTTGAAGAAGAAGGTTGTTAAAGATTTTTCGAAAATTTGATTTCATAAGTTTTATCAAAATTTTAGTACTGCGCGATTTTTTATGGAATTTAGAAGAGACTCATGCAATGACGATTCCTTTGAAGTATTGTTAAAATTGGTCCAGTAGTTTTGGAGAAGAAGATTTTTAAAATTTATCGAAAATTTGATTTAATCAAAATTTCAGTTCTACACGGAATTGATTTATTATCATTATTCTTGAATGAATTTGGAAGAGATTCATACAAGAAAGATTCCTGTGGAGTTTGGTTGAAATTGGTCCAGTAGGTTTGAAGAAGAAGAAGATGTTTGAACGCACGTGCGGACGGACACACGCAAGGACGCACGACGGACACAGGGCCATGACATAAGGCCACTGGCCTTTGGCTAGTGGAGCTAAAATTATCAGAATGAGCAATAATGATTTTTCTCCCTTGATGTGTTATTCATCATTGATTGCATAAAATGATCATTTACAGGTTTACTGATACGTATATTTATTTGCCTCTACAGCCTCAAATTATTCTGTAGAAAAGAACATTATCCTTCTTCTGTTTCTTCTCTGTTCACATACAATCTGTAATACATCATGAATATTATGAATATAATTAGATTAACGAAAATTCTAAATGTCCACAAACAAGTGTTGATGCAGAGTATTCGACATTTTCTTCTTTGGCCACAATACCCTCTGTGCCGCTGTCTTCTTAATCAGAGTAGGGGCCTATATATTCATCGGCACCAATTTTGTCATCTTTCCAATTGTAACAGTATTTTTTGTCGGCTTGGAAAAGGTTTAGTAAATATTATTCCGCAGAGTATCCCATAGAATGTTTGTATTTTTCTTAATTCAATCAATGCTGTCTATCGCATACTATGGCGTTGAAATGAAATGTGTAAAATTGTGCAATTTTGGTAAATGATAAAATACACCGGCCTCTTTTGATTCAATAGTTTCCCAAACCTATTGTTAGGGACGTCAAAACCCGGTTTTGTTTGAGAAAAGAATATAAAGGTGAAATCCTTTTCCTTCCCTAAACATGGCCGATTAATTTCACGATTTCATCGACGTATCTGTGTGTAGCCTAAGATGGCTTAGGAAACAAGGAATTTCTTCGTTTTCCACAATATTTTCTATCCTTAAAGTTAAAAAAATATTTTCTCCGATCTTCAACATCTTTGAAATTGAACTAGTCTAAATTTTTGCTGTTTTAGCAAGGGTTTAACAGTACTAACATATCCTAAGCCTTTCCCAACAATGACTTCTTTTGACGAAATGTAAAACCAAAGTATAGACAAGCATTTCATATCTTGCATCTATATTTTCTATATTTTACGCATTTTCGTTCTTTAAAAACATCTATTTTTCGTCTACGGTAAGCTGCTTTCATACTTGATCTGTCCGGATCTGTCACTTTGGAAATGGTTAAAGTGACATTTCAGAATTTTTTCTCATAAATTTCAATTTCATTTTTATTATAAAGAGCATATTTTCTTTTGAAAGTTCTGAAAATTGCAAGCCAAAATATTACGCCGTTTACGAGAAATATATATTTTTGTGTTAAAATTAAACAAATTGTTGTCCACAACAGTTCAGATGTATATAGAATTTGTCGTTTCTGTCTCAACTTTGAAGGCGTGTTTATCGCCTATCATCAACAACTTCAAAAAACTGATACCATTTATACCCATTAGAAAAATCAATCTTGGCATCAAGACATACTTTAAAAAATCAAAATGAGGATGAAATGTCCCTTTAAGTTGGGAAAAGAATTTCATCAGTTGGTCGAGATAAAGCTGTTCATCGATGGTTACGTTCGAAAATGGCGTAACTACAGGTTGATCAAGCCGAAGTTACGACGGTTTTTAGGGAAAAAAGATATGACTTTAGAGTCTATAAATGAAATTACCATTTTCCCGGACGAAATCTCTTTTCCAAACAACAAAATTTTGGGGTGATCCAACTTAAACCCTTTCCTAAACAAGACCTGCTTTTGGCGACCCTAACCGATATGGATTGGGAAAACATAGAGACAAAACACGAAAATGCTGATGATCAACATTTTCTCCTTTTGTTTCAATATTATTTTTGCTAAATTTTACATTAGTACACCATTGTCCTCCCCAGCCCAAAAAGCTGTATCGGCCCCACTACAGCTTCATGTAAATCAGAGTAATGTCCCTACAGCTTTAAAAACACCTCACACAACTTGATTTCTTCAAAATAGTTGCCAAAAAGAGAGGTTTTAGGTATTTCATGTCAAAAACTGATAAATAATGCATTTTGATAGTTATAAATATAATAATGTTGCGTAAAATATTACCCAGCTGGCAAAAGTGGTCGTTTTTACGTTGAAATGACGTCTTTTAGAGACGTCAGGAAGACGTCTTTTTCTGGTTGAATTTGATATAAGGAAAGACGTCTTTTCCCGACGTCTTTTCCACGTCATTAAGTGACGTTGAAAAGACGTCACTTAATGACGTTGAAAAGACGTCTGAACAATGTCACTTAATGACGTTGAAAAGACGTCTGAAAAAGACGTCTTCCCTTATATCAAATTCAACCAGAAAAAGACGTTTTCCCAACGTCTCTAAAAGACATCTTTTCAACGTAAAACCGACCACTTTTTCTATTGGCTTTCGTTTGGTGTTGATCGAAGATGAAAACCTTCCAGAGCTTCTCGCTCAGTAGGGGTAATTATTCCCCATCATAGGGTCTCGCCAGGTTTGTCTGACGACCTTGACACATTTTCTAAGGTTTTATACCTAAGAAATCGGGCTTACCTGTCATAACATTTTCGAGGCTTTCTATAACTATCTATATGTTTTCTTGATATAATTTTATGTCTAGATTTATTTCTATCTTTTTTTGAAAATGTGTACACAATTTAATTTCTTTTAACAGAATCATATAGGATTATTAAGCCAAATGCTTTCTTTACATAAACGCTTTGTAAAAACATGATTTATTGTCAACATTTTTAATTATTTCCCTTTAATATACTGTAACACACTAATTGATAAGATTATGTTAGTGATTTGAACAGACTAATTAGTTTAAACGCCGTTAAAACGACAAAATAATTCGGATGATCCAACATGAAGCCCATGTTTAAAAAAACGATATTGACAAAGAATGTACTTCTGTACAATATAGCGCAGAAAAAACTTATGCAAAAGAAGAAATTGCCGATTATCAACTTTTGCTAATATCTCTAGGCCTATGTTTTTTTTTTTTTTTTTTTTTTTGCAATTTATGCCTACCTTTCTATTAGAGATGTCAAAACCAGGTTTTGTTCGAGAAAGGATTAGACATGTCTTATTGATGTTGCCTTACTTGTCTTGCTGAATCTAATGTTGTTGTTTTTCAATTTGTATTGATTTGATGGTCATTAATTTTGATGGATATAAATAAGATCGTCATTTAAATTGAAAACTTATAATTCTATAGGCTACATATTCAGATTATGGATATTTTAGATATGCTCATGTATACATAATTCTGTTGTACTTGTACAATAGGAAAAAAGTGTTTACAAAACATCATTATTGGAATTTAGTCAATAAATCTAGGTCCCTAAGACGTAATTAAGATGACGTTGAAATTAAGTCTGTGGAGAGACGTTGCGTTCACGTTGAAGTCGCGACCACACCCCGAAAAAGACGTCGTAAAAACGTCTTATTAGGACGTCTTTTTTACGTCTGGAAACAGACGTCTTTTTCTGGTCGATATTTGGTTATATGACGTCGTGACCACTATTCAACCAAAAAAAGACGTCTGTGTGACGTCTTTTGCCTGCTGGGTATGGGAAGAGAAGAAATTGCTCAAAATAAGCATTCTCTCCTTTTCCTATAATATTTTTATTCAAGGTTTATTCATTTTTAAAACATTATGCATTTCAATGTTTACTTATTTGCCACTACAGCTTTAAATTATTCTGCTGTGAACCCTTGTACATAAAACCATTATTAACATACATTTTGCAGTCTGTAGCAGCTTTTTAAATTTTGACACCCATCTGCCGTTCGTATTAGTGCATATTAGTAATATTTTCCTTATATAGCCTAAGCATACATCTTTTTTTCTGGGGACTTAAAAGTTAGCCCTTTCCAAAACGGCAGGATTTCACTGTGTTCTGATGCAAAAGCTGCTTATGACGATAAAATTGGTGCCTATATAGGTCATAAAAATTGAGTTTGTGTATGAATAATAGCTTAGAAAATATTGAGACAAAACTAAAGGAGGAAATGCTGATATTTAGCTGTTTCTTCTTTTGTTTCAATGTTTCAAAAATCTTTCATTTATTGATGTGAATAAGGATTAAAACTATCAAACTTTGTGCCGTTTGTGAAAGGGTTAAACTGATACAATTAACCCTTTCCTAAATAAGACCTGGTTTTGATGTCCATAAAAGAAAAAGTCTGGGAAAACATTGAGGCAAAAGAACAAACTGCTGATGACCAGCAGTTTCTCCTTTTGCCTCAATATTTTCTGCTCTTTGTTCTATACAAATTTCTTCTTCAAAAACATGCATTTTGTTGTCTGCAGTAGCTTTCCAATTGGATCATGCTAAAATTTAGTCGTTTTGGAAAGGGTTAAATTACAAAACTTATTTTTTCTCGCTGTTTTTGTAAAGGAACTATGCGCATATGTTCCATGTTTTACAATTTATAGACAAATTCTAGTTAAACGTGCAAAAAAGATGGGTAAAAGATACACTAACCTGTAATGGTGTGATCCGAAACCGATTTCCTAACGTCCCCTGTGTCCGATAACGAGTGGAACAGAAAAGGTTAACGGTATATAATCTATATCACACAGCAACAAGTTTATTACACAAGAACCATCACGTGATCGTGTGAAATCGGGTATCCGATTGTTGCCTAGCAACGATTTACTGGTCTACATCCTACCCTTTATTCTCTTTGCTTTCCCAAACAAGAACTGGTTTGACAGGTTTCCTTGATGGAAAAAGCTTCGGAAACAATGAGGCAAAAGAAGAAAATGCTGATGATCAGCTTTTTCTCCATTCGCCCCAATATTTCCTGGGCTATTACATTCACAATTTGCATATCAATTTATACGAATTTTACCCTCTACAACAACTTTAATTGGTCTAAAATTTCGCTATTTATTAAAAAAATATCTTCGATAACCGTTAACGCACACCCATTTTAAGTTACTGGGAAAATAGGCATACAAAACGGATTTTGTAAATAAAACGCTAATCATTATATTCACACGTAATGACGCTTTTGACGCATCGACCGCATACTAGTTTTGGAAAACTATGGAAAATGAAGATATTGCTTACAGCTGCACATATTTCGTAATATCCAGGCCCGTAGGAAGTAATTTCATATGGGGGGGGGGGCTAAAGCCCTTGTCCTGAATATTGGGGGGGCTAATTTGGATTTTCCCAAATTTTCAGTGTAAAATTAAGAAAATTCGGCTTTTTTGGTCAACATTGGGGGGCTTAGCCCCCCCCCCCCCCCCTAGCCCCCCTGTTCTTACGGGCCTGATATCACACAATGTTTTCTATTGAAAAGTGCAAGAAATGTAAAATAAAATCCGTTTTAATATCTTATTGTAGTCTTTTCATTACTGAATCTGGACAAGTCTAAAATTGTGCCGTTTAGTATCGTATTAAACCCAAGAAAATGATGTTCGTTTTCTCGATTAAAGAGCTTATGGTATCAGCTCAGTTCAAAACTATTGTAAAAAAAGATTTTCCGAAATTCTTTTATTGTATTTTCTTAATCTTTAGGAAGGTATAGGCTACATTATGTGTTCTGTAAAATCAAAAATATATTTATAATTAAAAAAAATATATTTTATCTCTTTAACCTTTTTTGTCTCTTCTGTAAATTTCTATAAAGTGTACAAGTTTACACTATTTTTTTTCTAAGCCCTCGATTTTAATGCTCGATTGATAATATTTCCTTTTCTAATTCTCTCAAAATGACGTCTTTTGACACTAAACAAGATAAAGACATAGGAAAATATTGTGGAAAATGAAGAAATTGCGTTTGACAAACAATTTCTCCATTTCCCACAATGTTCGTTTTCTACCAAGAATAACAAAAAAAAATCATTCTCAATCTTTATTGTCATACTATAAATATTACATAAGGTCGGTTGCGTTCGAGGGCGCTATAACTAGATCTACAAGTTGTTTTCAAACTGGGGTAACGACGTTTTCGGGCTTAGAAGAGGATAAACTTTATAATTGTACATACGACTATTGGCTGTATAACTCGAACCCGGCCTTACGGTAGAAAGCAGCGAAAAGAAGGAAGAACATTATTTTTAACCCTTTCCAAAATAGAGACGCAATTAGATGCCGTAGACAATAAAAGCTTTAACAAGCGGTTTCTTCATTTCCACATTGTTCTCTATGCCAACAATATAACTTTAAAAATTTCTTTACATTGAAAATGTCGTCTGCAACACCTTTCAATTTGGAGCAGTCCATTTTTTTGCCATTTGGGTAAGGGTTAAGCGAGAGGTCTATCCATTTCTCTCAACATTTTCTATCCATACCTTTGCACGGGGTTTGCACATTCTTATCCTAGGTGTAAAAAAGATACGATTCCAATTTTCTGCATTAACCCTTTCCCAAACAAGACCTTGTTTTGACGTCCCTAATAGAAAATGCTTGGGAAAACATTGAAACAAAAGAAGAAACTGCTGATATCCAGCAGTTTCTCCTTTTGTCTCAATATTTTCCGTGGTATATCATACACAAACCATATCTTAACAACATCCCTTTTGACTCTGCAGCAGCTTTCTAAATGGAAAGACCTAAAATTTTGTCGTTTGGTAAAGGGTTAAGGTATTCAATCCCTAATTATCACCAAAGAGTCAAAGGCGAAATTTGAAAAGTGCCAATAATTCCTAAACCGTGTTACATTTCCATTCCAAACATAAGCATTTCGCATGATTTAGCATTTTGAATTAATGCATACTTATGGAAATATTTGACAAAATGTTCCAAATTATCCCTCTAGCACAGGAATATATCTAGTAAAATAATATTTGTAAATTATTTTCTTCTTGAAGCATAAACTTGAAATCTGGCGCGGTGAATCAACTTATGTGAAGAGTATTTACAAGTGTGTGTTATTGGATGCATTTCGTATAGCTAGAAAGTGGTGTTTTTAATTAGGTAAATGAAATACTTCTGTTGACTTTTCAACACTTTTCGTTTTCCCAAATGACAGATAAATTTTGGAATAGGCCTTTCTCGTGAAAAAAGATGAAATTTGCAGAGAGTTACCTTGTAGATGACAAGATCGACAAGATTGCTGTAATCTTAACCCTTTCCCAAACGACAAAAGTTTAGGGTGGTCCAAATTGAAATCTCCTGCACGAAACAAAACATATGTTGATAAAGGTAAGTTTTGTGTAACATATAGCTCAGAAAATATTGACACAAAAATAGAAACTGCTGATGATCAGCAGTTTCTTCTTTTGTCTCAATATTTTCCCAAGCCATTTTCGATTAGGGACGTCAAAACCAGGTATTGATGGGAAAGGGTTAAACGCCTCTCACTTTTGTCACCTGGGCGTAAAGGGTTGTTCCGAATCAACATCAAGGCCGCGGCATTCCAATCAGTAGGCAAAGGGAAGACACGTGTTACACAGCCGAATACACATTTTCTTGTGTAACTTTGATTTCAGTTTAAATGGCTACTGTATACAGACGGACGTATTTTGATGAGGGTATTTATCGCTTCGTTTATTTAGATTTTTCACTCAACTAAACACAATTTTGAAACAATTATATTTTCATTATTTCAGCCTTTTTTGCTAAAATCAAACAGAAAAAAACATACATATACCCTTTAACTCCTTTCCTTCACAATTTTCAGTGAATTTTAATCATTTTTTTTAACAAGAACTAGCGTTATCGTGCCTAATAAAACATTTGAGAAAACACAGAATTGTGATAAGCAGCTTGTTTCTGCCTTCGCATTCATTGATTTATGTGTTATTATAGTTCACCTTAATCCAAATTGATGTCGTCGCCGGCATTTGTTCTTAAATTGGAATCGGACTACTTTTTCATCAAAATTTCGTTATGTCCATGACTTAGTACTATGCTATTTCTGAGCGTTTACTCGAATACAGATAGGTTATATTTTTCACCACATTAATGTTTCGTGGACGCACGAAAGGTAGAACTTTAACCCATTAGGCCTACCAGACGACAGAATTAAAAAAATGTTGCATAATTAAGAAAATTAAAAGTAAAACGAAATTTTACATTTCTGGATCTTTCTGTGTAGAAAACAATTTTGGAAATGAAAAAATTGCATGTTATAAGCAATTTGTTCCTTTTCCGCAACGTTCTTGTGAGGCGTCACTGTGCAGTAAGGGTTAACATTTTCCCATAGGCAAAATTTCAGGGTGGTCCAATTTCAAAGGAGATGCTGAGCCCGATGACAAAATGGATTGCTAAAGAGTATGAATTTGAAAATTTCGAGGCAAAAGGAGAAAATGCATGATAATCATCAGCCTTTTCTTCTTTTGTTTCAATGTTTTCCCAAATTTAATCTATTAGGGATGTCAAAATGAAGTCTTGTTTGGGGAAAGGGTTAAATAATAAGTACAAACAAAACATCTGTCAATTTGACATTGTGGATAAACGAAACTGTTTACCAACAGCTTTTGCTGATTCTATCAGTTAACCCTTTCCCAAACAACAAAATGCGAACGACTAGTATATGCCAATGCTACCAGATCTGAATGCTACTTGTATACATTATAGCTCAGAAAATATTCAGACAAAAGCATAGTTTTTTTTCTTTTTGTCTCAATGCTTTCTTAAAGCTTTTTAGTAAGGGCGCCAAAACCAGGCCTTGTTTCGGAAGAGTTTATTTCGATTTTAATGATGGCAACCTAATGGCCAAAAAGATGTTTTATGTCAGGAATACTAAAATGATTCCAAAAGAGTAAACCTATATTTTTCACATAATTCGAACAACGAGACTAACGAGTCACATAACTATGGACAAAGAGTTAAACATCGGTTTCCAAACAGCAGATGATTGCATTTCAGTGAATTTTTGCATGACAGCTGATAATGGGAAATGTCACAATGTCGAAATTTGTGTATTGAATAGAAAATTAAACAAAAACATTTCTATAAACATAACGTCAAGAGCAAGGGTTTTCATCATGATTTTATGAAATACCGATACCTTTTATTGAACACACAGTCACAATATCATATGATATAATAATGCTATAATGATTATACCATTATTAAGAAGTATATTTTCATCTTTAGTTTGTCAAGAGAAAGGCAACATTCTAGAAATATCATAAGATTGTATTAAGGTCGTGGCTGAATTAGGCTTGTTTTACAAGAGACGCAGTGCAACATATATTCAATATTATTCGCAGGGGGTTGTAAATTTACAACCCCTGATTACCAGAAATGCTAAAATAGAAACTTATGGAATTAGGCTTATTTCTATGCGAAGCAGCATGTTATTTATCCAATATTTTTCGCAGGGGGTTGTAAATTTACAACCCCTGATGACCAGAAATGTTAAAATCGAAAGTTATTGAATAAGGCTTGTTTTTACAAGAAACAGCGCAACATTTATCCAATATTTTTCGCAGGGGGGTTGTAAATTTACAACCCCTATGACTTGAAATTTTAAAATCGAAACTTATGAAATTAGGCTTGTTTTTTCTACGAGAAGCAGCACAATATTCATCCAATATTATACGTAGGGGGTTGTAAATTTACAACCCCTGATGACCAGAAATGTTAAAATCGAAAGTTATGGAATAAGGCTTGTTTTTACAAGAAACAGCACAACATTTATCCAATATTATTCGCAGGGGGGTTGTAAATTTACAACCCCTGATGACCTGAAATTTTAAAATCTAAACTTATGGAATTAGGCTTTTTTAAATGAGAAACAGCTCATCATTTATCCAACATTATTTGAAGGGGGTTGTAAATTTACAACCCCTTTGATGTAAAACTGAAATACTGACTAAATGTTGTTGTTTTTTATTGGTCATTTCTGCAGAGAATTGTCGTCTAATTACCCACAAAAGTGATACCAAAATAGTGCATTTCATAATAAAATCAGTTTTTAAATAATAATTTTGTTAGTCATGTGATCTGTCCGCCATTAAGGTAATGAAGTTAGATAGCGAGCTAGATAAAGTTACATACCTCATAACATTGAAATTCATCGTAACAATGTGAAAAATTAAAGAATTAAATTCTAGATGTTTTATTTTATCTGTGTGGATGACGGTGCAGAAAACTAGAATATAATAAAAAGGATTTTTTCAAATATTTAGAGAAAAAGACAAAACTACATAGATCTATTAGATCTAGATATAGATCAAGATCTAGCATATTTACCCATGTTTCCTAAATGATCTATTCAAACAGCATTTAATTTTCGTCTGTATACAGTATATATATAAGCTTTCGAAGATCTCTATGAATGGTGATGGAAAGACATAATAATGACAAATAAGCCTTTCCATAAAACACGATTTTGAACCAGATTAGATGATCTAGATCACTTCCAAAATTTCAAGGATTACAGGTTTACAAATTCAATAGGAACAAATAAATCTAGATCTTAATTATTTCATTCAAACTAAATGAAAACAAAATTTTGACGAAAATCACCCATTCTCATTTTTTCGGCCGAAAACCACCAGCAAAATTCCAAAATTCCGACTTTACAGAATTACAATATTTTTATTACAATATGATAGTATAATATCTATACGGTAAAAAATAAATAATGGCCACTCCTTTAAAGGTGTCTGTCTTTATCTGCATCAGTGATTTGAAGAACCCCCAAAACTACCATTTAATTTTACGTGACACGACTGTATTATACCAAATCTGGTAAAAAACAATCAAGTAAGTTACAAAGGACGTAACGTTTTGGTAATTCAACAGGCGATTTATAGCTGTATATTAGAAATTCAAGTGACTTGCATAAACTCAAGACATGTAAGAACAAGAAGCACCGCGAGTATGGGATTTATTAGAACTAATGTGCAAAAACAGTCAATATTTAAAACACTTGCTTCTAATTCCTCTCGTAACTTATGATGGAAACAAATTAGTTTATAAGACTAATTATTTCTTTAAGCAATATATGTTCTATCAAACTCAAAACAAATTAGCATGTTTTTGGTAAAAATAGAAAAAATATGTCGGCCTAACGAAATTTGATCCTTTGTCACGTAATATTCAGTGAAAGTAACTGCTTTAGAATCAAGTCCTGTTTTTTTAATTAATAAGAAAGAAATCCAATTCAATCTTCTCCTAAAGCATTAAGCCATTTGGATTTCAGTGTGCGATATCGCCTCTTCCTACAATATTTTTTTCAAATTATCACTATGCAATAAAAACTTACATAATGGTACGGGTTCTCGGTTTTTAAATAGAAACAAAGGCATAGATACCAAGATATAAAGACAAAGATATTTTGTCTGCTACCTGCGTTTCTATCGTTATATTCACTGTCTATCACTATTCGAATTCTTAAGGTATAGATCCTTCAGAAATCTTCTATCTGCATTTGGGTTAATGTATTTAAATTTTGCATGTAGCGTGGACCGCTGGCTCTATCATAGATCACCGCTAATAGAAATGTTTTTTTTTGTGACAAGCACATACGGTATGGGAGGGGGTATACTGCCCGTCTCTTGTGCTTCTTATGTCTTATTTCTTTCTTTAAAGCTGTCCAAATTCTTATTTTCTATAGATATGTCAAGGAATTCATGGAAAGAATATTGAAAATTGTTTCAGTGTCTGAAAGGTTGAGAAGCGGATGTGTAATTTAACTTGACGAAACAGTGAATATTACGTGACGATCCTGATTGCAGCTAAAGGCCTGTTTAAAGGGATAAACATTCAGAACACGCAAGTGTATCAGAGATATACTATTTTTGAGTCTTAATGCAAACTTTAGATATCACACCTGTCAGGAGATTATGATATTGAACCAGTAATGTACATTGCTGTAAATCCAGCAAAATCTTCCTTCGTATTCGGATTACTGTCGTTGAATTTCAAAATGAAAGGAAAAAACCTTAAACTTGACGACATAGTACAAGTACAGGTCATGAATAATAATTAGGTTGTGGTCAAACGAAGTTATGGTCACTTTTGTTTTTCAGTGTCACGTTGTATTCAGTCACGTAAAATTAAAACTTACTTTTTAATCAGGATGACTTAATGTGATTTCAAAATATATTGTGGTACTGTTTGTCAATAGTGTGTATATACTAAAGGCTTTGGTATACTTAAAACTATTTAGACATGGTCTTTACCATAAATGATAAATCGCTGTCACGTACATATTCAAGCGAAAAAGTCCGACACTTGGTGGAGGTATTTCAAATGGCGACCATGAAGTAAATACTTCCATTATTTGGATACACATGTTCTGGGGCAATAGCTATATGGATAATTGATTTAAAAAAGCGGTAAGTGGTATGAATTTGCTTCTGTTGTTAATTTAGTGCGCATACAAAAACATAGTCACGTAGAATTCGCCTGAGTTGTGACAGAGCAAAAAAAGACATTTTTTATGTTCGTGAAGTTGGCAGACCAGCAGACTAGCAGACTGGCAGAGTGAAGTTGGCAGACCAGCAGACTAGCAGACTGGCAGAGTAAAGTTGGCAGACCAGCAGACTAGCAGAGTACATGTGCTTATATGGCAAAAATGCCCTAGGAAACAACACAAAAATCATTTTGAAATAATTTTGTAACTTTCCAGCACACTAGCAGAGTAGATGAAAAAAATAATTTCCTTCGTGTAATGGCATTTTGGACCGGATAAACACTTTTTAACGTGTTTCTACGGGAAATTACTCCTTAATACACGAAAAATCATCATTTTACATCGATTTTGCAATTTTCTTAATCGGATGTCACACTTGCAAATTAGCATATTTGAACCGTTTCTTTCTTGAAAATGCGTTTTTGAGATGCATAAAAGCTTCCTAGTGCCAAATTAACGCTTAAAACACGAACACATGTCATCTCATTTTTGGTCTGCCATTCGGCTGGTCTGCCAGCTTCACATTTCCAGCAGACTAGCAGACCAAAATGAAAATTTTATTTTCTTTAATGTAGTGGCTTTTTTGACCGAATAAACACTTTTTAACGTGTTTTTACGCTAATTACCCCTTGATACACGAAAAAAATCGTCATTTTACATCGAATTTTCAACTTTCTCTTTTTGATGTCACACTTGCAAATTAGCGAATCTGAACAGTTTCTTTCGGGAAAATGCATTTTTGAGATGAATAAAAGCTTCCTAACCCCAAATTAATGCTTAAAACACGAAAACATGTCATCTCATTTTTAGTCTGCCAGTCGGCTGGTCTGCCAGCTTCACATTTCCAGCAGACTAGCAGACCAAAATGAAAATTTTATTTTCTTTCATGTAGTGGCTTTTTTGACCGAATAAACACTTTTTAACGTGTTTTTACGGCGAATTACTTCTTGATACACGAAAAAATCGTCATTTTACATCGAATTTTCAACTTTCTTTTTTTGATGTCACACTTGCAAATTAGCGAATCTGAACAGTTTCTTTCGTGAAGATGCATTTTTGAGATGAATAAAAGCTTCCTAACCCCAAATTAATGCTTAAAACACGAACACATGTCATCTCATTTTTAGTCTGCCAGTCGGCTGGTCTGCCAGCTTCACATTTCCAGCAGACTAGCAGACCAAAATGAAAATTTTAATTTTTTCATGTAGTGGCTTTTTTGACCGAATAAACACTTTTTAACGTGTTTTTACGGCAAATTACCCCTTGATACACGAAAAAATCGTCATTTTACATCGAATTTTCAACTTTCTTTTTTTGATGTCACACTTGCAAATTAGCGAATCTGAACAGTTTCTTTCGTGAAAATGCGTTTTTGAGATTAATAAAAGCTTCCTAACCCCAAATTAATGCTTAAAACACGAAAACATGTCATCTCATTTTTAGTCTGCCAGTCGGCTGGTCTGCCAGCTTCACATTTCCAGCAGATAAGCAGACCAAAATAAAAATTTTATTTTCTTTCATGTAGTGACTTTTTTGACCGAATAAACACTTTTTAACGTGTTTTTACGGCAAATTACCCCTTGATACACGAAAAAATCGTCATTTTACATCGAATTTTCAACTTTCTTTTTTTGATGTCACACTTGCAAATTAGCGAATCTGAACAGTTTCTTTCGTGAAAATGCATTTTTGAGATGAATAAAAGCTTCCTAACCCCAAATTAATGCTTAAAACACGAACACATGTCATCTCATTTTTAGTCTGCCAGTCGGCTGGTCTACCAGCTTCACATTTCCAGCAGACTGGCAGACCAAAATGAAAATCTTATTTTCTTTCATGTAGTGGCTTTTTTGACCGAATAAACACTTTTTAACGTGATTTTACGGCAAATTACCCCTTGATACACGAAAAAATCGTCATTTTACATCGAATTTTCAACTTTCTTTTTTTGATGTCACACTTGCAAATTAGCGAATCTGAACAGTTTCTTTCGTGAAAATGCATTTTTGAGATGAATAAAAGCTTCCTAACCCCAAATTAATGCTTAAAACACGAACACATGTCATCTCATTTTTAGTCTGCCAGTCGGCTGGTCTGCCAGCTTCACATTTCCAGCAGACTGGCAGACCAAAATGAAATTTTTATTTTCTTTCATGTAGTGGCTTTTTTGACCGAATAAACACTTTTTAACGTGATTTTACGGCAAATTACCCCTTGATACACGAAAAAATCGTCATTTTACATCGAATTTTCATCTTTCTTTTTTTGATGTCACACTTGCAAATTAGATAATCTGAACAGTTTCTTTCGGGAAAATGCATTTTTGAGATGAATAAAAGCTTCCTAAACCCAAATTAATGCTTAAAACACGAAAACATGTCATCCCATGTTTAGTCTGCCAGTCCGCTGGTCTGCCAGCTTCACATTTCCAGCACACTGGCAGACCAAATGAAAAAAAAATTCTTTCATCTGGAGGCTTGTTTGACCGAATAAAGACTTTTAAACGTGTTTTTACGGCAAATGACCTCTAAATACACGAAACATCATCATTTTACATCGATTTTGAAACTTTCTTACTCTGATATCACACTTGAAAACTTAAAACACGAACAAATCATCACTTGAGAGGATGAAAAAAAAGGTTACGACGACTGAATTCGCTGTAAACAACGTTGCAATTACGCGCGCTTTTTATGACGTCATTTAAAGTTTTCGTCACGGAAAGGCACGTGCGTAAGATCTGAATACCTTCTCAGCGGGCAGATATCGCACATCTATCCGCTTCTTTGAGCATAGTCCGAACGATATCTCATTCTCTCTAGTCGCAAATATTACTATTTACGGTAATAAAATGTATTATTAAATTATAAGGAATGAATGCAATTTTATTTATTTCATGCAGGTATGAAAAATAAAATCTAATCATACTTTTGTATGAAGCGCTTCGAGGATTCATACAGTGTGATTAGATTTTAATTTTCATACCTGCATGAAAAAAATAAAATTGCATTCATTCCTTAACTAATGACAATTACATTTTTAAAGGATAGTGACCGTTGTTGATAGTAATTTTACTTGACATCCAAACGGTGAAACACACATGTTCATGATTTTCCTAATTTTAACATGGGTTATCTGCAACTGAATGTTAATAATAGCTAATTTTGATTATGTTGATTATTGAACAATTAAGATTAATCTTGGACACAGTGTATGTGAATATAAGATCTAGGATGATTTCGATTTTCGGTCTAATGTGTATAGATACCCATGACTTGTATGCCATTGATCTTGACAAATTTACAGTTTGACTATTTCCTACTTTGTTTATAGTCTAGCATCTACAATTATTGGACCATTATGACTCAAGCTGGAAACATAAGTCCTATGGTAATTTTTAATGCAAGGTTGATTGTATTGTTAACTATCAAATTAAACATCATGTTTTCATATCAGTACTGGATAACTAGTAAACAATATTGTCCTCTTACCAGTATCCCGATGGATAGTTAAAGTTAAATCTGTTTAACATGCATCCTTTACGAAAAACTAACATTTTACAGCATAAAGCCCTTTAACCCTTTCCCAAATGACAAATTTTGAGGGTGGTCCAATATGAAAGGAGTTGCAGACTACAAAATAATTGATCTCAAAAGTAGAAAGTATGTATGTAATAGCTTAGAAAATTTTGAGACAAAAGGAGAAACTGCTGGTTATCAGCAGTTTCTTCTTTTGTCTCACTGTTTTCAAAGCCATTTCCATTAGAGACGTCAACTCCAGGTCTTGTCTTGGAAAGGGTTAATACATAAATGTTTTTGTTTCGTTTCGAATAAGCATTTGTAGATGGTACTATAGAAGTTTTAACGATTTGAATAACTTTGGTTTACATGGTATTTTGCTTTCTAATTGTGATAAGTTATATAAAGCGATAAGAGTAATGCGGAAGACTAATATTACTTGCTTTTTAGCTCACCTGAATACGAAGTGCTCAAGGTCGGCTATTGGGGTCGCTTTTTGTCCGTCGGCGTCCGTCCGTCCGTCTATCCACATTTTGGTGTTAACGCTCTAGCAACCACAAATATCGATCAATCTTAACTAAACTTTGTCAAACCATGTATGACCATTAAGTTCTCGGATAAGTTCGATTTTGAGTCAGATCGAACAAGGAAGTCGGGAGTTATTTGCCCTTGAACGTCAAAAATAGCTAGTTTTGACTTGGTTACCACTCTAGTATCTATAAATATTGACAAATCCTAAATAAACTTCATCAAAATATGTATAACCATAAGTTCTCGGATGAGTTTGATTTTGAACCTGATCCGACGAGGAAGTCGGGTATTATGTGCACTTGAACATCAAAAATGGCTAGTTTTGACTTTGTTACCACTCTAGCATCTACAAATATTGACCGATCAAGACAAAACTTTGCCACAATGTAGGTAACTATAAGATCTTGGATGAGTTTGATTTTCAATGTGATCGGAGCAGGAAGTCTGGAGTTATGTGCCCTTGAGTTTGACAAAATTGCTGTTTTCGACTTTGTTTATACATTCATTGACCAATCAAGACAAAACTTGGCCACAATGTTGGTGACAATAAGATCCTGGATGAATTAAATTTTCAGCTTGAGTTGACCAAAAAAATAACTAAGAGTTATTGGCCATTGATTTTCAAACAATTACCGTTTTCGACTTTATTTTCACTCTAACAAACACAAATATGGACATCAAGACACAACTTCGTCGCAAGTTTTTCTCGACCATAAGACCTTAATTGTTTTAATTTGTCAGATTGATCGGACTAAAAAACAGAGTTGTGTGCCCTTGACGGTGATAATTTTACTGTTTTCGACTGCTATTCCAGTTTTCAGCTGCATCATAATCTCGCATCTTAATTTATGTGCTTTTGAACTTGACAACATTTTGACTCTCATTCTATCTCGGTGCAGTTGAGCGATTAAGGACAATCATGGTCCTCTAGTTCCGCTTCCCCTCATTTTCTTTTCGTGAAATATGATAAACAGTTCTGTCTCATTATGTCGTCTTCAAACATATTAATTCGGACAATCTCGTACCATCTAGGAAAGTGTTATGCAAGAAACAAAAATAAACAGTATTATACAGTTCTATCACCATGATAAGTTTTCTTCTTATCGATGCTTTTCAGCGAAAATCTCGTAACTGCAACTTGCTTAAAGCTGCGGTTACGAGGTTTTCCTTGAAAAGCGACGCTATTTTGTATTACTTTCTTTTATATATATATTGATCGTTTGTATGGAAATTTTATCTCCAATATTGGAGGAATTAAAGGAAAAAAAACTATAATAACTTGGTTTACAGTCAATATTAATTGATTTGAACAAAACCGAGACTCATGTCATCGTAGTTCAGTGGACCGATTAAGGGCCACCTCGACCCTCTTGTAATTTCTCTTTGCTATAATAACGACATGTATGAACCCTTTTCCAAACGGCAAAATCCTAGGATGGTCTACTTCAAGAGTGGTTACACACGATAAATAAGTGTTGATAAAGATAAGATTTGTGCAAAATATTGCACAGAAAATATTGAGATAAAAGGAGATACTGCTGGTTATCAGCAGTGTCTTCTTTTGTCTCAATGTTTTCCCAAACCGTTTTAATAAGGGACGTCAAAGCCAGGTATTGTTTGGGAAAAGTTTAAATAATATCCTCTAAACTTGAATTAAATATAAAAAGAAGTTCAGACATGTGGTCGCTTTAAACCCTTCATTACTTTCTAATTCAAGAATAAATCGCATTCAGTAAATACTTGTGCCTTTCAAAAGCAATGTTTTCAAAAGCCTTTACTCGAACAGCGACGAATTGAATTAAATAAAGATGTAAAGATACATTTCACACACATGTAAGATATGAAATTGATATGAGCTGTCTCTTTAATGATGTAATGGACATATAAGAATTAGCAAGCAATGGAATTGGAAATGAAATAGATGGGATGTATTAGAACATTGGGTATATAAAATGTACACACTTTTTTGCAAACATTTATCCCAGAAAGACATTATTCTGATGTCACTGATAGGAAAGGCATAGAAAACATTCGGACAAAAAAGTTACTGCTGATCAAAGCAAACCCTTTCTCTGTCAACACCATATTCTGTTATCTGCAATAACTTTCAAGTTGGACCGCCCTGATTCTTTTGCACTTTAGGAAGGGTCAACATATGATAGAAAAATATTGAATTATTTCATTTCAATGAGAAACAAAAAAAAGCATTGGTCTGCGAGAAAGGGACTGATATGCATTTGCCGATAAGCCATCTACGATAAAGGGAGCTATATCAATGACAACTACCGGTATATACTTCTGTTGTCAATGACTTAAAGAGGTGCCACGTTTAGGTCGAATGTCAAGGTCGAAATAATGCCTTGATTTACTGACAACAATTTTTAGTAAAAAGGCGTAGTGGAAGTAGGCCGCATTTGTATGCTTGTCGAAAAATGTAGTAGTCCCAATCCAAATCAATGTGTGTTGAAAAAGACATAAAGTCTCGCCAAAGGCAGAAGGTTTTTATTCAAAAGCCATGATATTATCGATGAAGAAGGAGAACAAGCTGGTTTTAAGCAATTTCTTCTACTCTCTCAATGTTTTGCCTAGTCTTGCTAATACGGTCAAAGCTTGATTGCAGGAAGAAGGAAGTCGGTGTAATATTAAACTACGTGAGGCAAAAGGAGAAAATGATAATTGTCAACATTTTCATCTTTCGTCTCAATGTTTCCCATCCACTATGGTTGTCAAAACAAGGGTTTTCATGCCCCCGTTTCGAAAGGTCGGGAGCATATTGATTTATTCGTGTCCGTTCGTCCGTCCGTCTATCTGTCCATCTGTCCGAAAACTTAACATAAAAATTGTGTCTTTGCTTCAAAAGTATTCACCATACAAAGCTCTATTTTGGTGTGTAACTTTCTGTCAATGATATCTTTCTGTTCAATACAATGTGACCATCCTCAAGGTCATCCGTTAATTCTTATCAACCCTTTACACAAAAAATTGCCATTACTGTGGTAATAGGTTAAGGTAACACGAGAAAATGCTGATCAATGGACAATTTGGAATACATTCCATACATAACTTTAAGCTCTTTTGGATCAATTTCACCTGTGGCATCGATTTAGGTAATTTTAACATTTTTAATCTTTGTAAAACAGAAAAATTTTAGTATGCTCAAATTTAAAGCGGGTTGCAGATGACGAGATAAGTGACATCAAAAGCATAACATGTGTATGTTAAAGCACAGTTAAAATTGAGGCAAAATGAAATATGCCTTTTGGGAGAAGCTTTGTTCAGTGATGAATCACGCCAAACACAAAAACGTGTGAGAACCTGCACGGATCTGTAGACGTACATGCGGGCGCTACTTGCACGGTATTGAAGTCGATCGTTTCCGTCGTGGGTCTGTCATGTTTAGGGCAGGATAAAACATAACGGAAAGCAACAGGGGTCCGTAATACCAACAATCTTATGTTCACGGTTTCGTGTTTAATGTGTCAGAAGACGCCCGATTGCACGAGAAATCCGATTGGGCCGATCAGGTTTTTTGTTACAGGTTTTACGCAAAATATAATCGTACGATCGTTGATAATACAGGGAACCCTGAGGTCGGTTTTATCTAAACATTTAAGTCGTATTTTTGACTTACCAATGTCTGTCGATTAAACCAACAATCGCATAACCCAGGTTTTGATAAAATGGCGATACGCGTTTCTTACCCTAAACTTGTCGTAAGTCGTCGTTAAGTCAAAAATAAGTCTTAAAGTGACATTTCAAAATTATTTTTACATAAAATTTACTTTTATTCTATCTGAAAGAGCATGTTTTCTAATGAAAATTCTGATAATTTCAAGCTAAAATATTGAACGAGAAATATATATTTTTGTGCAAAATTAAACAAATTATTGTGGACAACAGTTCAGATTTATATAGAATTTGTCATTTCTGTCTCAACTTTGAAGGCGTATGTTTCGCCTATAAATAACGACTTCAAAAAACTGATAGCGTTTCTACGCATTAGACTTAACAATCTTTGCATCAAGACATATTTTTAAAAAATGAAATAAATGTGAAATGTCACTTTAAATGTTTTGATGAAATAGGCACCTTGTTGTTAAAATAAACGTAATTAATGAATCAGACGGATATCCCTCTTCTAGTTGTTTTTAAACGCAACCTCTGTGTTGTATAGGCAAATGATTCTTCTTTGAATGAATGGGTTTAGGCTAAAAACGTGCCATTTACAGTTTGCGAAATGATCCATGCAGCTTTTAAATAGGAAGTGGCGTAGGAAGGTTTGTAATATTGGGGGGGCAAACGTTCTAGTAAATGGAAAAAATAGTTGTTTTATGGGGGGCATAGGGGGGGCCAGACCCCTTTTTCAAATTATTGGGGGGCCAGGCCCCCCTGGCCCCCCTTTTCCTACGCCTATGATAGGTCATTCTTTACACCAGATTTTGCTTTGATGAAAAGATAAATATACAAAATCAAACACAGTTGTGCATGGACATTGTGGTTGGTATATTATAAAGTTATCCATTAACAAAATTAGAACACCGATATTAACAAAAGGGGAAGACAGCGTAAGTTTTGAATCCACGACATCCGAATTTAGACAGGATCGCGCTATAAAAAAGCGGTAGTATTACATACATATACTTTATTTCATATGAGGCAGCTTTAGGTTTTATGATAATAAATTACATGCGTGAGCTTTTTTTTAAAATAACAATTCATTAATATGTTTTATATGTGTACTACTATGATACAAGTCTTTTTGGAGAATGTTACGCTATATGCGAAATATGAATACATTTTGTACAAAGGCAACTGTCAGATAAAAGGAAATCCGTAATAATCTTCACGTATTACATTGAGATGCCCCCACATCCTGCAAATTTCTGTCAGTTTCGTAATTGTATTCTATTTCGTACTAACTCGCAAATCTCTAATAAGGATTGTTCTAATCTGATATTAATTGTTTTAAAGCAGATCTTACCCAAACAAACACACTGTAGATTTTTTTGCTTTGCATCATCTATAGTACAACATCAGAATAAAATAAGACCCAAATCCGAAGAAATTGAATGCTGTTTTAAAAAATCAAAGCTAACTACCTCACAGAGACTTTTTATGACTCCCTTAAGTTAGTGGCTTTAAATATTGTGGGAAATGAGGAAATTGCTTTTAACAAGTATTTTCTTCGGTTCCCTAAATGTTTTAGGCAAAGAGAGACCAAAAATGTAGAATACCACTCACCTGAGATTATGGTCTGTGCTATTTTTGAAGTTGGACAAGTCTAACTGTTGGCGTTTTCTGATGAGTTTATTTTAATAAGAAGGATGTGATATTTAAAGCCCTTCTTACAAATTGTCGTAGGTGCTCATGTGTGCGGTTTGCGTCAAAGCATAGGCATAGTCATGCGATGCACGCACGTGAAACGTACGATTTTGGTGGATGCAGTCACGACGCAGACTGCACGTAGCAAAGAATTGAGCGGATTTACCATAATGCTTTACTCTTTGTATATATAAAGTAAAGCACTAAGGTGTACTCAAAGATTTCGGTTTGAGTATAGTTGGCGCAAGATCGTATGGCACATGTTCACATTTTGTCCAAATGTAAACAAAACAGTGTTGTATAAAAGATGAATATATTCTTAATAAGTTGTGACGTAGACATGTCGAAAATTTATGTACAGTGAAAGAGCGGTATACTCACTGTTCAGAGTTTTCTGCGTTTTATCGAACAATGTTTTGTTTACATTTGAACTAAACGTAAATATATGCCATACGATCTTGCGCCAACAATAATTCGGAACGGCCGATCGTATTTACAAGTATGTATTCGTAAACATGGTAAAGAACTCTTACACAATCGTATATAAATTGAAAATATCGACAATGCTCGTAACGATTCGCGCTACGGGGAAATGTTTTGACATGTAAAAAAAATATTACGAATGATCAAGGGATAAATGTTCCGTTATTCGCTTCTAATTTCGTAAATTCACATCAGTCAATCGTCGCAAAGACACGTGAGTGATTCACGAAATATAATGCAATTTTACAAATATATACGACCCTGGATGTTAAAAAACGCTCTTATTTTAGCGGACGAGAATTGACATGGCAGAGTATTCCATTCGATTAGCATGGGCTGCTCTGCCAGGTCAATCCTCGCCCGCAATATATGAGATGCCAAGTATGATACTAAAACAGACAAGGCTTGTGAGGCTTATGAGGATTATGTTTGATGGATAAGCTGCAAGAGGACTGTACGAAACCTGGTAAAACCGTGTGTGAATACCGTCTTATGAGGATAAATATTGATCTAAAATACTTTAAGTGCCTTTTGCGAAATCATTGCTCATATACTTTACTTCTATACTAAAGGAAAAAGAAACGCAACATAAACATAAATTTGATCATAGGTTTGGTTTTTGTCTTTCTCAAGATCACGCTATTGCGAGTACTTCTTTCAATGCATAGTAAGATTTCATCATTTGACTTTCTATTGTCAAAATATCATCGGGGTCACAGATTGCACGTGCCTTAAATATGCGTTTAAATGAGAGCGATTTGGTGTCAATGTTAAATGCGTTCTTGAACGCACTCCAATATGACGTTAACGATTCCTGGTTGAAATTTGATTGCTGTACTGTCCATGAATAGCGTAAACAGTTTTTCCCAATAAGAGAATTCCTTTCCGTAGGTAAAATAAGCGTATGTTATTGTCCTAACGTTGTGACGTTAGACGTTGACGACCGCTTTTCGGGCGACCGTCAGTTGTTCCGTTCGTTCTAAGATTACGAAGTAATCTCGAGCAATTTTTTGTCAACCGATGTACTCCAAAGTCACCAACAATTGCGGGTTGAGATGTTCCATTCGTAAACATCACAATTGCTGACGGACGACGTCTATGATTGAATAAGTTACAAAATGATATTAGGAATTAGACCCAAACAAAAATCATTGCTTTTTGTCGAGTCGACGTCCATCTACACAAATCAATTTTTAAGACTTTTATGCAAAGTTTGGGTATTTGAAGGTTTGAACGTGAGAGACGTATAAACGTCTATTTTGAGGTTATCTCACAGGTAAGACATGTTCTAACGTAAACACAAAGATCAATATCAAAATACACTTCCCTGTAAAAATCAGTAACAACTTTGACTCAATAACATAACAAAAATTAAGAAAAATATCAAAAAAATAGTTGTTGCGTTTCTTCTTTCCCCCAGTATATTTACACTGGTGGTGAACTCGGCCAAAGCGAGGGACATATTTTCGCGAACAATGTATTCCGTCGGTGTTGTTATAAAATCTTGTAACTACGGCTTCATCTAAGCCGTAGTTATGAGATTTTATAACAACTCCGACGGTTTGTCAATACATAACGGTGAACCCGGTCTATTTTTATAAAAAAAATCATTACAATAAGAGTTAAAGATCTTTAAACTCACATTTAAACGCAAAATATCTATACCTTGTTGTAGCGAAAAACGTCCATCGCTTTGGCCGAGTTCACAACCAGTGATCTAGTATACTAAGCTTTATCTGTAAATGGCATTTTTAAATTTCATTCAATTTTATATGAATTCGTGAGTGAGTCAGAATTGTTGAAAAATAAATTATTTTATGATGGTGAACATATTTTTTCATGATGGGCTAAAAGATTAACGATTGGATTTGCAGATAGTATTAAAAAGACATTTACAGATTTTTTACTCTTATTTGAATTGTCAAAATTGTGTGTTTAATCATGGAAAAGCTATAAAATATCTAAATCTAAATAGAGCTCAAGATAGAACACTTTGAACAATTCAAGTTACAAAGATCATTAGCTGCAACCCAGACCAACAAAAGATTGGAGAATATTGTCAATTTAGTGCAACTTTTATCTACAGAGGAAACAGAGAGTAGGCCTAAAAAATGCACGATAAAGCGGTGTTTAGATTCAACAAGCAAAAAATTGTATCTAAAATTAAAGGGCATATAGGCTTCCTCAAGAGAACGTCTTCACCAAACCATTTTTAGCTCTAAAAGTATTAGGGTTAGCACTATATTTACGCCTTTTTACTTTCCTAAACGGCAAAAATTTGGATTGTTTGAATCTGACAGGACTTGCAGACGATTAAATGATTGCTGTAAGAAGTGAAAATTATGTAAGAAAGAATTGCATTGCTGAATATAGCAAGTTCTTCTTTTCCGTCAAAGTTTTCCCAGAGATTGGAAGTCCAAACTAGGTCTTGTATGGAAAATGGTTAAGGGGCTGGTTTTGAAGGAATTGTTTGTTGATACAATTGTCTAACCGAATGTCAATTTCTCATTAACGAGGCTTCTTTTTCAAATCAATAACAGTAATCATTCCTAAATTAGTCGGAAATATAGCCAAACAAAATTAACCCGTGTCAACTTAATTTTAGTGCGCAAAGTAAGTAAATTGAATTTCTACACAAAACCTTACCGTAGTGGGGCCATTACATTACAGATGTTCCGGATTGATATTGGTGGACTATACAAGACCGGAAATATCCGGATTTTTAATTGATCTCGGGTTAGAAAGCATTTCCGCATTTAAAAGTGTTTATTCGGTAAAAACAGCCACCAGATGAAAGAAATTAAAATATCCATTTGGTCTGCCAGTCTGCTGGAAATGTGAATCTGGCAGACCAGCAGACTGGCAGACTTGAAATGAGATGACATGTTTTCGTGTTTTAAGCATTAATTTGGGGTTAGGAAGCTTTTATTCATCTCAAAAATGCATTTTCACGAAAGAAACTGTTCAGATTCGCTAATTTGCAAGTGTGACATCAAAAAAGAAAGTTGAAAATTCGATGTAAAATGACGATTTTTTCGTGTATCAAGGGATAATTTGCCGTAAAAACACGTTAAAAAGTGTTTATTCGGTCAAAAAAGCCACTACATGAAAGAAAATAAAATCTTCATTTTGGTCTGCTAGTCTGCTGGAAATGTGAAGCTGGCAGACCAGCCGACTGGCAGACTAAAAATGAGATGACATGTGTTCGTGTTTTAAGCTTTAATTTGGGGTTAGGAAGCTTTTATTCATCTCAAAAATGCATTTTCACGAAAGAAACTGTTCAGATTCGCTAATTTGCAAGTGTGACATCAAAAAAAGAAAGTTGAAAATTCGATGTAAAATGACGATTTTTTCGTGTATCAAGGGGTAATTTGCCGTAAAAACACGTTAAAAAGTGTTTATTCGGTCAAAAAAGTCACTACATGGAAGAAAATAAAATTTTCATTTTGGTCTGCTAGTCTGCTGGAAATGTGAAGCTGGCAGACCAGCCGACTGGCAGACTAAAAATGAGATGACATGTTTTCGTGTTTTAAGCATTAATTTGGGGTTAGGAAGCTTTTATTCATCTCAAAAATGCATTTTCACGAAAGAAACTGTTCAAATTTGCTAATTTGCAAGTGTGACATCCGATTAAGAAAATTGCAAAATCGATGTAAAATGATTATTTTTCGAGTATTAAGGAGTAATTTCCCGTAGAAACACGTTAAAAAGTGTTTATTCGGTCCAAAATGCCATTACACGTAGGAAATTATTTATTTCATGTACTCTGCTAGTGTGCTGGAAAGTTACAAAATTATTTCAAAATAATTTTTGTGTTGTTTTCTAGGGCATTTTTGCCATATAAGCACTTCTACTCTGCTAGTCTGCTGGTCTGCCAACTTCACTCTGCCAGTCTGCCAGTCTGCTAGTCTGCTGGTCTGCCAACTTCACTCTGCCAGTCTGCTAGTCTGCTGGTCTGCCAACTTCACTCTGCCAGTCTGCTGGTCTGCTGGTCTGCCAACTTCACTAACATCATTTTTTTTCAAAACAGCGAATTTATTTTATGATTCCAGGTAATTTTATCATATTTTATACACCACGTGTCGAATGAAACACATTCTGCGTATATCGCCTTCTGGACAGAGATTTACCAACCTTTTGAAATTCGGAAAATTGGGTTGTGACACTGATTTTTACGGGGGGTCGTGTAATATAATCGCTGGTTAAGATCAAACGGAAGTTTATATCGCCCTTGTTTGATATGAATTTATCAGATATATTGTTAAAGCGACATTTCACATTTAATTCATTTTTTAAAAGTATGTCTTGATTCAAAGATTGTTTATTCTAATGCGTAGAAATGCTATGAGTTTTTTGAAGTCGTTATTTATAAGCGAAAAATACGCCTTTAAAGTTGAGCAGAAATAACAAATTCTATATAAATCTGAACGGTTGTCCACAACAATTTGTTTAAGTTTAGAACAAAAATATATATTTCTCGTAAACGGTTCAGTATTTTGGCTTGGAATTTTCAGAATTTGCATGAGAAAACATGCTCTTTCAGATAAAATAAAAGTAAAACTTATGTAAAAATGATTGTGAAATGTCACTTTAAGCAAAAATATGGCATGCAGAACAAGTACTTTTACACTAACGATGTCCCTTTCCAATGGTTAGAATGCTTGTGACACGTTTTCGGCCCAAAAAAATGAGAATGGGTGTAATTCTAATTTAGAACATGTTGGCCACAGCATTTTCATCTTTTCTTTAATAAAGTAGATCTATATTAGGTTATCAAAATTGCAGATATAGCCTGCAACTAGTTAGATCTATTCCTCGTGCGGGTTAGTGAAACTTTTTGTCAGTTTGAGAAGAACTCCTCCACTAGGAATATAGCTTCCCAACAGAATTAAAATGAAAGTCCCAATATGAACAGCTTCGGAAACATTGTGACAAAAGAAGATAAATTGCTGATGCTGTCTTTTTCACCCTTTGTCTAAATATTTTGTGTTGTACATTTATTCGATCAACATCCCTTTGGTCGCCTCCAAAAGCTTTCAAATAGGAAGAGTGTGTTTTTGTTGCTTGGGAGAAGGTTACTCAACAAAACAGGTAGGGCCTAGCTAGATTGCAAGACAAGCTCTTTAATATCGGCCTTTCTAACATTCTGTCAGCCGTTGAGACTGTTATAATCAATCAATTCTAAAATTACACAATGGTCTTTACGTCCCTATCAGAAAGATTGTTTGAAAACATTGAGAGAAGGAGACTTCTCTCATAACCCCATGAAAGGTTAGGCTGTTCGCATTGAAAATATTTTCCCCCGTGGTGTGCCTCAAATAAGTCTTATGACGTCATAAAATCAATAAGAGAGGCGACTTAAGGGAAATAGATACATGTATACATGTACCCCGTGAGCGATTTTTTTTCTCAAGTCGAACATTTTTATCATTTGAACAATCCATTATTTCTCTTCGTTTTCCACGGTTGGATTAATATTCATTTTGCTTTAATTATGCCTCAAATATCCTAGAAAACCCCGGAATGAATGTAAATTTGTCAACAGCTTCGCATTCGAGTACTGAGAAATTGATAATCTTCAGTACTCTAATGTCGGCGGCAAGGGAGGTAATTATGTAAAAACTGATTTCTGGATTCGTCTATAAGTGGATATCTGCCGGACTAAAAGGTTTTGACTGTGAATACTTCTTTTTTACTGAGTCTTTCTGGTCCGAGGATCCCGTGCTAACGACGTAATCAATAACTTCATGCTTCCTTTGTTGAATTTGACTGAAGAAATAGTCAAGGAAATGTCCTTGAATTAAGCCATTAGTTTAGTCGCTCCTTATGTCTCTGAATACCAACCTGTCCTCAAGAGCGATATCTAATGGACACATCGTGCTGATTGCATGATAAAATGTAAGAAACTCGTAAAATTCTAGTTGAGGTAACTTGAGATAAGTAAGAGTAAGGTTCATAAATTAAGCCATAAATATATCGCCTAAATGAGTCGTTTTTCAAAATTAAAAAAAGTTATCTAAAGCTATGGTCACACATAGCCGGTTTTACGATACGGGTCCACACGAAACTACAACCGTGTCGACCCGTGTCGACCCGTTTCAACCCTTATTGACCCGTATCGCCACCCGTTAAGATTCCGTGTGCGGTTTGTAAAAACGATACGGCAGCGAAAATATTTTGACTATGTTCACTTCCGTGTACGGCAACCCGGCTCATACCGCATCGACCCTTTTCAACGCGTATCTACCCCTATCGTATGGCGTATATCATTCTTGTACCGAATAATGACCTCATGTCTAGCGGTACAATGCACGTGAACGGCATGGAGTCACATACACACTCTATTACGCCGGCGGTACGGTGCGGACCGGTTTTGGTAGTATTGACGAGATACGTCGTCGATATATCGACGCATCGGCCGATGTAAAAGCGATCTTTGTATGATTGGCGGGTTTTGGTCACACCGGGAAATTTTTCGGCGAACAGTTGGACAGACATTGTTGATTGATCGACGACTTTGCCGACGAAAGCAGTATTTTTGTATGATCCGTAAGGTGTCGGCTTTTCAAGTTACAATCAACTGATCAATCGGCGACTTTCTCACGTTTGAAGATGTCGGTAAAGTGTCGATGATTACTCGGCTTTTTAAATATCGTCGACATGTCTTGACTCATTTACCCTGTCTGAAATTATGTCGTTGACATCTCACAGAGCCTAATTCGATATACTGCAATGTGTTCCCTGTCGGGTCTTGTTCGGCGACGTGCATACCAACTGCTTACTCGCAGATACAAAGAAATAACCCAAGCTTCTGTAAAGGCCTCACTTTTATGTGACTATTCCGACGGAGCTAATGATAATGCGGAATCGTCGACATTTTGACAATTTTTAGCTCGGTGGAGTCTTATATCAACGTTTTCTTGACCGGCAAGGTGTCTGCCACAACACGCCGTCGCGTCACCGGCATAGCAACGTCTTAACATCATATTGTATTTAGTGATGAAAATGCTGTAAATCGCCGTCACAAAATAGCCAGGATCAATGCTTGTCCTTTAGTAGCCGCTTGACAAAAATATCTCTCGGTCAAAATATCATCGACAGTCGTCTACTCTTCATCGAAAACAAAAAAATACGAATAAGATATTAAAAATAAAGAGGAAATGATAATAATGATAATAATAATAATAATAATAATAATAATAATAATAATAATAATAATAATAATAATAATAATAATAATAATAATAATAATAATAATAATAATAATAATAATGATAATAATAATAATAATAATAATAATAATAATAATAATAATAATAATAATAATAATAATAATAATAATAATAATTATGATGACGATGATGATGATGATGATGATGATGATGATGATGATGATGATGATGATGATGATGATGATGATGATGATGATGATGATGATGATGATGATGCTGCTGCTGATGATGATGATGAAATTCCGGAATTCCTTTTCGTACTCTGACTGCAAGGAAATGGGGCTTTTGTTTCTATCTGAAAGGGGTACGTACGGGTCAATACGTTGAGACACGGGTCCACACGGGCGATGACACGGTATTGAAATTCGTGCAGATTTTTTAACAAGACCAAAAATTTTATAAAACCGTATCATCGCCCCGAAATTCACACGGAATTGATACGGGTTACGATACGGGTCAATAAGGGTTGAAACGGGTCGATACGTTTTTTAATTCCGTGTGGACCCGTGTCGAAAACCGGCTGTGTGTGACTGCAATTTTTATCATTTTGTCACCACGTTGATATCAATATCCGTGCACGGAAGTGTTATATTCCGTGTCGACCCGTGCCAACCCGTGTACTTTATCCGCACCGACCCTTATTGACCCGCAGCTGCGTATATCTATAATGTTCAGTCTTACCCGTGTCGACCCGTATCGACCCTTACAAACCCGTAACTTGCTTTCTAAATTCCGTATTGAAAAACCTTATCTTGCCGTATCAACCTGTCGAGTATGCAAATCATCCCCAAACTCCGTAGCAAAACCGTGTGCGGTTTATGAGAAATAAAACCGGTTCGTCACCCGGCTATGTGTGACCATAGCATTAATGTCACACCAGAATATTTTAGTGCCTTGTAATCAATTCTCGGCGTGGTATTCACAAACCAGTCTAATTCGAAGTGTTACACATAAACCAATCTGATTGACATAGACAGACGTGTCGTCAAATCGGATGGCTAGTTTTTTTTTTGTTTGTTTTTTTAAATTTACTTTAGAGAATCAATTAAGAAATATAGATGAGAACCCGGCTCCTGGTAACATACAGGACGACAGACATTCATTTTGCCAAAAGAAGAAATTCGACTTAACCTATGTGGATATCAATATTGTAATCTATAGCTTCGTAGTCATATATCAATAACAAATACCTCTGCGAAAAAGTTCAAGAACGCATTTAAGTTGAAGAACTGTTCTAGAACTTTATAGTATGTAAAATGGCAGTTAAAGAACAGTTCTAGAACTGTTCTAGAGCTGCCATTTAACGTTCAAAAACGCATTTAAGGTATTCACTCACTAATGGGCATACAATTCCACGGATTGGATCACTTTATTTTTTCAATCTACATACAAAGAGACATCTTTTCTGAAACAAGAGGGTCATTGGCCCTGAAGCGCTCACCTGAGATAATGGCTTTCTGTGTATGATGTCGCTGAGCGTCTAGAATGCACAGTTTTACTATAATTTGTGGGCTGTATAGCGCACATACATTTTCTTAAGATTTGACCCTTGAACCTTGTGTACGATCCTAAATGACCAATTTTGAACTTGTCAAAAATTTCATACAGATAATCAATCTGATAATTTTTCAAGTTGATAGGGCAAAAAAGACTTCTAATAGTTGATTACATTGTCCTAGTTTATGACCCCAGATGATCCAATTACTGTAAACCAGGAAATCATTTCGCGCTTTTTAAGTTAGCGTCTTTCGCGGGTGGGTGTGATCCGCGAATTTTAAACGCCGCGAATAGGCTACTTTCAATAAAAATGCCAACTTTAATAGCTCTGATAGTTTTTGTTTCGGGAAAACCTTTGGGGAGATGTTTTATTTACACTAGACGTATTTGTTACTATATAAACAAGGGAAATAGTTTTTTTTCATAACAGGATGTAAGTGAAAAGTTTTCTTAATTTCAGACTATTTTTGTTTTTATCCAAAAATACATAGATATTGTGACATATTGAAAAAACACGACATTGAAAGAAAAACCAACTTATTCGACTAGATATACCTGCCTGGAATTGAGAAAAGGGGTCGTTTGGCATTTGAATGTCGAGTATGATAGCAAACGTCGATTGACGTTTAAAACCTTGTAACTGCGGTTTGAAATTAGCCACAGCTACGAGGTTTGAATCGTCTTTCGATGGTATTGAATAAAACTGTCATTATTGCTTCTCGACGCTATAGGTAAAAAGGTGTGTTAATGTAACGCTTAAATTCTATGCATTGTGTTACAAACTGTACTCCAGTATACTATAAAGTGTGAAATAAAACAATGGGTCGATTGAAACTGACTTCGACCAAACCGTCAATGGCGACTAAAATATCGTAAATACAGTCGTAATTAAATATCTAATTATCCGATTATCCGATTCCCCATATTATTTAAAATATCAATTTTTCAATCCCCCCATAGCGTGTTTTGTTTCGCGCAATTCGCGGACAGCATTGATTCGCGAACGTAAAACGCCGCGAACAAGCCCGAGTGCATGAAAACGCGAACATTTCTTGACGCGAACTTATCCTGGTTTACAGTACCAACTTTCCCGAGATTTTATCAAGACAATCATTCTGTTAAATTTTCAGGTTGTTTGGGTACAAAATATGGCCTCTAGAGTGCACACAAGGTTTTTTCTCAAATTTGAGCTAGTGACCTAGTTTTTGACCTCAGGTGGCCCAATTTCAAACTTGTCCGTGATTCAACCAAGACAATCATTCTGACTAATTTTCAAGTTGATTGGATAAAAATTGTAGCCTCTAGACTGTACACAAGGCAAAGTTGGACGCACGACGCACAACACACGACGGACGACGGACACAGCGGTATCACAATAGCTCACTATGAGCACTTTAGTGCTCAGGTGAGCTAAAAATAAGGGAATTTTACCGCAATTTTACAATTTTAAGACAAAGTTAAGTTTTATCACACCAATATTAAAAATGGGCATTTCGCGCACTCAGTAACAGATACTCAAAACTGAATAAAAAGAAACATTTCCCAGAAATGTCTATAATTTATACACCGAACAAGAGCTTCTTAAGGGGGAATGCTTCAGTTTTTCGGAACACTCGGTCATTTCTGTAGTAAATTAAATGTTTCGTACCAATAAGTTTCGCTACCATATTTTCAATAATATAACACATTTTCGACGGTAAAGTGTATTTGTTATGCGAAACTGATTTCCTCAAGATGGAAATCGATTATTTAGAGCAAGACAGTCATAAGTGTGTATGCAGTTACCACTGTTTTGCGTCATTTTATTCATGTGTAGCTGATAAAAATTGCTCTAATTCACTAATAAGTGCGCTGACCTATACATTTTCTTTTTGAAATATTACCAGGACATGTTGCATAATACAATGAGGGAGTTTTATCAAATTCTATTAAGAAGAACTTGGAATATTTCCAAAAATATGCAAATTTTGACACAAAACACTCCAGCTTCGTTGATCTAAACGAACACGTAAGTATGCTGTTTTATACATTTACGCATTTATAATTATAGCACTTATGAGGTTTTCTGTTCTTATTAAATGTAAGTCGTTACTTTAAATCCGTTTTCGGGACTAAACGATGAATATCCAGCATTTTATTAGCATTTTAGTGAGGGCCGCGGCCTTAGCGCAGTTGGTAGCGCATCTGACCCTCGTACGAGAGGTCCCGGGTTCGATACCCGGCCGCGGCTAATACCCTTTCTGACAAAATTGTCACCACCAATGGGTTTGAAATCGTTAACCTAAGTGGGCGAGCAGCTGGAGGCTCGGTAAGGGTGTTGTGGTAGTACTGGTTTGAGAAACCACAGGAATCCATGGGTATGTGCTCCAGCCGCCGCGATATGACCCTGGTAGTTGAAAACGGCGTAAAACCCCAATAAACTCAAACGCATTTTAGTGACCTCGGACAGGAGCAAAAAGTTGTGCATTTTTCGCTGTGGGGGTATATGATACGAATGCCTGTAAAATTCAAACAAGATCGCTGACCATCCATTTTTATTTTATTTTTCAATTGGTAATAACATGTAATTTCAACATACAAAATATAAAAAAAAATCTATTATTGGGAAAAAATTTAGGAACTGGAGCATTCCCCCTTAAATGTACTACTATAAGAAAATACTCCTGACATATTGTGTCAACAACATTGGAAAAAAATGCAAAAGTCGGAATGCATAGTAACAAAATTCTCTTAAAAATCTGTTTGAAAGTTTTTGGGCTGTCATATTTACAGTCATTCTACATTAAGTATCATTGGGGCCTTTCGAATCAGAACTTTAAAAATATCTACACAGGTATAGGAAGTAAATACATAAGAATAGGGAAGTTTCGCCGTCCAAAATTAAAGAAATTACCATGGAAACATGCCGTATGCGTATTTTGACATACACAAAGAACATGTAAAATTCTATTTTGCTTTCAATATCTATCCTTTCGGACATGAATTTGAGAAGAGGTTAAACTGAAAATTGAAATGTAATTTACTTACAAATCACCCATTTACAAATCTATAACCCGAGTTCACTACAATTTGGTTTAAGTTGTATGGCAACAAGCTATACATGCGTCGTCATCAATTATACAGAACGCGGGAACAACGTCATATTTTTGGCGGCGACGTAATGACGTCATCAAAACAAATCCTTAGCTTTAACTTTTGTTTCAAGATAAAATGTAGTAAGAGTTTATTTTTTCAACATTTCATCATAAAAACTCTAAAATATTGGAACAAATGGATTAAACTATACTAACACAAATAGTTTCCTGCGGAAAATATTTGAAAGAAAATACGGAAATTGTCGGCATATGTCGACATTTGCCGATGCTTTTTTACGTTCATTAGTGTGCGAATACTTTTAGTTCAAGAACTGTTCTAGAACGTTCTGAAATGTTAAATGGCAGTTCCAGAACTGTAATTTAACGTTCAAAAACGCATTTAAGTTGAAGAACTGTTCTAGAACGTTTTAGAATGTGAAATGGCAGCTCAAGAACAGTTCTAGAACTTTTCAAGAACTATCATTAACGTTTTAGAACATTCTAGAATAGTTCTTGAATTTGGATGCGTTCTAGAATTTCTTTCGAAAGGGTAGTCGGAAGGCTAGCCTATCGTTCGTCCAACTGGAACAAAGATGATAAATCAGTGTTATCTCATCATCTCGGAGAATCACGTGAAACAATAACAAGAACGCAGATGGAAAATATTCAGTATTTCTCTTCATGGTGTCATGGTTATGTGTAGCTTTTGTCATTTATCTTTTCTATAATATTCTAAACAATGTTTATGTTATGTTGCCACTTAAAATCAATTTCTGCCCATAAAGCAAATTTGTGAAAATGACAAAACCCAAAACTGTGATAATTGCAAAACAAGCAACAATATATACACTTGGCAGCCATCTTGGACGCCATCTTGAATATTTCAAAATGCTCAATGATGCCAAGGTGGCATCAGTCAGATTCTTGAAGTGGAAGGTCTATACTACAAGAATCAACAAAGAAAAAAAACTTAATACCACACTTCCAGGTTTAGCTAAAATAAGGCCTAAATCTGCCGGACTAATTGAAACCCTTCCAAAAATAATCCGGGCCTTACTTCATTACGAGTATATGAACCCATTCTCAACTTTTGACGCTTTTTGCCGACCCACAAGTTTTCTCAACTGTTGACGCTTTTTATCGACACACAACTTGAATGCTTTGGGAAAAAACATCGTGATAAATGAAGAAATTGCTCGTGACAAGCAATTTCTTCATTTTCCAAATATTTTCTTCCCCGAGAGACCCAAAAATGTCAAGCTGTATACCATTGAAATTGTCGTGTGCAATACCTATGAATTTGGATCAACTTTAACTTTTGTCGATTGGTAATGAGTAATGGGAATATCTACGGAATCATTTAAAACTACTTTACCCATTACCAAACAACACAAATTTAGGGAAGTACAATTCACAAGCTTGTGCAGCCGACAAAACGGGTGTTAATAAAAAGATAACTTGTGTACAATTTCGCTCAGAAAATATTGAGGCTAAAGGAGAAAATGCTGATTATCAGCATTATCTTCTTTTGCCTCAATGTTTTCATAATATTATAAAGCTCTTTCTACTAGGGATGTCAACACCAGGTCTTGTTTTGGAACCATAATTATGTAGCATTTTCGCTTTTTTTCTCGGTAATGCATGTTATGAAATAAGAACGAACTCGATGAAACATTAATTTTGTCGCCTGTAACTTTATTTTAAAATTGTATAAGCAAGTCGTTGTTCTTAAGAAAAGGGTTAATGTACACGTCGTATCATCATGCTGGTGGATCCAAGATGGAAATACCATTCGTCCCAATCCATGCACCAGGTATCTGTGGAACCAAGTGGTCTGACGCGTCCATTTAAGTTGGCCCAAAAGCAATTGCTAAACCACCAACCAGAATAAGATCGGCCGGCACAGTTGTAACTGCTAACGTCATTATCTCTGTCTGGAGTACTGAACTGTTGACCATCATGATGTAAGGTTAGTGGATCTCCTGCGAATGTTATGTAATACAATATATATACCTGGATTACTCATATGAAATATCAAAGTTGATCGAGACTTGATTTCTCCAACAAATCTAAAAGCGAATGCATTTTAAGTTACAAAACTATAACGACAACAAAAAGACGTTATCATTGGGAGGGACTTTTACTATTCACCGAACCAGACTTGGTTTTGAAATCCATTGTAGTAGGCCTATAGGAAACAATTTGATATGGGGGTGGGGCTTATAGAGCACCTTTCTGGGTCAGTATCTGAATATTGGAGGGGCTAAATTAAATTTTCCTTAAGTTTTAAGTAATTATTTATAATTTGAATTATAAGGAAAATTCGGAATATTTTGCCAACTTTGAGGGGGGCCAAGCCCCCTAGCCCCAACTGTGTCTATGGGCCTATGTAGATATACCGACAGTTTAGAGAAAAGATTTAGATAATAGCAGATTTTACTGATACTTGACAGTTTCTCTATTTTTAATTGGACGTCCGAAAGGACGTCCAATTCTTACAACCACTTTTCGACAGGCGAAATGGGTTTTCATTACCAAAAAAAAAACCTTTCTCAGACTCAATTGCCAGTTGACCAAAATTCAAAACAGATTTTGCGACCATACAGGAAAACTGTCGTATCTTTTCCTGCCTTCTATGTGTTCTCTAACAAACACTATAAGATACATTGGCCGATCCAATTCATGCCACGTCTTAACCAACTTTACGATCTTTTTTCGATTTAACCATTTTCTTGTAGTGATTTGACTTTCGTAATATTGTGTAAAGGGCAAGATCTTTAGAAAGCGATACATGCATACGCTATGTTTATAAAGTAATCAAACGCCATATATCATCATCAGCAGCGATAGCTCAAACGGGAAAGGATTAACATCGCAACATTTTTTTCAGTATGAAATTTTGGACGCCGTTGGTTCGAAACCAGTTCGGATTATTTCTTCTGTATAAAGTTTGTTAAAATGTTTGTTTTTCTTGGTGTGTTTACTGAAAACATGCATTTTAGGATGATTACTCAACTTAATGCACGTATTGTGTATGACAAATTCTTTTTCTTTGATAATTGTTGTTTAAGACGTCGCGCACGGTATTGCGTCACTTTTCAAAAAACGCTACCCTCCGCGATTCATAACCGAATATTGTAGGAATCGTTTTCGTTCTCTCAGCTTTGTTATATATCAAAATAAGCGTAAAGCCTTGATATTGTCATACTCATTTCAAGTTCTTATTTTGTATAAATTTGCTAGAAAGAATTTTTGTTCGTAAATTCGGCGAAAAAACGTGTGTAACATGTAACATAAATGTTCAAGAGTAACGGATATTTATTAGTAATTGATTAAGTAACGTCAAACACACGGAAAAAAATATTTTGTGACAGTGGAAATGCTGTAGGATGTTTTACCGATCGGAAATAAAATTTCTACGTCGATTATACGCAAATTAGCTCAGTTTTATTTACCAAAAATCGAAGTGTAACAATTAGAATTACGTCGCAGAAAAAAAACTAGAACTGTCACAGGTGACTTGATACCCCCGCACAAGTTTTCATTACAAAAAGGGCAATAAGTGTATCAAGCTTAAAGTTGCTAGCACTTATGGTTTAGAAGATAAGGTCTAGACAAAAATACAAGGGTACAAACAACAAAGGGCATTAATTCTTAAAGATGGCATGACAGAGTAACAATTCTTTTACATGACACTTCCTGACAATGAGATGTATAAGTGTACCAATTTTGAAGTTGCTAGTACTAATGGTTTAGAAGATATGTTTCGGACACAAATCCAAGGGTAAAAACAACAAAGGAAAATCACTCTAATGGTAGGCATGCCAGAGTAATGATTCTTGTTCAAGACACTTCCCCACAATAAGATGTATAAGTGTAGCAAGGTTGAAGTTGCTAGCACTTGTGGTTTAGAAGATATGGTCCAAACAAAATGTAAGGGTACAAACAACAAAGGGCAATAACTCAAAAAGTCGGCGTGGCTGAGTAACAGTTATTGTACATGACACTTCCCCAAAATGAGATGTATAAGTGTACCAAGTTTGAAGTTGCTAGCACTTGTGGTTTAGAAGATATGGCCCAATTAAAATGTAAGGGTACAAACAACAAAGGGCAATAACTCAAAAAGTGGGTGTGGCTGAGTAAAAGTTGTTGTACATGACACTTCTCCACAATGAGATGTATAAGTGTACCAAGTTTGAAGTTGCTAGCACTTGTGGTTTAGAAGATAAGGCCAAAACAAAATGTAAGGGTACAGACAACAAAGGGCAATAAGTCAAAAAGTGGACGTGGCTGCACAATCATTCTAATGGTAGGCATGCCAGAGTAATGATTCTTGTACAAGACACTTCCCCAGAATAAGATGTATAAGTGTACCAAGTTTGAAGTTGTTAGCACTTGTGATTTAGAAGATATGGTCCAAACAAAATGTAAGGGTACAAACAACAAAGGGCAATTACTCAAAAAGTGGGCGTGGCTGAGTAACAGCTATTGTACATGACACTTCCCCAATATGAGATGTATAAGTGTACCAAGTTTGAAGTTGCTAAGACTTTTGGTTTAGAAGATATGGTCCAAACAAAATGTAAGGGTACAAACAACAAAGGGCAATAAATCAAAAAGTGGGTGTGGCTTAGTAACAGTAATTGTACATGACACTTCCCCACAATGAGATGTATAAGTGTGCCAAGTTTGAAATTGCTAGTACTTATGGTTTAGAAGATATGGTTCGGACAAAAATTCAAGGTTACAAACAACAAAGGGCAATAACTCTAAAAGTGGGCGTGGCAGAGTAACGATCCCTACACAGGACACTTGCCAACAATGAGATCTATAAGTGTAGAAAGTTTTAAGTTGCTAGCACATATGGTTTAGAAGATATGCTCTGTAGAAGTATTTTGTCCACGGACAGACATACATACATACTTACATACAGACAGACAGACAGGTTGATTCCAGTATACCCCCTAAAACATTCGTTTTGCGGGGGTATAATGGCAATTTTGTTGAATATTTTGATAATTTATGACTCTAGTGCAACCAAACTTGATATAAAAAATACCATTTTCTCTATTTCTATAATATATAGAAGAAAATCAGTTAGCGTAATAAACGAAGCAATTATTATATAAAATGCGTGTGGACAGATGTTGTTTCATGCCGTTGAAAACTACTTTTTTACCATTTAGACTTTAAAAAATACAAGTTCTCTTATTCATACAAACATTTAATTTCAATGTGGAAATACTATTTTTTCTTGTTGAGCATATCAAAATTTAGACGCAAAATAACGAAACGTATAAGAGAAATTCAATTCTTGTGGACAGAAAATGTATAATTGTATACTTTATTTATTTGACGTAATCCTGAAATTATCTAATTGTGCGCATTTTAAGGTGAAAAAAGAACAAATTAAAGTGGCGGAAAATCTATAAAAAGACAAAAGATAGAAACAGTGGAGTATTTCTTAAAACGTGGTCCTGTCTTTATGAATCAGTTTAGATTAAATAGAGAGTAAACATTAAAAGCACAACACAACCGTCTACGCAAAAACTTATTGTTACGACGTCGCGCACGGTATTGGGGATTTTTTTTAAAAAAAACGCTACCCTCTGCGATTCCTAACTGAATCTTGTGAGAACCGTTTTCCTTCTCAAACTTTGTTATATATCAAAATAACCGTAAAACTGTGATCTTTTTCAATGACATACTATTGTTAGGTTGTTAGTTTATATAAATTTGCTAGTAAGACTTTATGTTCGTAAATAAGGCGAAAAAACGCGTGTAACATGTAACAAAAATTGTCAACGGCGACGGATATTTATAAACAACTTTGCGATTAAGTAGCGTCAAACACATTGAAAAATATATCATGTGACAGTGGAAAATGCTGTAGAATGTTTTGCTGAACGAAAATCAAATTTTGATGTCGATAACGCAAATACGCCCAGATTGTTCGCGAAAAATTGCAGTGTAACAATTAGAATTACGTCGCAGAAAAATCCACAATTTCGTTTGATATTTTGTGAATTAATAACTGAAATGCAACAAAACTTGATATAAGAAATATTATTTTTCTCTATTTCTATAATATATAAAAGAAAATTAGTTAGCATGATAAAAGAAGCATTTATGATATAAAATGCGTGTGGACAGAAATTGTTTCAGGTCGTTCAAAACTCTACTCTTTTACCCTTTAGAGTTTAAAAAATACCGGTTCCCTTATTCATACAACGATTTAATTTCAATATGGAAATATTATTTTTTTCTTGTTTGTTATATCAAAATTTCAACGCAAAACAATGAAACGTAAAAAAGATATTTAAATTTGTTCGTGTGGACAGAATTTTTACAAACGTAAACTTTTTTTTTAATTTGCGTAGCCATAAAAGTATCTATGTGGCGAATTCTAAGACGAAAATAAAACGAATCAAGGTGAAGTTAAAGCTTAAGAAGTGCCAAAGACAGAAAAGGTAGAGATTTTCTTAAAACATGGTCATGTCTTTTTAAATCACTTTAGTTTGTACAGAGAGTAAGCATTAAAAGCACAACACAACCGTCTACGTAAAAACTTCAGCGTTACGCAATTATTAGAATAATGACGTTCGCTAGTTTGACGTTACGTGAATAAGAATAAGAATATTTAATACTGCTCAGTTTTACCCATTCATGGGTCAAAGGCATACATTTACACATACAAACACACAAAACATATTAAGCATATGTACAAACATCATTAACCCTCTTCCAAACAAGTCCTGATTTTGCCTAGTTAACATGGTAAATTAAGAACCTTTAAGAGAACAACAGAAGCTGTAGTCCTTGGGCTGGTTACACCCTAGGTCCCCCCTACCGGGATTTTATGACACCTATATCATTGTAAAGCTTACTGAATTCCCTTTCAAATGCAACTTGTTGTTTGATATATAAGTGCTGGATAAGCATATGCGGAACGATTGATTATCTCCCCTTGAATTACAAAAAATAATTGTTTATAACTCACCATATACACATTCATGGGATCCAAAATAACCCAAATTTAAGCGCAAATGACCAAAATGCATATAGATTTTATCATTTCACATCGTTAAAGGGTAAAAGATAATTTCACACCAAAATTAGTACGAATTATGCCCCTTGAATATGTAAAACAAGAGAAAAATAGTATAGATATTGCCTTTGTTTATATTTACTTTGCATTTGGAAATCATTTCCACAGCGAATAATTGCTAGAATTTGTATTAAAGTGTTTATTAGATGCCTTGTAATAAAAATCAAAGTGTTGACTATCGACATTCTAGGATATACTCGACATTTCAAATGATTTTCAAGATGGCCGCCCCAAAATGACCACTTGACTAAATATCGAAATATCACTGCCCTATAATTTGTTATCATGTTTTGTATGTAAATGAGATCATTTCTTAGGAAAATTGAGTATATTAAATCTAAAAGAGTACTGCCATGCTTATAAAAGGCCTTTTTATCATTTCTTTTTTAATTTTCAAAATGGCCGCCAAAATCTCAAATATGCAAAAACGTTTCATTTCTGCAAATCTTCTGCACTTAATATTGTATTTTCAAATGTATTTCAATTTCTTATTAAACTACATGATTCAACAAGTAAATAAATGGCATAACCTTGAAAATATATATTTCCAGAACGGTCCTAATTACCGTATAAATGGTAATAAATCCCCATTCCCATAAATTAAGTACGGAAAAAAATTCAAATTGATTATTTTCTAGGAGAGATAAGTATTTTCCCTCTTTGACAGAAATCATGTACCCGATTCTTTGATAATGAGTCCACATTTGAGTACGTCATTGGCATCTTTTTGCATGAAGGTTTTAAGTCTTACATGGACAAGGGACGCTTTGGATAATAGGTGTTATAGAGGGTATAAAGGCATTAAGGCTTATTTTGGTCATACGGTGTCATACGGTGTTTAAACTCTTTTTTGTGGGGTGGATATGTTGAATACAAAACACCAATATCGACAATTTTGACACGATCAAAATGGCTTCATCACTGTTAATTTACATGCCATATAATACAATACAATAATATGTATTTTATGTAATCTGCCTAAATGCTCAAATACGAGCATGGGTCAATGAACCTTCTTTATGTTTAGATCGACATCTTTTCTCTTGAAATACTTTCCATCCAGGCCTATGCGCTTTTACCAAACGATATGACCATAACCGCAGTTGAAAAAGGAGTTAAACTCGAATTAATCAACGTTAAAGGTGGTCAAGTGACATCAGTCCAGAAGTAAAGAAGTCCGAGAACTTTCCAAAGAACCACAACTTAACTGCATCAATAACTTTTTTCATGAGACTTAAAATTGTAACCATTTATATCCCTTTTAGGAAAGAAGTCGATTAGCAGCAAGGTCATGTGGATAGGAAGTGTGTGATCTAAATTGATACCCATTTTTCTCGACAGCATCCATTGTACTTTGGCAATTGTGTACTAATGTAATTTCCTGTTGCAAGCAGCGGTCACATTTTGAGCTTTTGCCGCAACGTTTCTCAAGCATGGTCTGCTTCAGATTGTCTAGCAACTTGGCATAGTATGCTTCGTTTATCGTACCTTTCTTGGGTAATATGTCCAACAAAATATTTTATTGCAACCCAAATTGTCCCAAAACATTAAATACTGAACCTTGTCTGTAATATATTGAATAATTTTCTTGGCCTTTGGGATTCCATACCAACGTACCTAGGACTCTGGACATTTTCTCGTTCATAAGAATGCAACAAGTAATGGTAATCTCTTTGTCATTTGCTTATCGTTGATGAATTTTAGACCCAACAGTCTGCAAGTTTGTGCATCCTTTTGCGATCAAGCAATATTTTTGAAAAAGATAATGCATGGACTATTTCTTACTTTAATTCGCTCATCAAGTATACCAGATCTGTGAATTTATGACACATACTGTTCAAGGGCGGATCCAGGATTTTTTCCAGGGGGGTCAAAGCCCAAATTATGGCATTTAATAAGAAGTTATATAGTCAAAATTCAATTTTCGGCCAATTCCAGGGGGGGGTCATGACCCCCTGACCCCACCCCTAGATCCGCCCTTGCTGTTGACAGTGGTTGCAACTTTGCCTTCAGACCGAGCGTCATCTACTTAAGTTTCTCTGTCGCGTTATAACCCCCCCGCTCCCCCACCCCACCACGATATTTTACTTTAGAATAAGATGGTACAGAAGACCAGTATACTCATCACAAATGCTTTACCTTCATCCCCTTTTCAATACAAGTGTCGAACCATAGCAGGCTCTCCCTTTTTTGTGAACAGGCTTTCTAATAACCGTATATTTAGTCAAGTTTGTGCACATACAATGACATATTTAAATCGCGGATTCCTTGGTTGATTGGAAATTGCTTATATGTGTTATTCATAGCTAGCCCTTGTGTTTTATGGATTTTACCTCCTCCTGAGGTTAGCTTGTTTTCTTCCACAAAAGTTAGAATTCCAAAAACTAATTTTTGGTGAAGATGTTTGAAATGAATTAAGATATGCACGAGCATATCTAAAAACTGATAACAAAACAAAGGATTTCAAATCTTCGGCCAGCGACATATTACAAAACGACAAGTTGGAATATGATGTGTTTCCCTCTCATCTAATCAACAGAAATTGCAAATTGCGTTTGCTATTTAAACGAAATCTTTCAAAACAACATATTGTTACACGAATACGAGGATTCCTCACAAATCAAGTGTCTTCGAATTACTGGTATCCAATAAGGTACATAATTATGTACAATTTACAACTGTTTATATTATCACATATAAGTATGTTGAATTATAAACGTGTTTAACGATGTAGCATGAATTCAATTTGATAAAGAAATGAATAATTCAGTTGCTATTATAGGTAATCTTAAATCACCAATTAATGCACATGACAGTGCAAATATGAAATTCTCCAGTTTCGATTTCTCTTCTGCATAGCATGTCGCCAATAGTATTGTTAAGTTTAAACTTAGAGCAAATCGTCGGTGTAAATGCAAAGCCTGGTATGTCGATTCTGGTGATTTTAAAAGTACACACTTGTATGCCCACTTTAGACAATTCGCACGGGTTTTGGGAAAATTCTACTGATCATTAAAGATACATTATTTGTGAACAATATGTCCTAATTTCAAGTAAAACCCTTCAGGTTTGGAAAAGTTATTAAACTATTTTCTTCCCCTCTAATTTTCCAAAAAACGAGATACAAGGTTTTGTATTTACACCGACGAAATGTAAATAAAACATGCATTACGAGGCAAAATGGTACAAATCAAAGGTGACCATACATGTACTCCAATGGGAAGTCATTATTAAAAACGCTTTACAATCTTTTTAGTACTTAATTTTAATAAAATAAAGTTTCTTGAATAAAAGAAAATTGTATTTCACATAGAAAACAAGAGGGCCATTGGCCCTTAAGCGCTCACCTGTTATAATAACTTTTTTTTGTAAACCAATTTTCAGGTTGATTGGACAAAGAATGTGACCTCTAGGGTGCACACAAGGTTTATCTAAGATTTGACCTCGTGACCTAGAATTGATCAAGACAATCATTCTGATCAATTTTCAGGTTGATTGGGCAAAAAATGTGGCCTCTAGAGTGCACACAAGGTTTTACAAAGATTTTACCTCATGACCTAGTTTATGACCCCAGATGACCCAATTTCAATCTTGTCTGAAAATTGATCAAGACAATCATTCTGATCAATTTTCAGGGTGATTGGGTAAAAAATGTGGCCTCTAGAGTGCACACAAGTTTTTCTAAGATTTGACCCCGTGACCTAGTTTTTGACTCCAGATGACCCAATTTCAAACTTGTCCGAGATTTCACCAAGACAATCATTCTGATCAATTTTCAGGTTGATTGGGCAACAAATATGGTCTCTAGAGTGCACACAAGGTTTTTCTAAGATTTGACCCCGTGACCTAGTTTTTGACCCCGTATGACCCAATTTCAAAATTGTGCGAGATTTTATCAAGCCAATCATTCTGAGCAATTTTCAGGTTGATTGGGCAAAAAATGTGGCCTCTAGAGTGCACACAAGGTTTTTCTAAGATTTGACCCTGTGACCTAGTTTTAGACCCCAGATGACCCTATATCAAACTTGTGCGAGATTTTATCAAGTCAATCATTCTGAGCAATTTTCAGGTTGATTGGGCAAAAAATGTGGCCTCTAGAGTGCACACAAGGTTTTTCTAAGATTTGACCCCGTGACCTAGTTTTTGACCCCAGATGACCCAATTTCAAACTTGTCCGAGCGTTCATCAAGACAATCATTCTGAGCAAATTTCAGGTTGATTGGGCAAAAGATGGGGCCTCTAGAGTGCACACAAGGTTTTTCTAAGATTTGACCCCGTGACCTAGTTTTTGACCCCAGATGACCCAATTTCAAACTTGTCCGAGATTTTATCCAGACAATAATTCTGATCAATTTTCAGTTTGATTGGGCAAAAAATGTGGCCTCTATAGTGCACACAAGGTTTTTCTAAGATTTGACCCCGTGACCTAGTTTTTGACCCCAGATGACCCAATTTCAAACTTGTACAAGATTTCACCAAAACAATCATTCTGAGCAAATTTCAGGTTGATTGGGCAAAAAATGTGACCTCTAGAGTGCACACAAGGTTTTTCTAAGATTTGACCCTGTGACCTAGTTTTTGACCCCAGATGACCCAATTTCGAACTTGTCCGAGATTTCATCAAGACAATCATTCTGAGCAAATTTCAAGTTGATTGGGCAAAAAATGTGGCCTCTATAGTGCACACAAGGTTTTTCTAAGATTTGACCCCGTGACCTAGTTTTTGACCCCAGATGACCCAATTTCAAACTTGTACAAGAATTCACCAAAACAATCATTCTGAGCAAATTTCAGGTTGATTGGGCAAAAAATGTGACCTCTATAGTGCACACAAGGTTTTTCTAAGATTTGACCCAGTGACCTAGTTTTTGACCCAAGATGACCCAATTTCGAACTTGTCCGAGATTTTTTTAAGACAATTATTCTGAGCAAATTTTAAGTTGATTGGGCAAAAAATGTGGCCTCTAGAGTGCACACAAGGTTTTTCTAAGATTTGACCCTGTGACCTAGTTTTTGACCCCAGATGACCCAATTTCGAACTTGTCCGAGATTTCATCAAGACAATTATTCTGAGCAAATTTCAGGTTGATTGGGCAAAAAATGTGACCTCTATAGTGCACACAAGGTTTTTCTAAGATTTGACCCCGTGACCTAGTTTTTGACCCCAGATGACCCAATTTCAAACTTGTCCGAGATTTTATCAAGACAATCATTCTGAGCAAATTTCAGGTTGATTGGGCAAAAAATGTGGCCTCTAGAGCGCACACAAGGTTTTTCTAAGATTTGACCCCGTGACCTAGTTTTTGACCCCAGATGACCCAATTTCGAACTTGTCCGAGATTTCATCAAGACAATCATTCTGAGCAAATTTCAGGTTGATTGGGCAAAAAATGTGGCCTCTAGAGTGCACACAAGGCAAAGTTTGACGGACGACGGACGACGGACGACGGACGACGGACGACGGACGACGGACACCGGACGCCGGACGACGGACGCCGGACACAGCGGTATCACAATAGCTCACCATGAGCACATTCGTGCTCAGGTGAGCTAAAAATCAAAGAAAGTAGGTTAAAGTTTTCAGCATGTCATTTGCGCTAAATGGAATTTTATTGCCATTTATACGGCAATTTTTCAGAGCACATGTTGTTAAGATTCTCCCTTTTAATTGGTAAATCATGAACTTTTAGTTTTCAAACACAACAAGTACACACTTAAGGGAAAAAGATGCAAACATGAAAGTCATTAACATAATTAGAGAATATTTGAGATTCAATCTGCCATTTAGAGAAAAGTATGCAAATAATCGTGAATGCGAATAAGCCCGTATTCGCTTGTTCTGTGTAGCTAATGAATGGTTTATGAACTTATTATTGATCTATTAGTGTTTTTATCAATTTGAAACATTAAGCATTTTAAAAACGAAATGCCTCAGCATATTTATTCCCTAGAAAAGCCTTGTTTTAGCTAATTAAACACACATTTCTACTTTCTCATTAATATTCATGAATATGCAAATTAGCTAAATAAAAATGATTTCAAGAAAAATGTCTATTTAAAATTTTAAAACTCACTAGTCTTATGTTCTATTACCAAAATAAGTATATATCTTAAATAAGTATTTTAAAATATTTTATTGCAATTAAGTGATCCAAGTACTGAAACGTAGGAAAATGAGCAGTTGCCATGGTAACAGGTCTGCCATTTGCTTATCCAGCACTTTTAAATCAAACAAGAACCTGAATTCATTAACATATTTCCTGTGCTTCAAGAAAATATAGGTCTTAAAAAATCCCACATGGTGGGGAGGGTTTCTATTCACGAATAAACTATTAAGGTCGTCTTTTTGCAAATTAAACACATATTTTTCCCAATCTCATTAATATTCATGAATATGCAAATTAGCAAATTTTCTGAAAAATATCTTGGTTGTGAGAGAAATGCGATGACAACATTTTAAAACTAGCCTCAATGTTTTCTGACCAAAATAAGTAATTTTATTGCAATTAATTGATCCAAGCGCTGAAACGAATGAAAATAGGTGGTTAACATGGTAACAAGCCAACTACTTGCTTTTCCAGCATATTTAAATCAAATAACAACTGAAAGTATTAAAATACATCATAAGCTTCAAGAAAATATAGATCTTCAAAAATCCTACCTGATAGGGAGGTTTAAATTCACTAGTAAACTCTTGTTGTTAGCAAATTAAACACATTTTTCTACTTTCTCATTAATATTCATTAATATGCAAATTAGCAAATTTTCTAAAAAAATATCTATATTGTGGGAGAAATATCTTGGTAATAACTTAAAACTATTTTGAAAGATTTATGACAAAAATAAGTAATTTTATTGCAATTAATTGATCCAAGCGATGGAATGTAGAAAAATGGACGGTTGCCATGGCAACGAGCCCCCCATTTGCTTATCCAGCACTTTTGAATTAAACAACAACCTGAATCCATTACTATACATATAAGCTTCAAGAAAATATAGGTCTTCAAAAATCCCACTAGGGGGGGGGGGGGGGGGAGGGTTTCGGCTATGGGCCCATGGACTACTGGTGGCCAGTTTCCACCCTTCGTTTCAGGATTAATAAACATGTTTTAATTTAGTGAGAAATAAGTAGGCTATTAAATCTATTGACAGTTCTGTAAAAATTTAAATATTGTTCTTAAGATAATAGATCAATTGATATTTTGTTGTTTGAAAGGGTTGATGAAAATACATGTCATTCAATTAAATACATAGCAAACACAGTATGTTGTTTTCAATGAAACACACATGTATAGATAAAAACAACAACAACAACAACAACAACAGATTGCTGGAAATCATAACTGGTCTGGAGCTCAAGGCTTAAACAATTTGACAATCGTGAATAAAAGATGCGACAAATTGTAAAACTCGCATATTTTTGCTGTTCAACATTCTTAAAAATGTAGCGGTGTTATCATCACTGTGAATAAAGTCTGTAGTATTTAAATTTTCATATAAAACTAGTCTTTGAGCAGCGTATTTAGTACAACTAAATAAAAAATGTAGTTCCCCAATAACGTGCGCGACGTCTACGCAATTGACGTTCGCTAGTTTGACGTTACATTTTAGTGCCGCAATACCGTGCGCGACGTCTTAAGTCTTTGACATATTTAAAGGAACGGGGTTTCCACGAGACGTATTTTGGAAACAGTTTTTTTTAAAATTGATTATCGGGGAGTGAGTTCATTTCGCAACTCGGGTTCGACTCGATGGCAAATCGGGGTTCCATCTGAACAGCCTCAGATGAGACGCTAGTGATATCCACCTATTCAGAAAAATAGTTGCTCATAGGAGTTTTATTTTTTTCTCCAGCATCTGTATCACTATTATTCGACAGTATCATGACCTATTTACATACTGATCAATGATCATGACAACAATGATTATTAATAGTCTATGATCGAGTGACAGCGATCTGTATTTTTTGCGTTTAAGTGAACCGTTTACGTGTATTGAGCTAGGAAGATGAAGCAATAGATCTGCAACAGTGACGATGGTACCTGGATGATCGTATGGATATGTTTACAGATAGAGGCATTGCTATTCTCATTTTTTTGTTGATAATGATATGAAGATTTTAATTGCGTATTGAACTCCACTGCCATTTTCCCGACAGCACGTTCCCAATTTCTTCTTTGTATGCACATCTGTAGATGTAGGATGCTGCGGTAGTACTGGTATGAGGAATCCATGATTAGGTGCTCCAATTCATCTGGTATTTTGTTTCAGGAAAAGTATGTAATGAATTTGTTTTGTAACCACAACCAGGGAAAACTGCTCCCGTGATTTTTTTTTACTCTAAACACGAATAAAAATCAAAGTGCTTGGAACACTATATTTAGACGTCTCTGATTGATTGGGCGGAATTGTATGTAAATGATCGGCGTTTCATTTGTTTATGTCGTTGAATTTGTGTTTAGATCGATTCTAAATCACTGCGGTCGTTTTTTCCCTAACGATGGTGGACATAAAAGTCAAAAAAGACGATAAAAAAGAACAATGTCTGAGTAGAATTCGAACCCAGGGCCTTCCAGATATAGACATGTGTAAAAAGTACAAGGTGAGTGCTCTACCAAGTGAGCTATCGCGGCTTTCATTCATGTAGCGCGTTGGCTTACATTTTGAATAAATTGCTTTGTATCGTCCTTTATAAAATCAACAAAAGGTGTAACTGACGACAATACTCATAGTTAACCCAAACAAGAAGACAAAAGTGTTAATCACATGGCCTTAATTGAATTGGGTAATGAAATTAAAAGTGATTATTCATAGAGACAAATCAGTTGTCTTGAAACGGCAATCAAATCAATTTGAATTACGAGAAGGGTTTTCTGGTGATAAAGCCGATTTAGTATTAAAGACAGAAGAATGAATAAAATATCTTTCGTTCATGTACAATCCCGCTCAATCAATCAGAGACGTCCAATTACAGTGCTCTCAGCACTTTGATTATTATATGCTTTGTGTTGTTTGGTTCATAACTCCTACTTTTGAAATATTTGGTGGTGTGCAACTCCTCTCAAATTAGTAGGGTCCAATTTTGTGCCGTTTAGGAAAGATTTGGCCATAACGCGGCAGAAACCAATCAAAACCAACGTGTTTCCGACAAACAAGAAAATGGGACTCTTTCATTGATATCTTATACAAGAGATAAAAAAGCCGGTTTTAAAATTTGCCATTTATCATCAACATTGTTTTTCAACATTGTTTCAAAGGCCATTCCCTTTCTCTTTCTACGTCATATAGACAAGGCAGAATTTAGCTTTTTTCGTCGAGTTGTCGCTAATATAGTAGTATAGTAATTAATTTCATAGAAAATGATAATGTAAAATCCGGTGTATTGCAGAAGAATTCAGAGGAAAATTCTATCTACCTTTTCCAATAGCAAATGCAATACATTTTCCGGACCGTTACCATGAATAGTTTACACAAAACAAGTAGATGTGTTTAGTCATCATGGCACCAAGAAAATCGATCGTCGTAGATTTCACCTTGGTTTGCGCAGATGGAAGAATTCTGACGCCTTGAGAATGTCATTAGGGTGGACTACCGCAAGCCATTACCAGATGAACTAGAATATGGACACTTCCATATCCAAAGATGTTACAGACGACCATTTCAAGTGATTAAAATTCTTCATTTTTGGTCCCATTCGGTAGAAGTCATTGTGGGAAGTGAAGAATTTGCTTGATGCAAGCAATCGCTTCTGTTTCGACATTGCTCCCTCTTTAGGGATATCCAAAAGCGTCAAAGGCACTCAACCAAACACTTTGGACTTCCACATTATAAAATTCCTGGATACGCCTCTTACTATAATGGAAATACGAAAATATGTAATAACATGAATTTCGCGTATTTACATTGGTAGTCTAAATTCTAACTTAGTTTACAGTGAAGTTGTAAAGTAGGATCCTTGATGGACTGGTAATATGTCTCTTTTGAGACATATACATTGTGTGATGGACATCCATTCGGACAAAGTCATTCCATCCCTCCAGTTGAGTTCTATATCAACCTTACAGTCTACCAAGAAATATTTAAAGAAAGTGTTTTTTACAAAAAAAAACAACAACAAAAAACAAACAAACAAAAAAAAAAACAACAACAAAGAAACGAAAATAAATCCGTCGCTGTTTTCATACGAATGTTTACGGACGTAATTATAGTGAGGTGATTGAGAAGGATTCAAAATCCAACCTGCGTTGCCTGTGTAATTAGAGACATGAAGCCGGTAGTTGTCTGATTCTGCATCTACCCGGAAATGAGCGTACTGTGCCCATTTAGTTGTACCATTTACGTCAGACAAAACTACCCGTAACTCGTAATTACCGGCGCTTGTAAGGGCGTGAATAGCATCGTTCCCTGTGTGAAAATGATATAATGGTTTCAGTAAATAATGTCATTAGATAAGAACGGCTGGATAAAAAAGCTATTTGATGTGTGCATTTTTATGAAAATGAAAACCCAATTTTTCCATAGATCATTATCATTTTCTCTTCTTTCTTCACTGTTTTCCTTGAACATGTAATAACATAAGTATTTACAAAGGTCTGGTCACATACACAATTCAAAATTACGACCAAAGCTCTTCCAAAAAGAGTCAGACGTGAATATTTTTTTGACGTTGTGGACGTGATGTGGACACGGAATTGTATGTGACCAGGCCTTTAACGTTTCTCAATATTTTCTATATTTTTATCCAGCATGTCGCATCCAGAAGTTTTTAACCCTCAAGCTACCAGCAACTTTTACACACACTAACTACCAGGTGGGGTCAGGAAATCACATTTTTTCAACATTATTATGTAGGAAAACATACTAGAAGATAGAATAAGCCAATGTTCTCGTCTGTTGGGCAATGTATCATTTCTGGTTAACATCTTAAAGACACACATGTAATGGCGCCCTGCATAATATTTTGGCACTTTTAAAAAAACGCTTCTGTCGCAGACTAATAACTTAGCTTAGCCTACTAAAAACCGTTTTGCTTTTCATAGCTTTGTTATATATTTAATAAACAGTAAGATTATGGTCTTTCTCCAAGTGATATTTTTTCATGCCGTATGTTGATAAAAATTTGCTGAACAGTTTTTATTCGAAAATTTGGTAAAAAAACAGCATGTAACATTTGGCAGAAAATCGCAATTTCAGGGGATTTGTATGAAGTTTTATATGATTGAGTATGTCAAAATTGTTGAAAAGTTACAATTCATGATAGCGATAATGTTGTTAAATGTTTTGTTAAACGTCAAATGATTTCATATTGCATTTGCAATAAACCGAGGAATAAAATCCCAATTTCCTATACTTTTCAATACGTTTGTATTTGGGTCATTTTTTACCCTTGCACAAAAATAGATGATAAATCCTACAAAGGTCGTCCAATTCTGAAGAAAAGAGCTAGGTTCACTAACCCCTATTTTTCGCCCAAAAAATATGAGAAAATCAAAATTTGAAAAGAAGTTCCAAAGTTATATTTTTCACTCAGTTCCAGCTTTAAACTACGTGAAATACATGTTTTTGAAATTATGGACTGATTGTAGACTATTAAGATAACCTCGGCAAAAAGGCATATGTTGAGGAAAATGTGAAAAATCGCCATTTACAGCATGTTTAGAATTAAAAAAAAATATATGAACACACGCTTGCCCGAAAAATCGGCAAAAATGGTGGATCCTATATGAAATTACCGATTGAAAAAAAAAACTTTTATTTTCTTGGGCACTATGTGTGCTCATGTTGTATTTTTCAAAATTGCATCGAGGGTGGGTCAGCCGAAACTTCGCCATTTATCAGCATAATGTCCATTTGTCAGAATAATCTGAGATAAGATTATCTGAAATGTTTCTTACAGGAAAAGAAAATATTTTCCTTGCAAACAGAATTGGTTTTTAGTAAGGAAACAAAGTTATATGTAGATCACTTGCTTTCAAAAAGCAAATATGCGTTGTTGGAAGGTACGAATCTTCCAGAGTACGAACAGACTCGTTGCCAGTGTAAACAAATGCAGCCGACGCAAGTTTTCATCTGAGAAACAACAGATATAGAAATCTATCAAAGTTATAGAATAAGTAAATGTAGCACTCTATTTTTGATTTTCCTTAAAAATGAAATAACAGATTAACAAAAGAATAGACTAAATAATTATTAGGCCTATTATGTTGGATTATTATATTGGTGTTGTAAATCGTGCATATGTATAACGTACATGTCGAGAGTCTTTCTAAAAAGTTAGCACATACTCTTACATTTTCATTGTTGACTGGTAAATGATATTGTAGAGACTTTTGCTTCTTACAAGTTATCATACGTATCGGAGTACTTTGTGTAACAACGTTGCATATGAAACACCGCTGCCTTTCAAAGTTCAGGAGTGAATACTACACATCATATATCTTCTTCCTTTCCATCTCAATCACATGCTGGCTGCATTTGAATCTGCATTTTTGACAATTCCGTGGTTGTACTTTTTTCCTTTACTGTCTTGGCAGATTGTCACACATACGATTTTCACTCGTTTTTGTTTCGCTTACGCATAGACGACTTCCACTGACGCTCATTCCGTACCCTTTCCTGGATGATTTCTTTATTGGAGTTTCATTGTCCGCCCTTTTGGGTGGGGTTATAATTGGGGTTTCTGGGGGTATTTGTACCATCATTCTTTCCCGGTGATGAGAAACTTCTTTGTCTGTTTATGTAGGAATTTGTTTGAATCTTTTGTGTGATAGATTCAGTGCCTTTATAATGTTCTTACTGTCTTATAGTTATAAATGCACAACTTCAATAAGTTGGTATGATTCGCTCTCAGACTGGGAACTTGGCTTAATATTTATGATAGTAGAACTGACAGAGCTTGAGTAGATTCGCACTATTCTATTCAAATTTATTTGTAATTGCTAAGGGCAAACAATCTGCCAAATAAGTGTTCCATTGTCCACGTTGTCGCAAATAATGCACTTCTTTTACGAAGATTTCTCGTTGATTACAACTGTCTGAATCAAAAACCATAAACTGGATAGTTTTCATTTTTCTGGAGCATTAGAATCACATAAAGATTGTCTGAACTCTGTTAAGTCACCAAATGTATAATCCTCAATACATGCAGCAACTGCAGCGAAAAAGCAATTTCCATCTTCATTCACTTTCACAAGTTTTCTCCAGGTCTATAAAACTAAGTAATTATGTGTGTTGACTGTAACCTGTTAATTGTTTTCCAACAAGGTGTGAAATTTTAGCCAGTAAATAAATTTTTTATCACTGATAAGAGGGCATATGTTTCATGAAAAGACTATTTCAATAGCAATGAAAGGTTCTGTTTGTCATATAGAACCTTTCACTGTCATAATATCCTAACTTTGAACATACGAACATACGAGATAGGTAGATAGAAATTTTTACATTTTGTTGAATATCTTCATCATTTATGTTCAGATTGATCTGATTTTTACACAGTACCTGCATTGATTGATACCATCTTTAAAAATATAAAAATCTCAATTTTGACCAAAATGTTAGATAGAACCTTTCTATTCTTAGGTGACGATTTACAAGTGTGTGTAATTTGATGCATTTCGTATGGCTAAAAAGTGATGTTTTCATTCTCAGTTCGTAAACCTTAATTAACTCAGTGGTGTACTGTTAGTCCAATCAATCAAACTTGACTCATATAACCTTTTCCCAAAACAAGACCTGGTTTTGACGTTCCTGTAAGATTATAGGCTTGGGAAAACATTGCTCATGCAAAAGAAGAAAATGCTGATAATCAGCTTTTTCTCCTTTTGCCTTGATATTTTCTGGGTTATAATGTACACGAATTCTATCTTTACTAGTGTTCATTTAGACAAAAAAAGTAAAGTAAAGGTGGTTTAAAGTCTCAAATACGACCTAGGTCTATATTCGCGCGACTTTCACATTTTACTCCAAGAACATTGAATTTCAAGTCGGCTATTTATAGTCGGTACCACTGGCAGCCACAGCACTTACCACTGGCAGCCACAGCACTTTAGCGCTCAACTCTCCCATGTGCCCATTTAAATACACCTGGGTGAAGAGGAGCAAGATGGGGTAACTTTTTTCCTCAGAAAAACTCCCGTGGCACTAACGGGATTTGAACCCAGGACCCCTCGATCTCGCAGCCTACGTCCTTCCACTAGACCATGGCGCCCCACCAAAGTCATGTCCATGCAGCAGTTTTTGAATTAGATTACCCAACTTTTTTGCTGTTTGGGAATGGATTAACCCTTTCCCGAACAAGACCCTGTTAGAAGTTGCTTGGGAAAACAAAAGAAGAAAAAGCTTATAATCAGCATTTCTCCCTTTGCCCCTATAGTCAACGTTTCTTTTTTTTAATTTTTATTCATTTTGTCATCTGAAGCAGATCTCAAATCGGAACAGTCCAATTTTAGTCGTTTGGGAAAGGGTTACAAAGTATCTAAGTACTACAGTTGTCGCCACATTGTATGACACGTGTTTATGTTTTGTTTAACGTTTAATTGCATTTGAACAAAATATAAACATTGTGCCATACGATGTGGTGCCAACTGTAGGGACGTTGAATTAAAAGTGTTGAAAATACTATTAAGGTCCCTATGTTGTGTGTTCACCAAAACTGTGTTTGTTAATTCTTGCTCAGATGGCCAATTCTGTCTTCACATAGTTACTAGTTACAATGATAGTTAATGCACTTCTATTATAATAAGTTTTAATTTTACGAAACAGAAAGATAATGGTAAAATGTTTGTATTTTTGCATAATCGTTAGTGGGAGATCAAAACATCGTAACAACAGCTTGAAAAAAGCTTTGCTTACGATATATATATATATCCCCTGCCAGTGCTCTTCTGTATGTGGTTGGTTACCATAGAAACTACATATGTATGAATAGGAATGTCGATCTAACCAAACATATTGCATGTTACACATTTTAGAAAACATTTGGTTATAACTGAGTATCTTTCAGATGATCTCTGAATCTAGAATGTCTCCCCACCTCAATATAGATTGGGCCTATAAACGTTCGTTTTCGAAATTCGATACCTGATTGGCATCTGCAAATTGTTTTTAATCTCCATTGATATCCAAGATGATCCATTTTGGCTTGACAGGTCACAAATATAGGCTTATGTTTTCATGATTGCTAGAATTACATTCTTTCTAAAAATAGAACATGCTTTCAATTTACTGGTTACCATGGTAACCAATGTCTTTCTGTTTGATAAGTTGGTAATTGGTACAATGTGCTACATAGAAAAATCACATGATACTATATGAGAGGTATTTTGAAAAAAGAAAAGTACTGGTAAAATATTTGTATTTATGCATTATTTGCTTGGTTACCATGGAAACTATGAATAAGAATGTTCATTTTGTGAAAAGTTTCTTATACAATGAATTTTAGAAAACGTTTGGTCCTCAAGTGATAAATATATGAGTGGTAAAAAAACAATTTTCTAAGAAAAAGAACATTTTTCTACTTACTGGTTACCATGGTAACCAATGTCTTTATATTTGATAAATTGATTTTAATAAAATGTAAAATCATTTAATACACACTTAGAGCAAAAAGAATTATGAAAAAGAAAGTTTCTGATAAAATATCTGCAAATTTACAATTTCTATGCAAATAATTAAACCGTTGCTATGGCAACGCTATCAATCAGAATGGATTGTTCTTGTTATTTTCATAAACTTCAATGCCTGATGATTTGAATAACTCATGTTTTTCGGAAATTCAGAGTAGGGTCATTTTAACCCCTAAGTGAACTTACCCCTTTGACATATTATCGACGAATAGTAGATTGACAAAGTCAAAAAAGTAAATGTATAGCGGAGAACAACTCTGAAAATGGCAAACATAAATATACTTAACAAAAGTTCTAATCGGTCACTTTTAAAATTGCAATATCTCGTTTATTAATCAACCAATCAGTGTAAAAATTAATCATTTGTTATTCTATGCCCATATCATTGACTATGCGTATTTTTGAGAGCGCTGAAACATTGAGGGGTGGTAAAGATGTCCATGTACATCGTTTTCCCGATTTGCACGTGAAAAGTTTTCGTGCAACAAAAGCCACGGTCCTGTTTATACACGTAAGGTCTCTATCGACTGTATAGTCAGAAAAACACATAACATGACCAGAATGACACACGAAGTGTGGGACAAGGCCATCGGAATGCTACAACGGAGCCTTGGTTTACGACTGGCAAAATTTAGTTGCAGAGAAAACCGGAAGTAGGTGGCAATCGAGGCTTGTTTTCTTTTATGCATTTTTGATAATTTGTTTCCATCTACAGAGTGTCCCAAAAAAAGGGAACCCTAATTCAAAGTCAAATATTTCGAAGCGTAAGCAAAAAATCTAATTTCTGAATTTGCAGTACTGAAGATACATTATTTTTGCATTTGTGTTCCAAATTTCACTTAAAAATATGCATCGGTTCAAAAGTTATAAGCAAATTAATAATGTCACTAAAAAAACGATCTGACAAGATATTGATTTTTGCGTCTTGTTTGTTCGTGAAAGCGCACTAACGGTCGGGTAATGAATTATGTACCGTTGTACATGTATGTACCGATTTTCTCAAAATTTAATATGTACACGTTCTGTACGTTCAAATTGAGTCAATAGGGTGGTTGTTTGAATTAATTTCAAATTATTATGTGAATCATTTCACATGGTGCAGTTTTAACTTTTATTTTCATAAATTACAAGCTTGGTATGCTTCCTAAAATTAGTCCAGCCTTAATTTTCTTGCATAGTATACATTTCTGTGAACTATGATTTAATTCTTTTTGGTGAATTTTGTGTTATTTGTGTTTTGCATAAAGGTCAGTGTCAGGTTAAATGAAACCCGCAATACTTTAAATTGAGCGGTGACCGGCATGTTGGTCAGAAATAAAATAAGTGCCTATGATTATTATTCATGAGTATGTGATGCACTTGGATATTTTGTTTGTATTCAGCTTAGTTACATCGCAGCTCGCAGCATTAACAGTTTATTTATTAGCAAAAAAGATAAAATGGAAATGCACTATTGTGAAAACAATGTTTCAAAATTATTTTTGTATCGTATTGAATATATCAACCAATGGTATAGCGTCACAATTTATTCAATGAGTGTAGGCGCGCGCTGCAAAACGAAAAGATCGATATCGTGTTAAAATGGTTTTCTGGGTATATTCATTTTAATGTCAATATTTTCAAAGCTAATCATTATTTTTCGACCAAATTTTAACTGATAATAGAAAACTGTCGTTGCTATTGCATATGTAAATTTAGTGGAGAAATATTGCTTGATGCATGAGAAATATACTTTCAAAAATGGGTTCCGTTTTTTTGGGACACTCTGTATTTTCAAGTCGCAAGAACGTTTAAGTAGGCCTGTTTTAACCAGCAAGACCTTACACGTGGAATTTCAGGCCATCGGAAGTGCTACATTTCGCCATCGGGGACGGAGACGACGAGTTACCTTACATCGCCAGGACCATTATTTCCCTTTGTCATATGAAAGGACAGATTCCTCCCGGCTTCAATCTTTTCAGGGTGACTGCGGGGTCGACATGAACGCAACATTACACCCAGACTGTGCACAGTAGACTGTAAAATGTTGGAATTCGTTGAAAGTAGCCACTTAGGTGTTGTTATCTGTAGACGTCATCGAAATGTCCGTCTAGTTTTGGCGCGACGTTACCTTCTCTTTACCAGGGATGCCTTGGCCAACGTCTTCTTAACAATTTTGACCACAACTTTGCATCAGTCAAATGCCGAAATTTACGTATGCTCATTTATCGCTGTCACGGTGAGTTTCATAGTGACGTATTTGATTGTTGAAGACTTTCTTAACATTATCCTTTCCACGATAAGCTAGTGCGTAGCTATTATTGAAGCTTCCGGTGGCCACACACGTTAAGTACTAACACTGCTCTACTTGATTTGTGAATTTTGAAATCGAGGGTACCTTTTTAAGAATTGTTGTTAGGTCTTACTAAAAAGTCTTAAAATAATCGAATTGCAACAGTCATGTTGGAAATTGATTTCTTCAACAGTGTTCCAGAATGAAATGTTTGGAATTGTTTTTTTTTTTTTTTTTTTTTTTTTTTAATTTTATGGCGCAAAGTATAAGGTTACCGATTAGAACTTTTGCTGAGTTTACATGCAGAGGGTCATAAATGACCCCACCCGGTAGCTTGAGGGTTAAATTTGACCTTTCTAAATATCCATCGTTTGGGAAAGGGTTAAAATGAATAATATACAAACCCAGGACCACAGATAAGAGTGGATTTGGGCATTCGCAATTTGATAGTTCAACTCCAAACCCAATATACTTTGGGTACTCTTTGGAACCGTCTCGATGAATATAGAATTTCATGGACAATAAACGAAATGGTGCATTTTGAAAACTCATCACCACCTCTTTTCTGTTGGGCTGCATACCTATCCAATAATCTCCAGCCGGATTTCCAAAGCCGTTTTTGTATGACATCCAGTCTCTATTGAAGTTTTCTGACCCGTCTATACGTCTCTGAATAACCTGCATGGAATATAATTACAGAATCGAGAGGGGATTAATAATTACAACCCATAATTAGATACCAAACACTTCATGTATTTTCGGTCGTTATCCGTAACAACATCTTCGCTAGCCTAGGTTGAACCCACCTACGTTTGTATTCACCCTGGCGGATTTAGTCCGATTTTTTTGAAATCGCGAAGCGCCGCCTAGCAGTTGTCTTGCTGGTTGTCTACGTCCATTATTGATGACGTCATTAACGCGCGTTGTCCTGTGCGTCATACGTCAGGCGGATTATGTAAAAGTTAGATGCTTTTTTGTCGGATTGTCGAAAGTAAAATAATTCGTGGATTAAAATTAGGGAATTCCTGTCGATTGCTGTAAGATAAGAAAAAAACGCCACAAACACGTTTGTATTCACAGTTTTTTACTTTAATTCATTTCCGACGTTTCGCCCATATGGGCTTCTTCAGGGAGAATGATTTAAAAACGGATATGACGTCACGCACCGAAAAACGTAACGTTAAGTAGCGCGCAACGTCATATACGTTAAAACAAATTAGCGGAAAATACATACAGTAACAGGGACATATTTTAGCATGTAAGATCATGGTCTGGAAAAAGGCTGTAAAAGCCACTCAGGACAATACGTCATAGATCTGGATCAGACTGTGCACATACACAGTATGATCAAGATCTATGCTACATCATAAACATGTAGATTAAATCTTACCAAAAACAAAACATAGGTAAAAAATTAAAAAAGAAAACTTAGTATAACAAAGAGATAATCAGTATTTTCTCCTTTCCTTCCAATATTAAAATTGTATATAAATGCGATACATAAATTGTATATAAATGCGATACATAAATTATGTTAATATCCACATTCATTTTGTCGCTTAAGTATTTTCGTTATTCCAACAGTAGATTTATTACAGAAGGGATAGTAGATATATAGAGCAAATACAAAGATCATCGTGGATCTCGATCAGACTGCACATAGGTACAATCTGATTAAGGTCCACGTTGGTCTCAAACGCATCAACGGTCAGCAAACCAGACCACGAACCATAGAAATACATACTAAAACATGAAAGCCCTAAGAGTAACAACCATGTGCATATTATAGGATCATATTGATACTATAATTCCCATACAAAAATTTTACACACTTTTTTTTTGTGTGTGTGTCTATTGCAGTGAAATTCGTAGGAAAAAACGCCCATCTTCGCGTTTTTGAGTTGCAAATGCAATTTGCTTTTTCCCGCCTGTTGTCATGATTTGGTTACTCATACCAAATGTATCAGTCGACAATCTGATTGGTTCCAGCGAGATCTCGAAATGAAAGCGCTTTCAAGGAGACCAAGAAAATTGGACTAAATACGGCAAGGGTGAATACAGAAACGACGTTACGTCGTAGATTTCACCCTTGGCTTGTGAAGATGCCGTGACAACGGAAATCAATAAATGGTACCCTCGTCAATTTCCAGGTGTCAACGTGGTAACGAAAATTGACGAGTGATATGCGTGTCATTTTTTTGCTACGGATGACGTCCGAAGATGAGCGAAAAGTTTTGTATATAATGATGGTCAGGTATTCTGATATAAATATTGAACCTTATACTTTTGGTGCACGAAGAATGATCGGTATAATGACGTTTAGATACAAGATTGAAATACTAGAAATGATGTTCGTTAAAGTGACATTTCACAGATATTTTTTCGTAAATTCTACTTTTATTTTGATCTGAAAGTGATTTTTTTCTCATGAAAATTCTAAAAATTACAAGCCACAGTTTTGCGCCGTTTACGAGAAATATGTTAGAGTTAACTAAAATTAAAAACATTGATGTATACAGCAGTTCAGTTGTATATGGAATTAGTCATTTCTGTCTCAAATCTAAAGGCGTGCTTTTCGCTTATCAGCAACACATTAAAAAAACTGAGACCACTTATACGCATTAGAAAAACGAATCTTAGAATCAAGACGTGCTTTTGAAAAAATGAAATGTGAATGTGATGTCTCTTTAAGCTTTGTAAGTGACCAGTTTGCATGATTAACGTGAAATTCAAATGAAATGCAATTAGAAATATCAAAGATCCATAACGACGTCGTTCAATCAATCAAATGAAACTGTTTGATCTATATATACTCTCCGTAATAAATATTGACACTAAATGCGAGAATTACGTGACACAGCACTGTCGGAAAACTGTCAACAAATCTGTTAATATGTCACCAATGTGAAGCAGATAAGAGGAAAACAGCTTCTAGCTTTGGAAAATCTTTTTAAAACAGATAGTAAAAAAATATTGAAGACCAGCCACAAAATGGTTGGTCGCCAATGACATTTAAATCACGCGTTTTTTAAAGATCGTTCATATTCAGTAAAATTCGTGACATTTTCCCACCTCCTCTGCTTCAAACCTTTTCAAATTATGTATTTACAGAATATTTAATAATCATCGAAAATGTTGTGTAACGCGATTCCAGAATTACCGTCCAAATTGTCCCGTCCGATTCTCGCTCACAGTATGCCTTTACTGATGTAATATTATCGTTATACGGGAATATAGTATAAACTCCCTTTGTCCTCACCCAACCGCCTGACGCGCAATCTTGCAATATATTTAGTTGAGCACCTGCACAAATAGAACAAAGCTGCAGTTACGATACTTTTGCTGGAAAGCAGCAATATACGAATCAAGACTATAAGCTACACATGTAAACACAGTTTCTTTGATTTCCCAAAACATATATCATTTGTTTCAAGATAGAAATATAAACTTTCCCTATAACCTATGGATCACTAAATTGAAATATGTATATAAACTGTTCTGTCCTTGGTCCATTGAAGGTACATGCAAAATTTCATTTTGATACGATCAATACAGAAAAAAATTAATGTAACTTCAAAGTGAAATATTGCTTCTCATGTCAATTTACCTCATCCACTTTGTCATCCATTATCTACAAAAAATAGCCATAATCAGATTTTCTACACGTACAAGTTAAAGATATATAGAGGATAATCGTTTGTTTCAGTGTAAGATCGATTTATATTTCATTGAGTGAACAACAAAAGCTTTATTTTCACGAGTGGCGAAGCCACGAGTGAAAATGTCGCTTTCGTTGTTAACGAAATGAATTATCGATCGATCTTACACGAAAAACAAACGATTATTCTATTTCTTTAATGCAAAAATTAGACAAAATGCAAAAATCTTATGACAATTTTTCCTAAAGCGCGTCTTTTTGCACGTGACTGCTATGCAACGTTTATGATGACGTCACTTATTTGGCCCGGCTTATATAACGTCAGATAGAGTGAAATGAACGAAAGCGGGGCTCAAATTTTTGATAATTTCACTGGATAGGCGGTGAGTTTATCAAAATGATAATCTACCGTTATTTCCCGATAATCCACCGAAAAGCAATAAAGAATATATAATCCTATCAATCCACTGAATTGAAAGAAACTCTAATTTTGACCCCTTGTTGCAACCCATCCTTTGTAAAATAATAGCATGACTAACACATAAAGATGAATCTGCATGACATATCCAGAAGAAAAAAACGTTATTTAAGGTAGGATGTTCGTAATGTGGCCATTTTGAGATTAATCAAACATAAAATATTTTCGAGCTGCGTCGTTACGTATCCTAACCTATTCGAGCGCGGTCGTAAACATTCGGCGGTGAAAAGTTCCAAAGCCGAATGTTTCCAATGTTGCCCGAATAATTCCGACGTCGCGTGAAAGAAAAATATGCCTCCCATCTCTGTTTATCCCATCCAATTTGTAAATATCATATCCAAAAAAATCAATATAGGATTTTTATCCTATTAGATTCTAATACAAAAAAAAATCACTAAAATAAAATAAACGACAAGCGTAGAAATGGATGCTTATCGCACCCTATAATGTTTATGACATTCAATAAAAATAACCTTACTACATTTGTATTTGGGCAAAAGTAATAGCCATTAGGAAAAGTGGACGTTATCGTCGCTTTTCAACGAAAATTTCGTTACCGTAGCTCGTTTTAAGCTGCAGTTACGAGGTTTTCGATGAAAAGCAGCATAATAGTGACTGAGTTGCTTCTTACAACTGATTTGGTCATATATGGGAGATTAGAGCACGGCCACCTATCCACGAATTTCCGGCATTTCTCTCACCAGTTCTACCAACAAACGTAAATTAAGCTTCTCTCCAACTGAAAGATTATTCACATCTTTTGGTGACATACAAATGACATTTGTCTAACGCCAGGAAGGATATCAAAATCAGGTTTCAAATCCAAAACTTCCAGATTGATTGCCTTTGAAATTACCAACTAAGCCATCTGGGATCGACAAGTAATGATTACCCCCTCATGATCCCTCAAACAGTGGTTGGTCGAATTTCAAGTAAATAAAAACGCATATACGAGGGATTATGTAAAAGTTTGCAGACTGTTGCTATCTGATTTTAGAATGGATAATACTGGCTATGTATTTTTTAGCTTTATTGGAAGTTGAATAAAGTGTCTCAATGGCTGATGATGTCATGAGCAAATGTCGAGTTTAACAAAAGTTGCAGTAATTACTGTTACCATAGTTATATTATCCGAAGCACGACAGCGTAAGATTAGCGACGTTGCGACGACGTAAAAGAGCCAGTCACACATAGTGTTAACGATATAATTGTTCTGCGTACGGGTGCATTGTTATACCTTTTACCGCACTTTGCAAAGATGTCATTGTACAAAATTTTGTGATAAGAAGAAATCACGTTTACAGTAAAATAATCGAAAGTAAATAGCGTTCTCAAATCGCAAACCTCTGAGCTCGGTTTTCATCTCCGGGAACACTTAAAAGTGTTAAATGGTTATTTATATTTCTGTTTTTTTACGAAAACCTCTTAATCGCAGCATAAACAAGAACTTATAGGCACAAACATTCTGTCCATTTTTGTCTTGGCTGGAAAATATTTGTAGTTGCTAGAGTGAAAAGATGTCAAAATGTCCATTTTTGACTTTCAAGGGCAGACAACTCCAGACTCTCGTCATCAATTCTTTGAAGGAAGGTCACTCAATGGTCATTCCTGTGAAGTTGTATTGAAATACATCCAGTAGTTTCTGAGAGAAAGAAATTAAATAAAAAAACGTTGACGGGCGGATATACGACGAACACGCTGCCATTAAAATAGCCAGCTGGCCGGACGGCCATTGGAGCTAAAAGCGTATCTTTGTTTACAGTGTACACGTACAAACCTTCATAGTTGTTATTACACCGCGTATGCTGGTTACATGCGTCAGATTCGTTACAACACGTATAGCACTTGCTATGTCTTCCATCTGAACGTTTGCCGAATATTTGAAGCGGTGATATACTGGGGCAACTCTGTCGAAAAGAAATGTCTAGGCTACTTATTGCTCCCACAAGAAATGTTGAAAACTACGAGGGTTGATTGATAAGTAGTGAGCCTCACATAGAAAGGTTTGATTTGTAACTGCCAAACGATTTTATTTTTCAACGTAATCCCCTTCTTTGTCTGTACACATTTGCCAGCGATGTTTAAGGACTCAATACCACTTTTGTAGATCTCATTCTCCTGATCTTTCAGAAAGGCCTCCACTAAATGTATGACGTCAACATTTGACTGAAAGTGGGTAACAGCAATAGCTTTTTTCAACTGTGGATACATTTGAAAGTTTGATTGAGCAAGATCAGGTGAATAAGGCGGGTGTTCTGTTAGTTCAAACCCACAGTCATTGATGGCAGCCATGGCAATGGCAGATTTGTGAACAGGGGCATTGTCCTGGTTGAACAGTACACCTTTGCTGAGTTTTCCACGGCGTTTGAGCTTGATGGTTTCTCTCAGTTGCCTTAAAAGTAATGCATAATACTGTCCCTTAATTGTTTAGCCCTTTTGTAGATAATCTACCATCAAGATGCCATCAGCATCCCAGAAAACCAAAGCCATAACCTATCCTGCTGATGGGACAACCTTTGCCTTTTTGCGAAGGGGTGAGCCAGGGTGCTTCCATTTTTTGGACTGTTGTTTTGACTCTGGGGTGAAGTGATAGACCAAAGTTTCATCCATAGTCACAAACCTCTTCAGAATGTTATCTGGGTCTGCCTCTAAAGAACTTAGATTAACACGTGACAAAGTGCGCACAGCGTGCTTCTGGTCAACTGTCAGAAGCCTTGGTACCCAGCGGGCAGAGAGCTTTTTCATGTCAATATTTTCCGTGAGAATTGAATGAACTCTTTCCTGTGAAATACCAGTTTTACTGGCTATATATCTCTCTGTAACCTGCCTATCAGCCATAACAATATCATGGAATTTATTTACCACTTCTGGTGTTGCAACGTTGACAGGCCTTCCAGGGCGGACGTCGTCCTCAAGACCCTGCCTACCACGCTTGCATTCCGCTACCCATCTCTTTACTGTAGCATACGAAGGGGCATCATCCCCTAGTGTTGAAAGAATATCTGCATGGATGGCCTTCAAAGTTAGACCCTTTTATACAGATATTGAATCACTGCTCTTTCAGTAACCTTGTCCATTTTGCCATTGAAGCCAATTGCCCGGTTTACTTTAGAGTGCTACCTCTTCAACATAAACTGAAAATGGACATGATTGCTTGACCCCTTCTATGAGAGGCTCACTACTTATCAATCAACCCTCGTATCTAGTTTTCAATTGAAAGAAAGTGTTCGCTGCTTTTATCGAAAACCGCGTAACTGTAGCTTACAACAAGCTGCAGTTACGATATTTTTTTAGGAATAGCGACGTGTTATAAAGATTAGAAATAGATAGAATGCACAGCAAAGAAATCCAAGAAAGAGGCTGATATTTAGGGTTGTCCGAACGGGGATATTTTGGGACGGTTTCAATAGCGTTTACTAGTTCGTTCATATTGTTGTTATGATTCTCTTTGGTTGTAAAAGAAAACTTTTCCATGGATATATTTCGTTTTTATTCACCTTTCAGGATGTTGCTAAGCAAAGAGGTTATTCGACGAGTTTACTTCTCCATATCTTGGTTGATAAACGTGGGGCACGAGCATGAACACATTTCGAAATTGAAAGAATGTGCGATTGTAGAATGTGTTGTTTATAAAACCTCGTAACGACAGATTGATTCGCGTTTTAGTTATAATGTTTTGCAATAATACCCACGATTTACCGCTAATCGAGAAGGCTGTTTCTCCTCAAGCTTAAATGTAATGAACCGTTTACTAGGCTCCACCCTGTCTCCCGAATAAAAACAGAATATACATTATTTCAGCATTGTCACGATAATTTGCAAATTATCACAATCACATTAAGTTCGAAAGAAATGTTATCTTTCATTTCTTAACATATTTCGTTATAAATATATTGAGATATCGCTACATACGAACGTATATCTGTAATCTCACTTTCAACTTTAAATGCCTTTCGCCGACATGAATTGAGGCAAAATTACTGCGCTATAAAACAATATTTTAAAGTGACATTTCACATTTATTTCAAATTGTTGTGGACAACAGTTCAGATTTATATAGAATATGTCGTTTCTGTCTCAACTTAAAAGGCGTGTTTTTCGCTTATAAATAACAACTTCAAAAAACTGATAGCATTTCTTTGCATTAGAATAAACGATTTTTGCATCAAGACAAACTTTTAAAAATGAAATAAATGTGAAATATCACTTTAAATGTCACTTTAAGATAGAAATAGACAATATACATTATTAGTTATATCCACGTCAATATACTAGCTGAAAGTAAGAATGGATGGTTTAGTAACGGGTTCGTAGTACCAACTTCGCACAATGTTCATTAGGTTAATCTCTTCACTGCCTTACCCCGAGCGTCACTCGGGGTAAAAATTGCTTCCTATATGCATGTACCCCGAGTGTCGCTCGGGCTTAATTATATCCCATAATAAAACCAAATACATCATAAGAGACTTATTTATTTCACGAATTTCCATTTGTTATACAAAAAGCTTAGATTCTACAATATTCTTCATATGAAAGGAAAACAATATTATTTTTGGTGATATTTGAGTCAAGGAAGCTAATTCTAGAAAAATTTTGAATGACCACAAATACTGGTTGGGGTACGAGATGATGTTTTTGCTCGATGATGTGTTACAAAAAACTTCAGAATGCTTCCAATAGCAGTGGTAATGATTCATTTTCAAATTCTAAATCAGAAAATGAGAGAATTGGCATAAAAATGCAAAATTCATAAACCATTTCACCTGTTGGTCATGGCAGCTTTGTTGGATAGAAAAAATTATTAAAATGAGGCATTTCTAGAAAGTTCAAAATACTGTAAAAAAATTTCATGACAATAATGAATAATTATGCCATTTTACAATCTGTATTAAAATATTGAGGAACATGTATAAGACAAACATACAAAATTTGGTGGAAATCTATCAAGTAGTTTTTATTTTAAAGTCAATTATATAATTGAGGTGTAAAATAGCACCAATTAGTCATAATATTCCCCGGCATATAGCATGCACTTATATACGGCAGTGAAGGGGTTAAAAACTTCTTAAACATCGAAACACACCCAATTCTTCGAAAAGATTATTCTGCTTCCTTCTTCAGCACAAGAAGCAGACAAGAGTCTCCCCTACATCCTCGTCGTGTGTCCTTAAATATCGCACGTCTTCGGAGATTTAAAAAAAATCTCCGAAGAAGCACGATTTACAAGGACGCACAACGGGTTGTAAGAGAGGCTTAAGTTACCTGTGGATGTGAGCACCCCAAATCGTATCGGTCATCACCGGATTCCGTAACGTAGTGATGTGTAAAACAAACCTGTACACAATAATAGAGTATTATAGATTTTAAATCAACTCTCAAGATAAGAACAAAATTTACACACACTAAATACCTGATGGGGTCATTTAAGACCCCATACATATTTTTAGAAATGATTATTTGCGTTTTGCCAGAAAATGGCTTCTTTTCAACATAATTATGGGGGAAGCCGTGCGTGTATAAGTAGAAAAAATAAGCAACTTGTCTTTTCTATTGGACCATGTTTTACACACTAATGGCCTCGTAGGGTCATTTATGACTTTAACACATTTCTAAAAATAAGTATTTTGCTAGAAAATGACTTCTTTCCAAGATAATTATTAATGTATAATTAGAAAAAATAACCAACTGGCATTGTATGTTGGGTCATATTTTATTTCTGGTTTAAATCTGAAAATGCGTTTATTCATAAATTCGACGAAAGATGCATCTAACAGCATAATATAACAGCTTCATTACAAAAGACATTGATTAAGTTTTATATGAGTAAGTAGGCCTACGTCAAAATTATTGGAAAATATTATTTATGGTATAGGAAATTTTGGTAAATGTCTTGTCAGCGTCAAATATTTTGCCACTTGCATAAATTTGCATTTAAATGAAGCATTTATAAGAGACGATTTGCCTATACTTTTCGATACATTAAATTGGAATCAGCTACGACCCAGCACAAAAGTGTGCGACAAGTCTTGCACACATCGTTAAATGATAAAACAAATGAAACAATATCAGCGAAAGGTAGACAAATTATGGAAAGCAAATTATATGGGATACTACTCAGTCTGCGGAACAAGAACTACTCCCAATACATTAGAACGGTTACCAGGCTCACAAGAGAGCACTATAACAGACTTGTTCTTGATACAGTACTCTGAAAATTGCATACAAAGGGGGTGTCTCACGAATAGGAAAAATAACATGTGAGTCTGCCCACGCTCGGAATTTAATGAAATTTGGCGTGAAGTTAGTACACTAGATAACGCTTCGTATTCATGAAATGTTTCTAATCGAACATTCCATAAAACAATTTTCTCGGAATTTTAAGTTTTCACCATGAAAAAAGAGGATACCATGAATAAAAAAGTGTGCAAGCGTTCTGGTTGTTAGTTTCATCGCGTAATTTATTCTAAAAAGAATGCCCAGTAGTCCGTGATCCTGTATGAAACAAAAATATACATAATTATGTACAAAAAATGTTTTATATGAACTGGTGTAAGGGGGTAACCCAAAAATTCATTGTTTTTAAATATTTTAAGCAAATTCTGTTCAAAAATTTTCTTTGTTCCAGTTTTTGTCAAGATTTGAAATTTATGTAAAAGTTGCGCACAAATATACTGATGATTATCGTGAAATATCGAGAAAAAATAAAACCGGTAAAATGTTGCTTTTGGAATTTCCCCCTGAATAGTGCACATTTCCAAGAATGAACAAAATTAAGATTTTTTAAAAATGACTTTTTTTCAAATGTTTTGTTTACTTTTTTGGTTATTTTAGTTTACCTGGGGATAAATCAAGATGCAATGCATTTTTCTGTTATTTCCTGTCATCTGTCCGTGTGTCTGTCTGTCTGTTGGCATTTTCTCAAAAAATCTTTTTTCTCCCAATCTGATATGTAAATCTTTTTGAAATTGATAAAAAGTATCCTCGGGTTAAAGGAGTACAACTCTATGTATTAGAATTTCTTTTTGTCATAAACTTTTGTTGCTGTGGCAGCATAAAAGGGGAAATATTTCATATAATAACAATAAGCTCTTTTTGTAAAGCTTTACACAGCCATGAGGTTTTAAATTTTGTATGTAAGTTTGCTTAGGGGTAGACTTCAAAGTTGGTTACAATATTTTTGTCTAGGGTCACATTAGATCTATCTTGTCCCAGGTGTACCTACTTTACAAAAAAGAGAGGAAATTGTCTAAAAAATCATTTTAAATTATTCAAGTCAGCCGTGATTCGTGAATGCTAACAGCAAGAGTTATATATAGATCTTTTGAAACATGAGAAAGTAAATAAGAAAAAGCACCGATTTCTCTGATGGCATTTGACAATCGTGCAAAAGTGAAAATATTGTTGTGATGCATAAGAAACAGATAATCCAGCTCCCATGTGACTATTAAGGGCTATTGATGACTAAACAACATGTTAATCATATGACATCATTGAAATGTGTATAAAGTGTGTATCAATACAGGTTAAGCTATGGTCAGAAAAATAATTTGAGGAAATAATTACACCCTGTTTTATCCCAATAGGGCCACGTTTTGATACAAACAAGCACATTTTCAACTGTGTAAATGAAAAGATAAAATGCTGTAACAGTCTTTTACTGAATCAAAGGGGACCTTCCATGTCATTTTAGTTCATTAGGGGCGCTTAGAGCAAAAATATTTGGTTATGTATTGGTTACCCGGAAGGGCACCTTTTGATGCTTTACCGTACCGGTTCTCAGCGTCTTTTCAATTTCATAACATTTGACTTGACATTTATTGCATGTCACAGTCTCACTAAAAATGTTGCATAGACAATGTGACCAAATAGTAAAGAAAACTTGCAATGTGTATATGTATGCCTATCTTGGCTTCCATACATGTAATTTTGTAAATATAAGTAATATTTATATTAATTCTATGTTTTTCCAATGAGTTTTTTGGGCATTAATATTGCTGTAGGTTAGTACTGTATGCTACAGTTGATTTTACTGAATATAAAAATGTTTTTAGGAGCACAATCAAATGTTTACTGAATACAAGTTTTGGACCAAAACATCACCTTCATCAATAATATGTATTATATGACATTGTTACCGGTTTTGGATTTCTATATAATTTGGCTCAAAGTAAGAGGAAATATGTAGCATGTTTTTGTGATGATATGGAATCTTGACAAAGACTCCAACATACTTAACTTTGGAATTCAATTTTACTCTTTTCCAAAATTTTTGCTGAAAAATATGCATTATTTCATGATTAATTCAATAAAAAACATTCAAAATAATTTCCTCAAATACCTTTTCTGGTATGAATGTAATGCCTTATGTGTCTCGGGTCAAATTCAATTGACAGATCTTGAAAATACACAAAACTAAAGTTTTGCGACACATGAAAAAGGGGCCATGTTTCATGCCATAGTGGGAATAAGTCAAGGTGGCTTTTTGGAATCCAGTTTGGATTATCTAAGAAACTAAATGCATTTTCATAGCTTGTATATGGTCCTCTATCACCATGCAGAATTAAAAGAAAATTCATGCGTGGGCAGATTTGAGACACCCCCTTTACATGTCTGAAGTCATTAAAGACCCAACCTGGTAGCTTAAGGGTTAAAAGAGATTTTTTTCAGTTGTTTCGGTCCACCAGAACAACTTAAAGGATTCTCGTCTAATTTTGCACGAATAGTAGTGAGACCAGTACAGTTATTGTTGGCCATTACAGGGTGAGACTAATCAATTTCGATTCTTTGGAAAAGGTATACTCCGTAAATATTGACATGAACCTGTTGAATATGCAATGAGTAATTGTAATGCGAAATAATCACTCTCCAACATATGTTGACACGAGAATCATGTGCAAAATGCAAAGTCACACATGTAATGCTTATGGAAACTATTGACTCTGCTCGACAGTGAGGATTACTGGCGAGTATTGATTATTCCGTGTCACAATTACTCATTGCATATTCAACAGGTACATATTTACACAGTATACTAAACCATGGCAATAATGAATATTCCTGACATCTTGCACACTTTTTATTCCATATCTATCTTTAAGATACATGCACTCTCCCAATATCGGCATCTCCGATGTAGATTTCGAGCTTTCTCTACATTTGAATTTTATGAATCACTTTCCCTAAAGAAATGTGTGTTACCTTCCGAAATATTAACGACACTAGAAATTTTCGTGAATATGGTACCAGTGCTTTGATGTGTACACATACATGTAATGATAGCTTGTTAACCCTTTCCCGAACGGCAAAATTTTATGGTAGTCCAAATTCAAAGGGGTTGCAGACGACAAAATAAATCATATCAAAAGGAGAAAATATACATGTTATAGCCCAGAAAATATTGAGGCAAAAGGAGAAACTGCTGGTCATCAGCAGTTTCTTCTTTTGTTTCAATGTTTTCATACGCCTTTTCTATTAAGGACGTCAAAAGCGGGTCTTGTTTGGGAAAGGGTTAAATAACCACAAGCGGTGCATGAGTTTAATGCAACCATGTTATTACATTGATAAAGAGTTTAGCGATGTTAGAAAACCAACCTGGATTTTTTTTTATTTCCTAACAGTAAAGTAAAAAATAGCATGAATACTAGATTGAGTTTACGAAACTATTTGTTTAAATGCACGTACCTCATTACTCGCGCACACAACCTCATTTTTACAAGACGAATTTGCTGACACTCCATTGCATGAGAGGCAAGAACGATTACTTCCTAAAATGATAATGCAGAAAGAAATTAGCATGTAACACATGGGATAAATGTCTGTCATTTTTGTGAAAACTGCATATTTGAAATGAAAATTATACATGCACATATGGTATATTTCTAAGTTTCAAAAATACAAACGGATAAAGAGAACGTGTTCGTGGGTCATCCAATAAATGGTGAAACTTTTGCTATTGTAGAAATACTTTGACATGTATTTGTTCAATTTTCATATTCCTTCAATATAGGCTCTTCTTTTCTTAATGACAAAATTCAATCAGGTTGTCGAAAGTCGCCGCATAACACTTGTTCGGCCACCTCTAGCCTATTTCTAATGACTTTAGATATTGAATACGCACGTTTCGTGACTATTCATTTAATGAAGTCCAACCCTAATAAGATTCGCTCGACGTCGAATGTTTTTCGTGTAACGTCGTTATTATTCGTCACGTATCCATCTGATCGATCGACCGCAGTCTATCAGATCCAAACCAATGCGGGCGACGTCGTAAATATTTCGCAATGAAACGTTCTGAAACGTTCCTTCACCAAATTAACGACGTCGGCCAAATAATACCAAAATCACATTAATCTCATTAGGGCTGGACTACATGTACCTTAAGTAAGAAAAATTATCAAAGTCTGGAGGAGTTATGTCATAAAAATTTTGATGGTGCGGAAACATACTCAAGTTATAAAACGTCAAAAGTTTTGTAATATCATATGTCTAGTGCCAGGTGACGTAGTCATACAGAAAAATGGCTTATTTTCAAGCAGCTGTGGTCGCTTTTTGTCAGGGACAGGTCTCAAAACAGAGATTGTATTAGAAACATACAATGATGTTCTAAATTGACTGCTTACACAGATAGGACCAATTTACAGCTAATATGCACACGTTTACATTGATAAAAATCATTATATATTTATTTTTAATTTTTTTCTTCACGTTGTGCTTCTGTTCAACTGATGTGAATTGCGTGAGAATGTACACTTTTCGCAACCTACAGAAAAACAGCTGTCAATGACATAATTTTGCCTTATGAAACTGTATGTGAGGTTTGAAATATCCCTTTTCCATCACAACCTATAAGTCATGCAAGTTTTATACATGCGTATATTTGTCTTCCATGGTGCCGTCTAAGTTGCAAGCTTGTGCAACAGGTAGCGACGTCATAACGTTACACTATTTGGCGTTATTTGTGTGTTGCTAATATGTCGGGCTATGTAACTGTCAAGTCTTATTACATTCTGTCTCACGGTTTTTAGAATGTTACAACAGTCTCACTTATTATTGGATGACACTCGCACATCTAATACAGATCTAAGAGAGCATGTGTATGTCTTGCTCGAATGGAGATTGACAAATCAAACGAAATCTTCCGACACCGTCAACATTTTCAGTAAAACATCCGTTTTGATATTAGATCTATGCAACGAACGAGTGCTCATATAATTTTATCAACGTATACGAGTATATAATACAAGTACATGTATATTTTCATGAGTGTACATCAAGTTCTGTAAGTGTATTTCTAAAATATATACGTGCATGAATATAATGTCGGATTCCAAATTGGAATCTAGGTTGATTCGGAGTCGGTTTGTGCAAGTTTAGAATTCTTCTTTGGCCAAGTCAAAATTGGAATTCTTAACTGGACTAAACCAATCTGTATTCTGCCTAGAAAGTTTTTAGCTCAGAGTACATTTCCGATCCGATCCGAAATTAGTCTAAACCAGATTTAAATCTATTATTAACATTGATTTAATGAGAAAAATCTCCCATATTTTTGAAAACTTCAATTCTGAAAATTTGCAAAACACTCGTCATACTTGCCCTTGTATTCTTGCTCACAACGTGAATATTTATTACACAAGTCAGTACCGTTACAACAAGAGATACACAAGTTATGTCGACCATCTATTTTGTCAGCAGCTCTTTTCGATACAGGCGATGGACATGACTGAAAGTAAATCAAATGACAATATAGTTGAATGGAGACAATATTCCATCAGGGATACAACTACTTCAAAGCTATGCAGTGATATTTTGGCAAACTTTCGCGATCATTAATTTGGATTGGAGATATCCTAAAATGATAACGACGATTGTAATATCAGTTTATCTTTAGGTACGTACTTTTTCAAAACTAATACCAACACTGAATTTTGGAAATCGTTTCTGGTGCATGAATCATTGCAGATTACTACACGGCTGATGAGGGTCGCAGAGTGGTAACGGACCACAACCACGATATCTGACCCGAGTGATTCAGTCCGAGGGTAAGTATCGAGTTAAGCGCCGATATCACTTTCCGGCCCTAAAATGCCCTGTAAAAGTTTGTATATTGCATTCTCTTTGTGACATAAATTTCTTTAATCATTACATTTAGATATAGTTTCCAAAGACATTCTAGTTGGAATAAACTCAATTTCTATTTTATATATACTTTTAATCACGATACCCCTTTTAAGATCACGCTTTAATGTCTAAATTCATTATGAAAGACGAGGAAGCTAGGCCTATCGCGCTACTCCAGCCAAAGTATCACAAAAGTAATCTAACGTGTGTACGTGGCACAAATATGTTACCATGAACACACAAAGTGAAGGTTAAAAAAGGGTTTGATGTGACCTCGTATAACACACATGGTCAACGTGCAAAAAAGAAGTATTTTTAAATAAAATTCAAAACTTTTTTAACTAGAACTGTCGCAAAGTGGACGAATACCCCCCACTAGGGCCTTGTCACTGAAAAAGTGCTATTGGTCAAAATGTTCTTGACTTACAGCATGGAAACAGATTTTAAACAAAGTCCAACTGTGACCTTGACCTTTGACCTTGGTGACCCCAAAACAGTAGGGCACCTCCATTAGTCATAGGCAACAACTGTGTAAAGTTTCATGATCCTAGGTCAACCGGTTCTCAAGTTAGAACACGGAAACGAAATTGTAAATTTTGACTACTCCCCCCCCCCCATAATAAAAACTTCAAAGGGGCATAACTCTGAAACTAATGACTGGATCAAGATGAAAATTGCAGGTGCACAATTTCTTGTGATAGAAAACATTCTGATAAAATTTCAGAAAAATTGGTCAAAAACTGTGGGAGGAGAAGAGGACACAAGATTATGTCCACACACCCCCCCTTAAAAACTTCAAAGTGGCATAACTCTGAAACTAATGACTGGATCAAGATGACAATTGCAGGTGCACAACTTCATATAATAGGGAACATCCTGATAAAATTTCAGAAAAATTGGTCAAAAACTGTGGGAGGAGAAGAGGACACAAGATTATGTCCACGGACGGACGGACGGACAGACGGACAGACGGACGGAAAACCTGATTCCAGTATACCCCCATAACTTTGTTGTGGGGGGTATAACTAGTCACTTTTGTATAGTTACAGAAGGCAATTCCGACTAAGAATGAAGGAAACAGATACACAACAGAAATTGTCGAATTTAAGGAAAGCTGTAGTCAAAGGTTTAGACGGAAGAAAGCAACTAAAATCTATTTTGATCATTTAACGAAATTCAATGCTCATTCGGGATTATGTTTGATACAACGTATCTATTTAAGGTACATTTCCTAGATAATCTAAACACTAGAGCTAAAGCCTCTCTTACAACCGGTCGTACGTGCTCCTGCGTGCGGTCTGCGTGCGGTCTGCGTCTTTAGTCGTGCGATGCACGCACGTGCAACGTACGTTTTTTGTGAGCAAACACGACGCAGACTGCACGCAGCAAAGAATTGACCGGACAATTCTTATGGGACGCTCTTACAACCCGTCGTGCGTCTTTATAAATCGTGCGATTTTGCAGCGTTTAAAAACGTACGATTTAAAAAGACGCACAACGGGTTGTAAGAGAGGCCTAAATGGAAAAAGTCTAATTACAAGTTTTGATAGATAAGCATCGTAATATTATCTCACCCGTTCGGTTGAACAGCCAAAATCGAACATGTCCTGGCCTGAACCCGTTTGGTAGTGGTGTGAAAAGCAACTCTTAAAAATATGTGACCCATCACGCTAAAAGGGACCTTATCGGATGTGTGAAAAATATCGACCCTAGTCAGTCTGCGCAGTCCGCGCACCAGACTAGGGCCAACACTTTTCACTTTTATGTAATTTTCTAAATCCGGAATGTTTTCGATATCTAACTATATGTTCATTTTTCACATACAGTATCTGCTTGACCTGTGATGAGTCTGACAAGTTTGTCAAAATTTGGATTTTTTGAGTTCGGATAAGGTCCCTTTTAGCGTGACGGGTCCCATATAAATGTAAAAGATGGATAAATAAAGGAATCTTTTAATATCATGTAAGAAAGAAAATTGTGTGAAATCAAAATGAACATAAGAAAATGTATGCAAACGACTGTTCAGTTATAAATTCATTTATCTGAAAATCTTAACCCTTACAAAACATTATTTTTTTTAAAAAGAATGCATGTACATTTACATATAAAATAAGCCAGTATCTAATCTAGAAAACAGCAATTATATAGCATAAAGGCCACTTTATTTCCTAATTAGCAAGTGCTTATATACTTGTAAACTGTTTTGGATCATTTTAATGCCCTTGCAGCTGCCACATGCTATGAAAAAGATATTTGATAACAAAGAATTTGATCAGACAACGTAAAACGAAAAATAATTAGGATCCATATTGGTTTCAGTGATATAAAATGTTTTAGAATTAAGGTAGTTCACCACTAACAACAATCAGGTGACATGGGTATTATTCGAGCGACGTCGTAAACATTCGGGTGTAACGTTCCACCGCCGAATGTTAACGGCGTCGCCCATATAGGTTAGGATACGTAACGAATGTTAACGATGTCGCACAAAAAATTTTGGCGTAAATCTCATATAGGGTACACAACCTTTATGTATGTACCTCATCAGGTAGACATGATATTGAGTGATTACAGGAAAAGCTCCCTTCTACTGCTGAACAGGATAAACATGTAAGATTCGAGCCACCTGGAATGTAAGAGAAGTAACCAAGGAGAGCGGCATTAAGGTAGCCCACCCCTAATTAGATTCGTGTTACGTCGGAATTATTCGGGCGAAGTCAAAAACATTTGGCGGTGGAACTTTCCACCGTCGAATGTTTACGGCTTGGTCCGAATAGGTACGTTACGACGACGCCCGAAAAAATCCGATGTTTTATGAATCTCAAAATGGCCAAATTGCGGGTATTCTACCTGAAGTGGCATTTGAGACCAATTGAAAAAAAAAACTATGATCAATGCAGTTTTAAAAGGATCAAAGCTTTTTTATTACAGTCATTGCGAAGGTCTTTGAGAACAACAATGGTCTTGATTAGACTGTACATGCGCACAGGCTGATCCTGATCTATATTGTTCTAAAATGCTGCAATGGTCCTGATGCCAGATACCGACTAAAATATACCACTAAGGATAATTAACAATTGGATAATTGTGCATAAACCGTTAGTACATAGTAAATGCGATTCCTGGTGCCAATTAGAACCATTGATCAGCCTGTCCACAAGCAAATATTTTACCACGTTTCTTTAAAGCAAGCCGCGTGTTACTGTTGTATAGTTTAACAACATAAGCGGGGCACAATTATCTACAAAATGTAATGATCCCATTCCTAAAATGATTTCTTTATATTTGAAAGGCCCGATCACATACAATTCTGCGTCCTCATCACCTCTATATCACGTCCAAGATATGCTACACAGGTATCCTTCTTTCGGACGAGTATCGGCAGTGATTAATTGTGGACATGGAATGGCGTATGTGCCTGGTCTTAACTACATGTAACGCATATTCTCAAAAAAAATAAAGTTGATCCGAACTCATATCGGTCCAGGTCGAATGATTATAGGCCTACATTTTTTGGACACTGACGAAAGTATTGATCCAATGTTAACATGGTCATGGTAGATAACCCACGTGACTTCTGCCGTCACGGTTTGACGTTGGATGCACCAATTTTCAAAATATTTGACATATATACAACTAAATATATAATTCACAGAAATTGCAATCTTTTTTTGAAGTGCAATACGTACTTGTTACTTCGAGGTGAATCTGAACAGTGGCAAACCCGAAAATAGCACACGTATACACAGAATCATCTGACGTCTCAACGTTACGTATCAGTAGCGTATTGTTGCCTTCAATTGTGTATCTATCTGACACTCCGATGCCTCGCTGTCCATTTACAAATATCGGCATCGTGCCTTTATTCCAGACAATCGTGTTCTGAGCAGTGCCACTTGTTTCACAAGGAATTCGAACGTTTGAGCCGACTGTGACATTCACGTCGTGGTGCTTTTGTATCCATGTTTGACCTCTAGAAACTATTGAAAAAGAATCAACAATTACACGGTGGGTAATCGATATTTTCGGAGCCAATGGCTCCGCATTTAAACGTTATGATATACTTCCGGTCCAAGTTCGGCTCCGAAGTTGTTTACACTTAAATGTAAACTACGAAAGGTAGGTGTTGGGTGTTTTTGCTATCCATTCTTCTTTGACTGGCTCTAACCCCAAAATGCAATACTCTTCGATCCATCCCAGCGATATATTCTCCTTGAAAGACACACCTCATATTGAGCAATAACTCTTAATTATGTCTGAATCACGTTCATTCCGAGATCAACCATACAGAAAGCTAATGTAGCCGGGTGATATCTTTCTGTAAAAGTGTACATTTTGTACCTGTTTGACCAGCTGTTGCTGTTTGAAGTATGGTTATGTGATAATTGAACAAGTTCAATGTTCCCCGAAATGTAATCAGGTAAAAATCACAGAAAAAATGCTGAAAAAAGGTTCGGCTCCGATTATGTACGAAGGATGTGATTATGTAGATTGGCTATGATTATGTGCGTTGGCTCTGAAGTTGTTGACAAACGACTTTTCTGTTGGTCCAATGAATATTCATAAGATATGATAAATAACTTTTAAGGTGTGTGTGATCATTCATTGTTATCATGTTTTTTTATTTAGCCTACAGATGGGAAGAAGGAAATACCTGTGTAGTTTTTGTACAAAGGTTTTTGCACTATCATCAAGTGCTAGGTTTCATGAACACTATGTTCATCAACAAAGTGTTAGACATACAAGGTGTACACTTGCCACAAAACAAAACAGAAGACGAAATGAGCTTTTGTTTGGGGTAATCTTTTGAACTACAGAGCGCGTAATATTCATGGTTGTGCACCTGTTTGGAGCATAAAATTCTGGGGCATGTGCACTTTACCACATAAAAGTCAATCTGTTGTGAGAAAGCCATGGTCGGTGTCATTTTCGAAATGGCTATCCCAGTAACACGAGTTGTTCAATTAAACACCCGAAAACACAAAATACCTAAAAAACAATCAAAATACAGGGAATCACGTGGAAATAAAAATGGCAGTATAAAAATAATTATTGCTTTCCTTAGGTCTTGGGATCAGAGCAAGTTCTCTATTTTTTCTAAATGAGACTTGTGGACTAAAATTTTTGAAGTGTTGACCAAACATAGCATTAGCGCTTAATCTCTCTGATTTCATTATATTTCGGGCAAATCAATAGGAAATAATACTTATTTTCTACCGGCCCGTAGGAACAGGGGGCTAGGAGGGGGCTTAGCCTCCCCCTCAAAGTTTGCCAAAATACCGAATTTTCTTTTTTTACACTGAAAAATTAGAGAGAATCCAATTTAGCCCCCTAATATTCAGAGACAGGGGCTTCAGCCACCCCAATATGAGATTGCTTCCTACGGGCCTGTTCTATGGTATTTGAATTACAATATCTACTGATTCGATCATTTCTTTCAATATTCCGATATCTTTCATCTTCAATATCTAAATTATGCGATGACAGTCTAAAATTTGTTTGTTTTTGTCTTCAATAAAGTCTAGATAATCTTAAAAGTCAAAGTCATGTTTGAATAAAGATTATGTTTTTAAAACATCTATGCCAGTTATTTTGATCAAGCCTTTGATCACGTAACTACACGCTTTTATCAGATGCACCCTAGCAGCTGTCATAAAGATTCGGCCAAAAAAATGTAGGTCTATTCTGCAGAGCATGATCCCACATCAGTTTTCATTGCAAGTATTATGATTCTATTTATGTTACTTGAATCTTTTACATTCTTGATTTTATAAACCACTTGCTTGGTGAGCATTTTACTTTATCTGGATTTGAAATTGTGATTTTGATCTGAATTTCTGTTTCTTGATTGTATTAGAACTTGCAATCAGGTTGTCGCATATATAATACTATGATGGGTCACCACTTAGTTGTCCTAGTAACTACTTTCAGATTTTTTTTTCAATTGATTTTGAAAGCATATGGCTGACAAATAAGATATTTCGCATACATGAAGTCTATCTTCAAAGGTATGTTTTCTCTTTTGGTTTTATTAAATTCATTTTCACAAAATTGAATTCGAAAACAATACCAAAAATCAACCATAAGGACCTTGTGGAGCTAATCTTAAATTCGTTTATAAATTATCATTTAAAGGCAGTTACCTGCGTTTTTTGTGTGGTTTTATTGCTGCTATACGTGATTTAGTGTAAGAGGCGGAGGCTTCTTTTTTATTCTTTTTTTATTCGTCAAAATATGTGGGCGTAGCAGGGCGAGGCTTATCAGACTTAAAGAAATTATTATGTAATTCTTCAAAAATCTTCTCCTCCTCAACCACTAAGCCAATTCTTTCCAAACATGGCAGAATGTTCCTTCGTTGACCCTTTTTAAAATTTTTTCGTGAATTTCTGTTTCGTCAAAAATTGTTGGCGTGGCAGGGCGTGGCTTATCGGACTTAGAGAAATCATGTGAAAAATCCTTAAAAATCAATTATCAGGCCAATTTGAACCAAGCTTTGCAGAATTGTCCCTTGAGTGACTGTTTCAACACATGCTCATGAATTTTTGATTAAGTGAAAATTGTGGGCGTGGCAGGGCGGGGCTTATCAGACTTCCAGAAATCGTTGGATAATTCTACCTACGTACCTACGCCTACGGCACCGCTATACATTTATCCGTCGATTTACAAAACGGGTGAGTAAGGCATCTTGCCAGCATACGGCATGATTAATCACACGGCAATTTCACCAAACGGCACGATTAAGCACACGGCAGGATTTGACCAAACGGCGTGAATTAACCATACTTCACTAAAGGACACACACACACATAGAGGAACTGTACAAGATATTCGGCTGATCATCAATAAGTTAACCGTAATTTGACCAAACGGCGTGAATTAGTCTTACTTCACTAAAAGGCCCTATACACATAACGGAACTGCACAAGATTCGGCTGATCATCAATAAGTTACCCGTAATTCGACCAAACGGCGTGAATTAACCATACTTCACTAAAGGCCCTACACATAGCGGAACTGTACAAAATATTCAGCTGATCACCAATAAGTTATCGTATGAAACTTCAGTCCAATACATTATAACTCCATTTCGAGCTACAGGTTGTGTACAATCAACAAAAGTGTTAATTTTATAACATGATTCAATCTACATAAAATGGTTTACGATTCAAGTTACATGAAATGGATTACCACCTCAAAAACAACAACGACAACAACAACAACAACAACAACAGTACTCCACAGCGAGAAACCATACAAGACTTATAACTTCACAACGCGAGAGAATAATGATGGAACTTCATGTCAGCATATCTTTATATGGATTCAAGTACTTCCAATCAATACTCAAATTGCTAATTACTCAATTACTTCCTTACATGACTTAACAATTAATCGTATATAATTACACGAATTAAAATTCCGCATATTGTTTTGATAACAAGACAGGAGAACACAGGATGTTGATTTAAAAATTAAAGAATTATTTCACATCCTTGTAATTGGTTAATACTAAACTCAAGAAAACGGTGGCTTTTCTAAAAGTATTTGCGTCGTATCAGTAGCGATAGTAAAGATAAGAGCTGGAAAACATTGGAGACGACGCAACAAAAAATCGAAAGAATGTGTAGAAGTAATTGATTAAGGTTGGATACAATTCAGCCGGGAAGGGTTGAGGATAGGAGTTATCAAGGTTATTGAATTTAATTATCATTCAAGTTAAACGACTGTATAAATGGTCTATTTGACATGTCACGCCTACGGCATATAAAAAAGAATAAAATAAAAAAGCTTACTGTTAAACTTTTCCCGAAAAATTTCATTTTACTGACTCAATTAACCAAATGCATGTCGTTAAGATTGCTGGTTATCAAATATGTATGTATATTATTAAATGTTGGTATGCATGTCGTTAAGATTGTTGGTTATCAAATATGTATGTATAATATAAAATGTTGTTATTATTAAATACAAGCATTTCAATTTGTCAAATGTTAACAGGAAGGAGAAAGAGTATGACAAGTCACGATATTTCTTAAAGATTACTATAAAATACTGTTTTCACTTAAATCATTATTCCAGTATTATTGTTTTCATTTAAAATCATTACTTCATTGGAATTGATAGTCACATTGTTGTTTGTCTCCATGTTATACAAATAACGAAAACATTGATTGGAAAGTTAAAAAAATAAAATAAATAAATAAATAAATAAATAAAATAATATGATTATATGATGTCGCAGATCGTGATCTGCGTCTCGCCTTGAATTCCATATATGGATGTATATGTTAGCGGCAATAAGTAAAATCAGGCATTAAGCTTAATGCCTAAGCAATAAGCTATTGCCTAGGCAGTAAGCTTATTGCCTAAATCGCTCTAGGCATTAAGCTTAATGCCTATGTTTTAAACCTATTGCCTGGCCAAAATAGCCATACATTAGTCTTATTGCCTAGCAATAAAATATGACTACTTGTTTGAAATCTTAATTGAAATTGAACATATTTCACATATTTCACCGCTATTTAGAGCTTAAAAACACACTGGTTGGTTTTTGCCCCTGCATTGAGTCAAATATCCATAATGCCATTATCTGGAAACCCCTCGAATTACATTTTAGTTCAATTAAAAAATAGATGTTATGGTGCTAGTAATGCAGGAACAGGCCCGTAGGAAGCAAATTCATATTGGGGTGGCTGAAGCCCCTGTGTCTGAATATTGGCGGGGGGCTAAAATGCTTTCCCCTTAATTTACAGAGTAAAATAAGGAAAATTCGGCATTTATGGCCAACTTTGGGGGGGGGGGCTAAGCCCCCTAGCCCTCTTGTTCCTACGGGCCTGAGGAATACATGGTAACGTGCACCTACAGATCTGATACTAAATCCCTCTTTAAAACAAGGCAGCGCAACCATCTCAGGTCATTGATATAGACCAGCCTTTGCATTAACACATTTACATTGTTTCTGTTTAACAATTATACGTTTAAAAACAAAGTTTGGTCTGGACACAACTGATGCTTACACAAGGTAGCCCGAAACTAGATCACAGTCTCCTTCAATGTGATGATTGACTGATTACTTAACTTTACAGAAATGCCCATGAACACAGTCAGTCAATCGATAAAATATTTCATTCAATAAACTTAACGCTTGAAAACTTTGAGAAATTAATTGACTTAATTGAATTGATAGCTTATTGTCTAGGCATTTAGCCTATTGCCTGGGTTTACTTATTGCCGCTAACATTATGTTAGGCAATAGACTAAATTTGGGGTGAAATATTTCAGGCAATAAGCTTAATGCCTGAAATTTTTAGGCAATAACTAATTGACTAGGCAATAGCTTATTGCCTACGCATTAAGCTTATTGCCTGATTTTACTTATTGCCGCTAACATATATACCGTAAACATGTGAACTTTCGTTTTGTCGCTTACTAAAATGTGATTGATGTTTTTTTACAATTTTATCACCAAGTATATATGAAAATGCATTTACCAATTGATATAAATGGGGGCTAGAAAAAGGCTTCGGGAGTTTGGTTCTGGGGTAATGCTGTCGATGCTCTATTAAAATTATCATCTCAAATATTGTTGTTGTTTCCTTGGTTCCACGACATTACTATTCTTTTTCAAAGAACAAAGTGCTTATTTTTTAATGGTCGTAAAAGCTAAAAAATCAAACTTAATAATCATATAAAAGAAAAGTATAAAATTAAAGAATTGCCAGACTTATTCAAGGTTAAAAATGAAAGGAGTTAAAAAGAGTTACAGTTTGTTCAAAACCTAGGAGTTAAAAAGAGTTACTGAGTGGTAATGGGTTAACCATCAAGCGATTTGTTACCAAACTTGCAAGGAATGATGATTGGGTGACTCGTTACAATATTTGTTCACGAATTTTTCATTCATCAAAAAATGTGATCGTTGCAGGGCAGGGCTTATCAGACTAAACGAAATCATGAGATGTTTTTTCAAAAGCAATAATTACAGGGCAAAGTTGAACCAAACCTTATGGGCATGTACATTGAGTGACTGTCTTCAAAACATGATTCTGAATTTTGGACTTATTGAAAAAATGTGGGCATGACAGGGCGGGGCTTGTTGATTTTTAAATGAGCTAAGTCATTTTGTTGAAAATTGGCATTTTTTGCAACATTTACATGTGTTGTTTGGTCTGTTGATTTTTTTGTTTGCTCTTTTTCCCAATTGATCAGCTCGCAGTTCAAATGAAATTTACTTCTCAAAATGCACAAAAACAGTGCTGTTGGGGGTATGAACAAACACAAATATGGATCAATTAAGACCCAACTTGGTCGCAGTGTTGGTGATCTAGTTTGCAATAATTTAATGTGACATATATATTTGTTTACAAGAAAATTTATATTGCACACAATCGAATACATGAAGAACTCAGATGAGCAATCAGTGCCTTTCAGGCACTCTTGTTTAGTATTTCAAATACAGACAAGCTGGTCATATTTAAATTGATTCACCTAAATTTTCTGTTTGGTGAATGATACTGTACTATATAGAATGTAAAAACGTGGTTTCCAGGTAAGCGACCAATGGTCTGATCTCATGTGGCCCTCGAGATTGGATTTGATCATGAACGTTTTGGAACGATTTTCACACTAGAAATGCCTTACGTGATGATGAACGATAGCCTCGTTTCATCTTCTGATTTTTTGTGGCAAGTGTTTTGTCATAAACTGTATATCTTACATGTCTAACACTTTGTTGATGTACATTGTTTTCATGAAACCTAGCACTTGATGGTGATGCAAAGACTTTTATACAAATACTACACAGGCATTTCCTTCTCTCCGTCTGTAAATAGAATCATGATATCCGTGAATGATCACACATACCTTTAAAATCATTTATTATAGATAATTAATATTTGTTGGACCAACAGAAAAGTCGTTTGTCAACAACTTCAGAACCAACGTACATAATTATAGCCAATCTACGTAATTAGATCCTTCGTACATAATCGGGGCCGAACATTTTTTTCAGTATTTTTAGCTCACCTGAGCACAAAGTGCCCAAGCTGAGCTATTGTGGTCGCTCACCGTCCGTCGTCCGTCTGTCCGGGCCAACATTTCCAATGTGTTTATGTGGTTCAATCCGTCCACAATTTGTATCAAATAAAGAACAATTCCACTTAAACCATGCCATTTTATGTGGCACTTTTCTTCATAAAGATCAAAGAAAAAAAAAACATTTAACCCTGAAATGTTGGAACGTCCGTCCGTCTGTCCTCATTTTGGTGATACAGCTCTAGTACCCACAAATATTGATCATTCTTAACTAAACTTGGTCAAAACATGTATGATAATAAGTTCTCGGATGAGTTCGATTTTGGGTCAGATCGGACAAGGAAGTTCGAAATAATGTGCCCTTGAACGTCAAAAATGCCTAGTTTTGACTTTGTTACCACTCTAGTATCTACAAATATTGACAAATCTTAATTAAACTTGGTCAAAACATGTATGACCATTAGTTTTCGGATGAGTCTGATTTTGAGTAAGATTGAACAAGAAAGTCTTGAGTGGTGTGCCCTTGAACGTCAAAAATGGCTACTTTTGACTTTGTTACCACTCTAGCATCTACAAATATTGACTGATCAAAAGAAAACTTTGCCATATTGTTGGTAACCATAAGATCTTGAATGAGGATCTTAGATGAGTTCGATTTTCAGTGTGATCCGAGCAGGAAGTCTGGAGTTATGTGCCCTTGAGTTAGACAAAATTGCTGTGTACGACTTTGTTTACACTATAGCATCTATATGTATCGACCAATCAAGACAAAACTTGGCCACAATGTTGGTGACCATTTCATCCTGGATGAGATTAATTTTCAGCTTGATTTGACCAGAAAAACAAGAGTTATTGGCCTTTGAATTTCACAAAAATACCGTTTTCTGCTTTATTTTCACTCTAACAAACACAAATATGGACCATTCAAGACACAACTTGGTCGCAATGTTGGTAATCATAGGATCTTAAATATTTTAATTTGTTAGATTGATCGGGCTAAAAAACAGAGGTGTGTCCTTAACAGTGACAACATTACCGTTTTTCACTTTGTTTTCTCTCAAACAGTAACAAAAACGAACCAATCAAAAAAACTTGGACATAATGTTGATGAGAATATCTTTATCAGAACAGAGTTATATGCCCTTGACTGTGACAAAATTGTTGTTTTCTTCAACTTTGTTTTTAATGTACGAATATTGATCCTTCAATATCATGAAAGCAGTTTTCAGCTGGATCATTATCTCGCATCTTAAATTATGTGCTCTGGAACTTGACAACATTGTGACTTTCATTCTATCTAGGTGCAGGTGAGCGATTAAGGTTTTTCATGGACCTCTTGTTTCTGTGATTTTGTCTGGTGACATTTCGGTGGACATTAAACTTGTTCAATTATCACATAACCCTACTTCAAACAGCAACAACTAGTCAAACAGATACATAATGTACTCTTTTACAGAAAGATATCACCCGGCTCTATTAGCTTTCTGTATAGTTGATATCGGAATAAAACTGATTCAGAAATAACTAAGAGGTGTTGCTCAATATGAGGTGTTTTTTGGAAGGAGCAAATATCGTAGGGATGGAATAGCATTGCATTTTTGGAGTAAGAGTCAGTCAAAGAAGAAAGAAAAACAAAAACAGCCAGCACCTACCTTTTGTTGTTTACCTTTTAGTGTCAATAACTTCGGAGCCGAACGTGGACCGGAAGTCTAATATAATGTTTATATTGAGGAGAAGGTGGCTCCGAATATATCGATTACACACCGTGGATTAGATCATACCATATCTACAGAAGAGATGGGTCGTGCAAACGATTCATACATTACGTCGTTACTCATACCACAAGTTTTGATGCCAATCAAAATTAGTTTTCATTTGAAATTATATTTAAAGATCAGCTACGACCTATATCTTAATTTTTATAGCGTGAAAAAGTAGTTAAAACAACATTTTTCACAATTCCTGTTTAACATTTACGCCTCTGGTTAATTAGAAAGAACATGTAGACAATTGACCTATTAAAAAAACAACTAGAGTGATTGTTCTTGATAGACTATTCCTCTTTGTCAACACGAGGCGTCATTGGAGTTCGAAAACAATATCAGCATTTGTTGATCGCCGTCGTCATTTATGCCAGTTGCATATATATTACCCATTTAAACTCGATAAATTTTCAATATGCTTATTGAGATCTTTTCAAAATGATATTATTCCATAAAGAAGTTATTGAGAAAAAAAAAGATTTTCATTTGAATGCAAGCAAAAATAAAAGACCGCATGGAAAGTACACGTGCTTGACCTATGTTGATATACGAATTTGGTCATATGCAACAGTGTACTGCACAGAGGGACATGTGGCGCTCAATGCCCGCCCACTAAAACAAGTATCTCGTGGGCATTATGCATCAACGAGGATTTATGAAAACTTATTACCCTATAACACACCGTACAATCGGCTGTGTAGAAGACAGATGAAAGTCGTCGAAGATAGATTCGGCAACTGATGTCAGGTGCACGGTAGGTCAAATTATTTAATTCTTATAAATCAACGAAAGGATCTATAGTATTGTATAGTTGATAAATACACGTGCAAATGTTCAGTGCTTCTACAAAATAAACCTTTCCACGTACCCCTCGCAAATAAGGCCACAGTCATTGATTATTTCGGAGGTTTCCCACAAAAGGTTACGAAATTTGACTTTGTGCTCGAATATTTCGCATAATCTCTATATGTACCAGTTTAACTTGTATACGATTACAGTTTAACCATCCTACGATATTTCTTCCAAATTTGAAGCCGTTATTCCAAACAATAAAGGAAATGTGTGTCCTGAAAGACGACATGTAGTCCAAAAGATGTTGCCTCTGTGGACAGATTCGAGTTTACGGAGTTGCTGGAGAAGACAGATAGGGAAATTTTTGATTGTCGACGTCGACAGATATGCATTGACTTATGCAATCGTTGCTAATTAGTTACAGGTGTAAAAAATGGATTTGATGAATCGCCGCTACAGAGAAAGGATGCGTGACACCCCTCTCCCCCATAAAAAACGACAAACGAACAAACAGCAACAACAAACAAACAAAAAAAAAACATGAAATATTTGTTTTAGTGAGATAATTATGCCATTTCCCGTTGATTAAATGAAACGCATGCTTTTGAATATTATAATCGAAATGAAAATGTTTCGTGGATTGACTGGCTTTTAGCTCCACTGGCCGAAAGCCATCAGGCTTATGGGCTTATGTCATGGCCCTGTGTCAGTCGTGCGTGCGTCCGTCCGTACAGCTTTTTCTTCAAACATCATCTTCTCCAAAACTACTTGACCAATTTCAACCAACTGTGACAGGAATATTCCTTGCCTAAACCTATTCCACATTCCTTCCGTGTAGAACTTAAATTTCAATCACATGAATTAATTCAATTTTTCGAAAAATCTTTGATAATCTTCTTCTCCCAAAGTACTGGACCAATTTCAACCAAACTTCACAGGAATCTTCCTTGCATGCATCTCTTCTAAATCTTTTCAAAAAGTAAATTACGTTGAGAACTTAAATTTTAATTGAATTAGAAAATAATTTAACTTTTTGAAAAATCTTTGAATTTTTTTTCTCCAAAACTGCTGGACCAATTTCAATCTAATTTCACATGAATCTTCCTTGCATTAATCTATTTCAAAATCCTTCCAATTGTACAGTTCTCCATTAGATTCTTTGAAAAAACAATGTTCGGGTGAAACAAATGTGCTTATTGTTTTGCTATATGAAACATAGTGTAATTTTAAGAAAAGAAATAAAAAACATAACCACTCATTGGATTTCATTGTGGTGAACATGAGTCTTCTTAGAATAGAACTCTAATAGATTCTTTGAAGAATTTCGTAGTTTACATGTCTAGAGTCTAAAAGGTAGTTGGGCGATACAGGGCCATCATGATCCTCTTGTCGATACCCTTACGGTCCCGGATAAACGATGGGGAACATAAGGAATAACCCTGCAAGTTTAGGCCGAATCACACAAATCTTACCTATTTAGTCTACAGAAATCTCATTTTCGTAGATATTTATTGAACAAAAGTTGAAAATACAATGACTGTAAAACGCACGCTAAATAGGCATTTTTTGTAAAGTTGACCGGTTTTCGTGACCTTTCATATTTCTAGTGTTGAAGAGTATTTTTGTACAGCATGGCTTAAACGGTATGCAACATGCAAAATGGAGGACAACTTGGTTTATACAAATGGAATAAGTTTATAAATGCCTCTAGGCACTTGCGATTTCTAACTCATTACCGTTATCAAAACTTTTTAGCAGCTACTTTTTTGATATCCACTTCCAGCTAACCTCTGACGTATTTCCGCCTTCCCAGCTTCAAACTATTTTCTAATCGGTCAAGTATTGCCATAATTATTGAACGAATAAAAATCTCGACACAAAGACAATTATTTACAGTTTTTTCTTTAATTTCTATCCAACGCTTCGCCCTTATGGGTTTCTTCAGTGATCATAATTATTGAAGAAATTCTTTAATTTTTGTGTCACGTAATACCATACATTTTTACCTCTTAATAAATGGTCAATTCCATTGTCAAAACGATGAAACAAAATACAAATACAATGTATACACCTGGGCCTAATTGTAAAAAAAAATTGTGTTAGCATTGACAAAGAGATAAAACACATGTTTTGGTTAGATATCCCTATAACAACAAATTTAATTAACCAAAAAAAGGTATATACTCATTTGGTTAGCGCTAACCAATGTTTATAAACCAATGTTGTATAAATACAACCGGAATATTGAGTTGGGGGTTGAGGATTTAGTCTAGAAAAGTACCACAAATCCCTGAAAAGTTTCACCTATTGTCCCGGATTCCATTGAATAAATATGGTATGTACATGCATATATGTCAATCTATATTGTTTCGATATGTTATTTGGAATCCGACATTAGAAATAACCACTTTTTCTGTGTATAAGTCAATGCATATCTGTCGACGTCGACAATCAAATATTTCCCTATCTGTCTTCTCCAGCAACTCCGTAAACTCGAATCTGTCCACAGAGGCAACATTTTTTGGACTACCCGTCGTCTTTCAGGGCACACAGTTCGTTTATTGTTTGGAATTACGGCTTCAAACTTGGAAGAAATATCGTTGGATGGTTAAACTGTAATCGTATACAAGTCAAACTGGTACATATAGAGAGATATACTAAATATTCGAGCACGAAGTCAAATTTCGTAACTTTTTGTGGGAAACCTCCGAAATAATCAATGACTGTGGCCTTATTTGCGAGAGGTACGTGGAAAGGTTTATTTTGTAGAAGCACTGAACATTTGCATGTGTATTTATCAACTATACAATACCATAGATCCTTTCGTTGGTTTATAAGAATTAATTAATTTGACCTACCATGCACCTGACATCAGTTGCCGGATCTGTCTTCGACGACTCTTATCTGTCTTCGGCGCAGCCGGTTGTACGGTGTGTATAAGGAAAACTCGTAATACGTCACCACATAAATAAACAAATCGCACGTGTGACCATGACATTTTATCGCGGTCAAAAAAATCCGATGTCTTGACTGCTGTGTTCAACGCGTAAATGCTCTCGATTGTGAAATGACCGTCTATACATTATACTGAAACACATTTTCAAAGGATGTATGAGAAAAACAGAAAATCCTTTCATTTGCTCGTAATTGACCTTTAAGCCATTGCTCTCGTCTTAACAAAGCTCTATCTTGATAATGTAATTATTTCATCTGCGATACCATTATCTTTGTTAAGGAAAATCATTTTAGCTGGTAATTATTCTTCAACTGAACTCTAGACAACCAGTAGATCTTTTTGCAAATGACAACTTGAAATTATCATAATCGAAAAGAGTTTCCGACAAAAAAACGAAACGTTGTCATATTAGAAACCGTGTATGTTATAGCATAAGAATATTGAGACATACAGGCTACCGAAAACAACTTACAAAATATGGAACATTTTACACCAGGGATATAATAATAGGAAGAAATATATCAAATATAAACATGTTTATAAAGATATACTCGTAATGAACGGAGAAAATACACGTCATTATTATTTTACCATTTCTAACGTCAAATCCATGACTTGTCCTAAACCTATTGCCAAACAAAATCTGGCCCCGGTTTCTTGAAAAAACTTAAGTATATACTTGTGAGTTCATGCTCAACTTCGATTGAATACCAATCAACGTTGATTGGTATTCAAGTGAAGTTCACGTAAATTTCGTGTGATTAGAGCACGTTGTTCAGATTTGAGTCTGAGAACGTACTTAAAGGTCAATTACGACCAAATGAAAGGATTTTTTGGTTTTCTCATAAATCGTTTGAAAATGACTTTCAGTATAATGCATAGACAATCATTTCACAATCGAAAGCGTTGACGCGTTGAACACCGCACTCAAGATATCGGATATTTTTGACCGCGATAAAATGTCATGATCGCACGTGTGATTTGTTTATTTATATGATGACGTATTACGAGTTCTCCATCATAAGGTAATATGTTTTCATCGATCCTCGTGGATGCCTTATGCCCCACGAGATACATGTTTTAGTGGGCGGGAGTTGAGCGTCCCATGCCTCTCCGTGCAGTATATAGTGCTCCCACGATATTCTGAATCCCGCAAAAGAATAAAACATTTATCAATTTACTTATCATAGGTTATGAAGATCAAAATGAAATCATATTGATGATAATCAGTATTTTGATGTAATATTGTCGAGACGATTTTCACGTGCGTCTCTACAATAACATGTTTTTATAGGTTAAAGCTTTGTTTATAAATATCAGAAAAGCGATATCAAAATGTTGTTTTTAAATACTTTTCATGCTACAAAAATTAAAATATAGGTTGTAATTGACCTTTAAGTTTAATTCGAGAAACCTGAAAATTGCGATCCGAACTCGTGAAAACATTGAAACAATAAAGGTATAATTCTAACTATTACATGTATCATACTCAACTGCATGCTCTAACTGCATGTTCTGTTCTTATTGTCTCGCTAAAACGTTTGCACTTGGTGTTCATTGTTCTACTACTACATTTGTTGGCTATTTGCATTGTAAACACGAATACAACTTAATAAGAGCGGGAAAACCTACCGTGCAATATTGCAAATATTGAGATAATCCTATAATATGCTAGGATAGCCATAATTTCCTGGAAAAAACAAAATAACTAGATGTAAGATATTTTTTGAAGAAATCACTACGACTGCGACGTATTGTTTGATTGGTTTGGTATCGGAATATTGTCGCTTTTCATGGAAAATCTCGTAACTGTAGCTTGTTTAAGCTTAAGTTACGAGATGATCGAAGGAAAGCAACGGTATGGCGAGTATGATGCAAAAAAGAAACCAATCGATAAAAATAGGATTCAATAGTGTATACCCATATCATATCTTTTTTAAGGTTTACGAACTGAGAATGAAAACGCCACTTTCTAGCCATACGAAATGCATCAAATTACACACACTCGTAAAAACACTTCACGTAAATTGATTCACCAGGCCGGATTTCTATATTATGCTTCAAGAAGAAAACAATTTACAAATATCATTTTACTCTATTTTCATATGCAAGGGAGGTAATTTTAAACATTTTTGTCAAATATTTCTATAAGTATGCATTAATTCAAAATTCTAAACCATACAAAATGCTTATATTTGTATTTGGAATGGAAATGTAACACAGATTAGGAATTAATGGCACTTTTCAAATTTCGCCTCTGGCTCTGCATTTCATTCTCAGTTCGTAAACCTTAAGAATAGATGTTTGCTTCGTACTTTTCTCAAATTGAAAGTAACCGAACAGAAAACAGCAAACTTTACGACAGTTCATCAAGTCGATTTTTTGGCTAAAAAATAAAAAAAAAATATCTCTTACTTTCTAAGGTGAAACATTTAGGTGAGGATATACACTTGTTGAACGGGATAAAGGCAACTTTTACTAATGCTTTGAAAATTTGCACATACATTACAACATGCGGGAAAATATTTGTTAAATTTTTCTACCTTTAGATCTTCTTGAAAATTGTGCTATACTCGTTATCTATTCCGCGTCTACTTTCCAAAGCCGGGTATTAATTAAACCATCAAATATCATTTTATCGTAATAGAATGACGAGACTATGTGCTCTGTTTAAAGGCCCGGTCACATACGATTTCTCGGCCGTTCCGCGGCTATACATATATATATATATATATATAAAAAAAATCTGAAAATATTCTGGACGTGGTTGGACGCGGTAACTGGGTCAATTTCGTTTTAGCCGCACTATGGACGCGGAATGGACGTGGTTTGGCCGCCAGCGGCGTTTACACTGCCAGAACACCGCCGTTCCACAGCCTAAAACTTCCTACCACGTCTAGTATTGCAATGCGTGACAAGATACCGCGTCCACATCGCGTCTGAATCACTGCCATAGCACGGCCATAGCACTGCCATTCCACGGCCATAGCACTGTCATTCCACTTCCTAATCGCGGCTAAACCGTCCGAAACGCATATAATGTTTTTGTCCAACTGCAGATCAGATCAAATTGAACAAACCATAAAATTTAAGCGATCTTGAGTTCGGTCGGTATATGGGTGATGGGGAGTAGTTTGGGTGATCGACCTTTATCTACATCGCTCGGACCTCCTACTCGAATATTTTGATATGTCAAAAATTCTCGTTTGCGATCGAGTAGGAGATTTATCTGGAAACGACTGAGTATTGGTCGCTTAGAATTCGATCTACTCGAGAGTCAGCCGTGTCTAAAGGTCATGTGTGATCGGATTGATATCTTTCATCCGGCCTGTACCCAGCCTGCATTCGGTCAATCCGAATTGTACTCGATTCACCCTTTTAAAACGACTGTAGAGGTTATGTTTTGATTGTCTAAAGATCCAGAATCCTAGGATCCCACTGCCGACCAGATCAACTCGATCAAGCCAAATCAAGCGATCGAGTTTAGATCGATGGCGATCGGCATAGGTAATTGGAAATTGTCTAGTAACTAAGTTTGATCTGAATCGCCACGGCTTCTTTCTCGATTTTTTTTCAATTGCAAAAAATATTGGCGTACGATGGAGTATAAAATCGATCGGGAAGTGGCTGTATATTGATCGGGTAGAAAATCGACCCAATCGGCCTATAATAGTGTCTGGAAATCGAGTGTGGTCGTTTAATATCTTTCACTCGACCAGCACCCAACCTAAACTAGACTACCTCGACTTGTATTCGAGTAAATCCAGTCACTATTTCGATTAATTCGTCCTCTGCCTCATCTGTAAATCCGATCAAATCGACTATTGAAGTCGGGTTGATTGGCTAGAGATCGAGAAAAAGTTGTTTGGTCGGGTTCGGTCGAGGAGTTCAAGCGATCTAGTTGATTTGATCGGCAGTGGTAACTATAATTAGTTGGGTTTTGTCGTTGAACTTAATTCTAGAAACATTGCCGATCAGATCAACTAAGTCGAGCTGATCCGGATGCAGTAATTGATGCAGTTAAGTATCAAACAAGTACAAGTCGAGGAGATCGACTGCAGATTTGGTGCAAGTCGTGTAAAATATATCAACTCCACCACACTCAATCTCCAAACACGATTAATTCTTGATCAGATATATCTTCTATCCGATCAAAATTCGCTTCCCGATCAATATTCTACGCGATCGCCCACGATTAATTTGAAATGCGAAAAAAGAGTGTGACCCTGAGCGGTGCAGATCCAGACACGATTGATTATCGATCAGCTATATCTCCTACCCGACTAAAAATCGCTTCCCGATCCATTTTCTACGCAATCTCCAACGAATATTAAAATGATATGCAAAAAACAAGTAAAAAGCCTGAGCGGTGTACATCACGATCGATAACCCCGACCAATTTTTATTACGCATGTCAACCAAACTCGATATGTAATCGATCAATTGGTCGGGTTTCATCGAGTTAGATTGATCGGTAGAGGGAACCTAGCTTAAGCCACTGAGTTGATTTGGTTGCTAGTTGGGAACTAGCACCAAGGCGGTCGAACACGACAAGCGTTTACATGTTACAGAAAACTCGGATATCGAACCAAAGATTATCATGCTAAACAAAAGAGTTTTGCAAGCAAGCTAACAAAAGATTTAGGGATCTTAAAGGAGCATAACATTTCAATTTCATTTTTTAAAGTATGTATTGGTACAAAGATTGGTTATTCTAATGCATAGAAATGTTATCAGACTTTTGAAGTTTTTCTTTATTAGCGAAAAATACACCTTTAAAGTTGAGACCGAAAAGACAAATTCCATATAAATCTGAACTGTTGTCCACATCAATTTGTTTAACTTTAGAACAAAAATATTTATTTCTCGTGAATAGTTAAATATTTTGGCTTGATATTTTCAGAATTTTCATAAGAAAATTTGCTCTTTCAGATAAAAATATAAGTAAAATTTACAAAGAAAAAGGGTAAAATGTCACTTAAGGGATAAAGATACCAAGTCAGTACAGGGAGGGCCCATTGTCCTCTTATTGTTGCTCCCAGTTAAGACATTTGTCCGCTAGGAGATGCAAGAGTAGCTGATTCTAGCGTTGGTAAATACATTTTAAATTCCGCGTCTTAGCGCGTCTGTCCGCGTCCATAGCACTGCCGGAGCACTTCTTACCGCGTCCATTCCGCGTCCGATCCACTGCCTCACCGCGTCTGCCAGCCGTGGTTTGGCCGCGATAAATTTTTTGTGCAGTTCAAAAAATTTTACCACGTCCAAGATGATTTCGATTTCATTCCGCGTCCTACCACGTCCATACCACTGCCATAGCACGGCCGTATAACTGCATATAACTGGAATTCGATATAGCTTTGTAAATTTTGTAAACAAATGCCATAATATCATGACCGTCCGTACTTTTCAAACATTGAAACGTAGCTTTTAAGCTTTTAGTTTATGACTCCCAAGCGTAAGTAGGGCGATATTATTACAGCTTACTGTACTTTATGTTTTCTTTAACCTGGTCTAAAGCAGTACTTGTTTTTGACGTCGTTAAGAGAATTTTGTGGGAAAATATTGAGGGAAAAGGAAAATCACTGATAGCCAGCATTTCCCCTTTTTACTACACATTTAAATTGTCTATGTTACAATACACGATTTCAATTTTGATGTCATTCGTTCTGACGTATGAAACTACGTTGGATTGAATCATTGTAATAGTTTGTATTGTCTAGGAAAATTAAAAGGTTTTGTCTACTTACATGAATACGGAATATTGCATAAAAATCCTCGATCTATTTGCGATTATGATAAGAACGATTTCCGGTACAGGTCTTATCTTAACGCTTTCCCAAACACGTAATGTTTTGGCGCCCATAATTAAAAGAAATGCTTGGGAAACCAAAGCGACGACATAAAATAGATAAACAATATTTGCTTCCTTCACCTCAATTTTAAAGACGCCAGATCATTAAAAATGTCAATGCTTTCTCTATCAACATCTACTTTTGTTTTCTACTGCAGCTTTCGAATTTGATGGAAAGGGTTAACATGATGTTCGTATTAGTTCCAGGACACTTATCCTTTCCCAAACAAGACCTGGTTTTGGCGTCTCTAATTGAAATAACTTTGGAAAACATTGAGACAATAGAAGAAACTGCTGATGACCAGCAGTTTCTTGTCTCAATATTTTCTAAGCTATTACATACATAACATACTTTCTACTTTTAAGAAGTCGTTTGTGTCTTTTCAACATTCCACGTTATTATCATTTATGAAAGGATTAACACTTCTCATACCATTCTAGTCAATTTACTGATGTGAAAAAAGCGTTTGCAGGCAGTGTAGTCTAAGATCAGCCTGCACAGACGTGCAGTCTCACCTTTGCCTGCACTGCTTGCTTTCTTGTCAGTTATTGTGTCATAAAATTGAGATCGACCGATTGAAATGTCTCTTAAATTTGCAATTTGTTTGAAACGAAATTCGAAGTCAGCAGGACAAGGGTTAGGAGAGAAGCATTGATCAATAGGGAATATTTTTTCTAGTAAACCTTAACGTAATTTCGGAGAAACTATAGTATATCGTAGGTGTTGTTATAAAATCTCGTACCTCGTTACGAGATTTTATAATAACGCCGATGGTTTATCAAAACATAACGATTGACCCAGTCTATTTTTTAGCGCAAAATTCATTGCCATTATATTGGTGTAGCCCGGTGTAGTTTATGTGACGTGGAATCACGTGACACAACATTTTCGATACTTTTCAATTATCCTGTTTACATATGACCGATTTTGAATAGGTTTGAAGCAGAGAAGGTTGGAAACATCAGGGATTTATAATATTATGCAAAGGATCATTAAAATAGGCAGATAAAAACGATTTTGTACATATTATAATAACCAACCAAAATTTAGTTTGGTATCAACAAAAGTTAGTTTTCGGGTGATTTTTAATGAGATTTTCTACATCCAGCTAATTCATTGCATTTTCCATCATTCTAGAATCAAACCAAATTTAAACTGTTCAAGTATCAACATCATTATTGACGATTGTCTGCAGTCGTTTAGTCACGTGATTCCCCACCGAGATTTAAGGGACTCTAAATCGTATAGAATGCAGCTTCGATGATAGCAACGTGGAAGAGTCCGTTTAACGCAGCTCAGTGCAGTCGTCGTGAGAGCGTGGTGCGCCTGTCGTGATGTCTCCATGAGCGCGGTAGATGCGCAGTAGAAGTGCAATCAAACGTCGTAGGAACGTCATACATCGCCGTAGAATCGTCAAATGAACGCCGTAGGAGAGCCGTAGCATCGCCGTGTATCTCTATTTTCCCGAAAATTGTGGATGTTTTCTGGCGATCCCACGGCGTTCTGAAAAATGCTTGAGCTCTGTGAAGTCACGGTACAATCACCAAGTAGGTTGCAGGGCTTTTTCAGAGATATCCCGGGTTCGATTCCCGTACTGACACAATTGTTTGCCAGTTACATAGAATGTTGATATGGTTCTCTTCTTATCTAAATGGCAATAAATTTTGTGCTAAAATAGACTTGGTGACCGATATTTATTGATAAACCGTCGGTAATGTTATAAAACCTCCCATCAAGCCGTAGTTACGGATTTTAATAACAACACGTACGAAAACCTTTGTCCGAAATATCCCCATAGTTGACTGTATAAAATCAATCTGTATTCGCTAAATTGTTACGTTTCCATTAAAAGCCCAAATGAAGAACATGCCTTATCTTTGGAAGATTTATTGAAGACTTGACTTTACAAGAAGAAAGGTTATCATGTACGTATTTACCCTTTCCGAAACAAGACCAAAAATCGTATTACATTTTAACTCTTTCCCAAACAAGACCAGGCCCCGGTTTCTCGAAAAAAAAAACACCTAAGTATACACTCATGAGTTATTGCTCAACTTCAATTGAATAGTACCAATCAACGTAGATTGGTATTTAATTGAAGTTCACGTGGATTTCGTGTGATTTAAAACCTCTCTTACAAGAGCGTCTCAAAATATTGTTCGGTAAGTTCTTTGCTGCGTGCAGTCTACGTCGTGGTTGCGTCCACCAAAATCGTGCGTTGCGCGTGCGAGCATCGCACGACTAAATGTACGTTTTAGACGCAGACCGCACGCAGACCGCACACAGGAGCACGTACGGCCGGTTGTAAGAGAGGCTTAAGCACGGTCCTCAGATGTGAGTACTTAAGTTTTTCCGAGAAACGGGGGACTGGTTTTGACGTCCCGAATAGTTCTAAATGGCTTGAGAAAACATTGAGACAAAAGAAAAAAACTGCTGATAATCAGCAGTTTATCCTTTTACCTCATTATTTTCTGCGCTATATTATGCACAAATCTTATCTTTAACAACATATTTTTATGGTTTTCAGCAGCTTTAATAATAGTAAAGGTCCAAATTTTGGCCGTTTGGGAAAGGCTTAAGCCCTCTGATTGAACAAGACGTACGGATTGATTATTGTGTGATACTTTTTTCGTAACTTAGACTGGTTGGACCAATTTATGTAACGTCGAAATATAGAAAACGTTGCACGTAAACGTTGCGCGTAACAAGCATTTCTTTGTTATCAATGTTTTCTTTTTCCTTATATTGTGGGGAAAAGTCAATCAGCGTCGTTTATTAATTCATTCCTAAAACAGGAGAATCAATAAATTAAAAAATGAATTAATTTCTGGATTATGGTTTGTGTTTTACAATTTAACTCATGACATTGTTTGTGAATACTCGTTCAATGCAGTCGTGTATTTCCGCGATATTCAAAACGTGGGAGGTATTTGATTTTATTATATAGCTTTTGAAACAAAAATCGTTTAAAACATATTTTGCAATTACTTTTTCGCAACATACAAAATCAGATCTTTCAACACGGAGGGAAATTAGTCTTATGTCTGTGTGATTTGTTGTCTGTGTGTTATTTGCTTTATATTGTCGTAAATATTTTCTCATATTGACTCGTTTATTTTAGTTTAAAAAAGGAACTATAACTCTTATAACTTGAAATAAATCAAACTTGTATATGAAACAACACTTCTAAGGGCATCCATGTAAAATATATTTGAAGGTGGAAAAGGCCTTGTCATATAAAGCGAATAATGTGTGACTCGTGTAATCATAGGGAATATCATTAGAAATAGACGCGCGAATAAACTTAAACATCATTTTGTTGCTTTTAAACACTTAAGTCGGCGAGAGAAAGCAAAAAATAAAAAAAATCATTTGATCATAACCAATGCCCTTAATGTTTGTTACAGATAATTCAAATTTTTCAGATTTTTTCTCAATAAATGAAGAATCGATCGCTTTAACGTCGACGTTCAACGTCCGTTTTGACGTAAATTTAAGGGGTGGACAAATTTTCTGTTTTACCTGGGAAAAATCATGGCGTTTCTCCTATAATGATGATACCTCCCCTGGTATTGATGGCCCATATAGAAGAGGGTTGGGAAAATATTGAAAGACAATACCAAATTGCTGATGATTACCAATTTCTTCTTTTCATATTACGAAAGCTACAGCTTACCATTTCCTGAGCAAGACATTTGCTCTTTTGATAAACCGATTGTACGACAAAGTCGCCACTATGGTTCGAAATTTTACTTGGTCGTAAGATAGTTGATAATAAATACGAGCCCGTGGATTTAAAGACTTCGATAGAATATGTTCGAGAAAACATTTACGCAAAAGAAAAAAAAAAGTGATTAGATCTACCAGTATTTTCTTCTCCCGCCTCACTAGTCTCTTTTTTTTGTAGTGTACCTAACTCCTTAGGGACCAATTCATCAAGTAAACCATGACATTAATTCGGACAATCAAAAGCATTTCGTCATTATGATTCTAAAACCACGCAACTATAATTAGACGTCGAGTCGTGAGCCGTGACGAAAGGTTACGGTATATTCCAATACATGTAATAAGGGAGGCGAGAAGTGCCTATTTTCCACTGAATAAAAGCTAACAATGACATATATTGCGTGCTGTCCGCTGCATGGTATGTTTCAAAAAGCAGCAAATTACCTATTATATTAATTTTGTTTGTCCGAAATTACGTCACGGGTTTCTTAACAAAATCGATCCCTTTTTCAAATGTGTTGTTCAAACATTTACATTTACTTTAGTTTATTGATTTACTTCAAATCTATCTTGAAAAAATAAATAAAAATGTAACATGTGGAAAATTATTGTGTAAAAATTAAATATCGGGTAATATGGCTAATAAATCTGCACCCGGAAACTAGCAATCCTGTACCCAACCTGTGGGGACTCGTTTCTGCCATAGGTAAGACCATCCATACTCGCTTTTAGAATGGAAATAATCACTTGTCATGCAGAAAAGTAGTTAAACAATGTGTGCGCATTATATTTGTTTACGAAAAAGGTTCAAATCTCTGGTGGGCGAATTTGAAATCTCGTTGGTTAATATAAACTTCCTGTTAAACAACGCAGTTTGATAATAATGATAAAATAGGATAACACATGCCATAAATTTGACAAATGAATACAAATTCCCTAGCAACACTATTTAAAGTTTGGCTTAATTGAAAGCCATGTCAGATCATGTAATATTTAGTTTTCAAGAGGGAAACACAACATTGGTAATAGCACATCTTCAAAGGACAATATTAAGAGAAAAGTGTTAATAAAGCAGCATTATCATAATACATATGAGCCTGGATCTGGAAAAACGTCCCTTATAGCATTTTTAAAAATTGAGTTTCAAGATCAGCCTGTTGTCAAATGCAGTCCAATATGCATCCATACTGCTCTCTTTAAGTTACTTCAGGTCACAAAGAAGCTATTAGAGAACAATGTAGATCCTGATCAGACTGTGCGTATGCACAGGCTGATCTGGATCTATGTTGGGCTCAAAAGCCTTAAAGGACGTTTTTCCAGATCCCGGCTCATATATATTATTTTGAGGCGCCTTTCTCAGTTTTTGGGTTTTTTTTTCAAATCACATTAAGGTCAACCACAATTAGTCTGGGTGATAAAATATCTTAGTCCTATCAATATCGAGGCATTTCTTAGTGCTCTTTTTTGTGTAGTCTTGATATATTCTAAAGCAAAGATACTGGTTACAGTAGGCCTACATGGCGCCCATTGAAATAATTTGCTTGTAACCTGCAGATGGCCAAAATAGAGAAAAGTATATAACTCAGTTAAAAATAATATAACAATAGTTTACCGTAGGACTTTAAGTATTATATAACCATTCCTAATCGACAAAATTTCAAAATGGGGTAATTTTAAAGGAGATGGATTACGAAGCAAGTTTTTTAAGAGATGTTGTAGGCAGGCAAATTAACAGGCGGCAAAATTTTAAACTAATCCAAATTCAAAGATGATACAAACGACAATTTCAACTTTTGCATTGCTTTGTCTTTCTGGGTAAAACACTTTTGGAAATGAAGAAATTGTTTGCTACAAGCAAATTCTTCATTTTCCTCAATGTTTCCCAAATCCTTCATCGTGTGTGAAGTTAAAAAGCACCACTATGTGGTAATTTGTTTTTGGACAGAAGCATTGAACTAATGTATGAAAATTATTTTTATTCAGCAAATACATGTAGTTATGCGCTCACAATTACCAATGTTAGACTTTGCACTTGATAATCCTAAAATTGGACAGAAGTTAAAAATGTTTCTAACACGGGACTCAGCATTTAGGGCAGGATTTTGGCTAAAACTGGCTCATTCACTTTTCTGCACCCAAGTGCTTATGAAAAAAAAACCCAAAAAAAACAAGAAAACGTAAATTGGCTAAATGTTATTTGCTTACAATAGTTAATGTTATTGCATTTCACTTTATTTTGATTTGGTTCAATGTACTAACATGTAACTATTTTCGGGGATATTTTCGCTATTTAGCTGAGACCTGTAACAGGCTTCTTAACAATTGAAAAATGCCCATTTTTCCCGATGACAGAGAAAAAATGCTAAAACTAGTGCTTGAATTTTCATTTCATGAACTGTTTCTTCTACAGTCAAATCTCTCTACGTCGAACTTCGTGGGACCTACGAGAAAACTTCGACGTATAGAATGTTCGACGAAGAGATATTTTGGAGACAAGCGGCCATCATCGCTTTTATATGCATGTCATGTCGGTCGGAGTATCTGGCTATCCGCCCCCCCCCCCCCCCCCCAAGTCGTCGGTGTAAATGCAAAACCTCGTATGTCGATTCTTGCGATTTCCAAAGTACAAACTTGTGTGCCCAGTTTAGACAATTTTCGCATGTTTTGGGATATTTTTACTAATCAGTATTAATGACACATTATTTGTGAACAATATGTCAAAATTTCAAGTAAAACATTTCAGTTTGGGAAAAGTTATTACACTTTTTTCCCTCCCCTTTGAAATTTTACAAAAACGAGATACGGGGTTTTGCATTTACAACTACGAAGTGTAACACTGTATACAGATTATTGAAGGTTTTTAATTCAAATCATTAAATCTCCCAATTTTGACGTCCTCAATAGTCAAACAAACAATCAAAACTATACAATCAGGTAAAAATCAATGTTCGATAAAGGTAAACACATGTGTTGATTGCTCGAGTTGACGGGTCGAAAGGCGTGAAAAACTGAATTGGTGGCAATTGTCATCCTGTAAGTGTGATGTTCGTCGTATAGAGGTGTGAATGTGTGCAAATATAGTTGAATGGACTTCGAAATTGGTTCGACGTAAGGAGAAAGTTCGTGCAAGAGGAAACGACGTATAGAGGTTGAAATATATAGAACTAAAGAGCAAAATAATCGGGACCTGAAAATAACTTCGACGTAGGGAGAACTTCGGCTAAGGGAGGTTTGACATAAAGAGATTTGACTGTATATAATTTACAACTACGTATTTTCCTCACTGACATGACCATCAAACAGTTATTCAATAAAGCACTGTAATTTATGCATAAGTTGAATTTATTCCTTACTCTGTTAGTAAAATGCGTTTCTAAACTGTTCAAAAGAGCGCGCCAAAATTTCGCAAAAAAAGCAGGATGATGCTTCTTCACAAATCCCTGAAAAAAGCCATGATTTTGCCCCAGAAGCTCAAACCAAGATACTCAAATCTAATCTTACAAATAGTGGTAATATCATTCTCTATTTACTTTGATTATCAGTTGTTATTCCAAACACGCATTTTAATGCTGTGTTCGAGTATTAAAAGACACGAATTAAAATATATTAGTTCAATTCATTAAATTTGACCATTTTTGCTTCTTTTGCTATATATTCAATCATTTCAAAAGCCAACATGGAAATTTAGATGGTCCGTTTGCTTGTTTTAAAATAGTTGCAGATGAGAAAAAATGATCACACTTTCATGATGAAAATTCTGTTTGATAGGCTGGGAAGTATTTAAGAAAATGGAGAACATACTGATATGCAGCGTTTTCTTCTTTTGAATATTTTCCAAAACTTAACCCTTTCCCAAACAAGACCTGGTTTTGACGTCCCTATTAGAAAAGGCTTGGGAAAACATTGAAACAAAAGAAGAAACTGCTGATAACCAGCAGTTTCTCCTTTTGTCTCAATATTTTCTGTGTCATATTATACACAAATTCTATCTTTGATAGCTTCCACTTCGTCATTTTGCGGCAGTTTTTGAAGTGGATGACCCTAAAATTTGCCGTTTGGGAAAAGTTTAAAATGGTTGGTGACAAACAGAGACACAAACAATCAACAATAAACGAATATCTGGGTTGTTTAATTTATTTGTTGATCAAAACCAAGTTCCATGCTTTATAGCCCTTGCCTAAAAGAGGCCTTGTTTTGACGTCCCGATTAATATTAACTTGGGATAATGTTGAGCAGCAAAAGAACAAAATACTGATAAACAACATTTTATCCCTTTTCCTAATTCTTTTCTGTGCTATATTGTATTGTCCAGCAAGATTAACCCGGGACATCTGCATATGTAATGACCCCACTTCGGCAATGTTTTGTTAAGACGCTCAACTGACGGACTTAGCGCACGATAATTAAGTTGTCCCGGGTTAATCTTGCTGGACATTATAATAGATTCACTATATTAAACGAGAATAATTTCAGTTGTTTTGATAAAGCAGTTCAGCAGTAATTTTTCTCGTTTAATAGTGAATCGATTATACACACATCATAATTATTATCTTTATTGTCCAACAAGGTTAACCCGGGACAACTTAATTTTCGTGTGCAAAGTCCGTTAGTTGAGCGTCTTAACAAAACAAAGCCGAAGTGGGGTCATTACATATGCAGATGTCCCGGGTTAATCTTGCTGGACAATATCAACATCTTTTGTATATAATTTATAATATGTAATGCTAAGCTTTCAAATTGGATCGCGGAGCCCGGGAAGTAGGCCAGTCACTTTAGCCGAAAAATAGGCCCAACCCACCACTAATTCTAACAGAAACGAAACCAACATTTTTATAATCTACAACCATCTACTCATTCCAGAAAAAAGTCCTCAAATGTTACTCGAGGGGAAATATGAAAAATATCGATCTAACGAAGGACCCCTACAAGGCAAGCCAAAAGAATGTTTTTCGTGTAGGCTTAGAAAACCATCTAAGCAAAAAACACAGACTTTGATAATTTCTTTATTTCAATTAGACATGGAAAATGAATTTGCAGGTGAAATTGCCCCACCCACTCATTTACTAAGGTTAACTTACCAAATATATTTAAACCGACATCTGAATGTGAATATTGGACTTCCCATTCTAAAGCTGCTGCAGACGACAAAAACAATTTGCAAAAAGATCGGATTTGTGTACATTATAGCAAAGAAAATATTGATACAAAATGATAAAAATCTGATTGTCAGCATTTTCATCTTTTGAAGTTTATTGTACGATTCGATTCTCTTCACAGACGTCAAATCAAAGACTGACTTTCATTACTGATTGATTTTGCTATTTAGAAAGCCGCCGGCATATAATGCACATAGGGAATACTTTTATCAGGTTAACCGTGACGTATTTTGAGACAAACGATAGCATCTTGTTGGTGTTTTTATAAAATCTCGTAACTACGGCTTGAGTCAAGCCGTAGTTACGAGATTTTATAAAAACACATACGATTTATTAATATTTAACAGTAAACCGAGTCTATTTTAGCACAAAATTCATTTCTATCGCTTTGTAATGGATTTCGAGTCATAGGCCTACTAATAATAAATAATAATAATAATTATAATAATAATAATAATAATAATAATAATATCGTTCGTATGTTTTCAAATTATGTGCAATTCAAGGTTATATAAGACAAAATAGTTTATCTATATGCATATTTGATGTTGTATATACCCTAAAGACAAAAACTGCTTTATTAAATATATTTGAGTGTTTGTGTGTTGGTGCGGATCTGGATAAGCGACCATTTTAATCTTTCAGACTACCGTATATGTAGATCGAATTGTGCCTCAGTGATGTCTGGTCAAGGTCGACTATTTTCTCTAAAAGTTGGTATAGGACACGGAAAAATAATATAGGAACATCGGGCAATGTGATCAGACAGTGCATACACACAGCCTGATCTTGATCTAGATCTACAGTGTGTTTGTATTAAATGTTATAAAGACCTTTTTTCCAGATAAATGTTCATATTGATGGCACTTATAAATTCAATCCATTTCGAAATCTTCTTTAATTAAGAGCTCATTAGTGCAGCTTACACCACGACACTCTCCACAACCCGCTGAACAGGACAGACCATGTTTCCTACATGTGTACCTTTTGGAATCAGAATTTAGTTTGCAAATACATCTAATTATTTTAAACAAGCGTTCAGGTGCAGCAGACATGTGTGTTTTAACTGGATTTAATTTGTTGTTGATTTTGTTCCAGACCCATTCAGTTGGTTCTGTAGTGTTTCCTACCCAACTGGACTTGAAGATAGGCTGTGGTATCTGGCAGCAGCTTCAGTTGGCGGAAAACTTTTAACGTTTTAATTTTTGAAATCTTACGTTATTCAAGTGTTTTGTGGTTTCTCCATTGTAAATATGTACATATATCCTTTCTCCCGTATTTTCTAAAACACTATGAGAAACATCTTCGAAAAAGAGAGAAAGTTGGTCTTTGATCAATTTGGTTATCGGTTGCTTTCTTGAGGAGACTCTTATTGAAAGCCTTCCTTTCAGACCGACACGAGTTAAAGAGATGCAAAAAATATCTAAGTAAATGAAAGAAGAAAACGCACAATATATGAAATAAGGAATCATCGAGAGAAAATGTGAAGATATCCATTATAATAATTTTCGTCCTTTACCTCGATATTTGACAAGAGCTTCACAGAGCGGCGCATTTAAGTCCGAGAGGGGCTTTTCAGTAATATTGACCATTCTTTTCAATTCAAGGGCAGATAATTCAAACATGAGAAGTTATCCTAATTATGCTTCCACACTCAGACACCATAGAGATTCATTGTGGCTAGTTTCATTGAATTATGGTTGAAACTGTAAGAGTTGCGCACACGAGAAAATGGGCATTTTTAAGAAAATGGGCATTTTCCTTAAATTCAATGGCAGATAATTCAGTAACGAAAACAGTTATCTAAATTCCGTAAGCAGTGTGTAGAACTTGTTACCACGAAGATTCATTGTGGTTAGTTTGATTGAATTTGAGTTAAATCTGTAGGAGTTGCGCACACGAGAAAATGGGCATTTTTTAGAAAATAGGCATTTTTCCTTAAGTTCAAGGACAGATAATTCCGAAATGATAACAGTTATCTATATTCCGTAAGCGGTGTGTACTACTAGACACCGTGGAGATTCATTGTGGCTTGTTTGATAAAATTCTGATGAAAAATGTAGAAGGGGTTGCGCACACAATAAAATGGGCATTTTATTTTTTCAATGACAGATAATTCAAGATAATTCAAGAGCAAAAAGAGTTATCTGAATTCTGTAAGCGGTGTGCACAACTAGAGACCATGGAGATTCATTATGGCAAATTTGATCAAAATCCGATCAAAACTGTAGGAAAAGTTGCGCACAGAAGAAATTGCTAACGGACGGACAGACGGACAGATGGCCAGACGGACGACCGGGTCATAATTTAATACAATCCTTCGGGTGTATAATAACAAAAACATGTATGGACTTCAAACCAAGTGGTTGGGGCGAGTAAAAGGATGATTTACTCGCAAATTGTGTAATTTCGAATCGAATAATCTATATCTGCCAGGTGTAATGATATCATAGTCACATTGAGCTTCCGTACTTTCAAAAATCGATCGCAGATAATTCTATTTAAAGCGATTTTTTTTACTTATTCGTTATACGAGGTACAGTCAGAAAGTTCCCGGACTGTCGTTGTATGTGAATTGAACACATAAGAATTTTGAAAGAACTCGTATAAATGAAAAGAGAAGATCAAGACTGATAAGTACATATGATATTTGTATTGATAAATTATATAAAGCGTGATATTTTACGGCTCTAAAATCATATACTAACAGTGTACGGATCACTTTGACGTCGACGTCTAAATGACGTTGCAAACATTTTCGAAATCAATTAATTCATGTCAGTTTGCAATATTTTAAATCCTTTACCAGAATGTTCTAAGCACTACCCATTGCGACGGACCAAAGTGTTTTAATTGAATTCGTAGTCATAACCTTTCACTGCTGACCTGGCCGAAGGCCAAACCTCTTCATTTGAATCAAACCCGCGACCTCAGAGAAATTCCTTTAAACACGGAAATGCTGAAATAACATTTTACTGAGTCAGTGATCTATTGCGCGTGCGACAGTCTTTCGAAGCATAGAAAATGTGTGGCTCATATTTTCATATCGGTACGAAGGGTACATTCGGTAGATGATGTTCATAATCTCAATAAATATCAGCGTTCGCAGAATTCTTATGTAACAAAGAAATGAGTACGCAACGCTGGCCTTCTGTGCGTCGTCCGTCAAAAGCCGCGCCTCCCACCTTGTGCACAATTAAGATGTATTTTATTCGGTAGAAATTACGTTATTAACTGTACCCACTGTTCTCCTTGAATATGTACTGCAGCCGTAGATTGGCTCAAAGAACTTATAAATTTCCGTAGGCGCCATCCCGACCTTGACATGATTTCGATGGCGGTAAATTGTTCCGTACGCTGTGATGACGTCGGCCCGATTTCAGTTGATTTTTATCCATTGCTTCGTAAAAATATGCATTAAACGCATAATTTTTATGTGACTATGTCAAAATTTTGGATTTGCCCTGGAAATATGTTGATGTGATGCCATATTGATGACATTGCATGTCAAAGTAACTGTATTTCATACGATTTTCCCTTTGAATAAGAGTAAGAATATCGGGCGCAAGCGTTATTTCAAAGTGATCCGTACTCTTGATTAGTATGCTAAAATGTTTTAGAAAAATCGACTTTTACCAATTCAAAAACCACAAAAACTTGTCAAAATGATAGATTACATATCAAAGTTACTATTTAAATAAAGAATTGAAGCAAGTACATCGAAATAAATACAATTCGAAGGCAGTCCGGGAACTTTTTGACTATACCTCGTATTTATCCTTTTAAATTTTTATTTACAATGAATACATTTTTCAATTTTCATATAAAATTCAATAAGATTAGAAATAATATGTGAAAAGTATAGTGTAAGAGAAGCACGTGGTAATCGAGAAAATGTATGGTGGGTAGGATGGACCAGTGTATTACGATTATATCAAGGCATCTTTTAGCGTGATTTAGCACCATTTCCCCCCAGATTTGCTCTGAGGACTTTTGATATGTTGATCACGATATAAAAGACTTTCGTTCAGTTACAAAATTATTTCTGTTAGAATTAGTGGTACCCTAAATGCTAAAGTGACTGGCCTAAAGCTCAGTAGGGTCCACGTCGACGTCTATCAATCTAAAGGTTTCATGTTCGAACCCCGGCTTCGCCACAATCCTTTCAGAAATTTGACAAAAGTAATTTTGCTCTCGACAATCAGGGCTTTTTTCTCAAAGATTTGTAAACAGGCGCCTTACCATGCTCATTTTGTGAAATTCCATCGAGTTCTGAAAATTTTTGGAGCACATTTTTAAGAACAGAGTAAGGATTAAGAACAATTTAAGCATTCAATACAGTGCTTTATTAATGAATTAATATTTGAAGATCCCATTAATGATACAACTAGCTGTACATTATATAGAATGAACATTAAAGAAGAAATCATGTAGGAAATGCAAACTTGAAAAACACAATTTTTGTGATTTTTTCTGCCATCAGTGTTACAAAATGAGCCTTTTTAAAATGTGACGTAGCCTGTTATTAGTCTCAGCATAAGAATGAGAAAGGACCCTACCAATAGACGTGAATCATTTAAGTGAACGAGCAGCCGGAGGCTCGGATTGGTGTGGAAAAGGTTGAAATAAAGTCTGTTTGGTCCTTCGGAATAATTCCGTCGACGTCATTAGCTGATCTGGACCCATGTTGGTCTCAAATGCAACACAATAATGTCCGTTTCTACAGCCTCGACTCATATATTTTCGTTACGCAACTTAGCCGTTCAAGGCCAAAGGGAAAATGCAGATAATATGATTATTGGAAGTCAGACGAAGGAACTACAAGACGCGCGGCTGACATTTATCAATTAAACCACAAGGGCAATAACCAATTTCCCTAGTCAGCCGGGGTCTGCAAAGCTTCAGTAGTCCGTCATAGTTAAGAAGGCGTTTTGGTTTTGACTGACTTCAACAATGGGTTGATTGTAAGTTACACAGAAAAATGGAACTGCTGGCTTACAGTGACAGGGCAAATTGGAAAGACTACCTATTTTCCTTTGTCAGGATGTATCCAGTCAAACCTTTAACAGCTAGTCATTGTGAAATGGGACCGGGGCTACTGGTTTTACTTAAATCAAAGTTAAAGAGAAGACAAAATTTAATGCTAAAATGACATGACGTTAATTAACACACAACAGACAAGTTAATTGATACAAAATACATCAAATTCAACATATTCCCAAAGTACTCACTTTACTTACTTTAAAGGTAATTTCCAAGGACAATACACAATTTCAACTGGACAAAAAAGTCTAGCCAGCAATAGGGTAACCGACAAAAGGGGGACACGTGTGGAAAAGGCTAATTGGTCCTCAAAATAAAAGGCACGGGGCAACTGGCCAAAAACGGATAGGGACTGTCGTATCTCTTTTAGGTTTTGAAGAAATGAACAAGAGACAAGAGGCAACAGGAGATGAGTTGAAGTTCTCGCCTGAAAGGGCTAAGACTAAAATAAAGAAATATCAAGGGAAAGGGGTTGATCAGCTGATCGTTGGAGTGACGGGAGTGCCAAAGTGTAAAAAAAAAGTTCCAAAAATATTATAAGTCTTACTTTTGTTTTGTTTAATCCAATTTGAATCAAAATCCAATTTCAATCCAATTTCACAGAGCCTCCTGTGGCAACCCCGTCCAAGCCACTGATAAGCGCGGTCTTGGTCGCACTCGAGTATTTATAGTTCTGAGCATCTGCTCGTGCCGGATTGACCAATCAGAATTGAGCTGCGATCTTAAGTAATCAGGTTCACGAACTCAAAATCCTGAGACAAGATTCATTCTGACTTACACAAATGATAGAATCTCGGGAGAAGAATATCAATACTCAATTTCCGAGGTTCTAAAGTTTGTTCTGGAGTACAAAACATAATGAGAAAGGGAGATTAATTTTCTGAAAACAACAATCAAACGCAGCGGACAGTATTGTTTCCCATCCGTGAAAAGACAAAGAAGCAGTCCAAAATATTATTATAAAATAGATAAAACATACAGACAATTAAAATCAAAACATACATGACAAATATTATATGATCCAAATTATATCCAAACGGTACAATAGAAATGCCATTTGAAGGGGTATGACTAGAATACGAATATGACTTTTTCGGCGAATATAGGCGAATAAAGGCGAATATGACTTTCGAAAATTGTATACAACTCTACAACAGCTGTCATATAACAATATAAATGATCAATTACGAATGTATGCACTTGTTAATGATATAAGTGCAAACTAAAAGTAAAAATTTGAAAACAAATCTTGATTAAATACGTTTTTTAATGATTTTTTTTTGGCTAATATTCGGCGAATATGACCTTTGCGAAATGTATGACACGACAAAAGGTGTTAAAAACAATTTGAATTATTTTTTACGATTGTTGGCACTTGTTTATGATAAAAATGCAAATTGAAAGTAAAAATATGAAAACAATATTCAAATACTGTTTTTTACTGATTTTGCTTCGCTAATATTAGGCGAATATAGGCGAATATGACCTTCGGAAAATGTAATTGTATTCGTATTCTAGTCATACCGCCATTTGAAGCGTTTTGCACAAATTAGATTATCCAACACTGCGTTCACTCTATTACCTTCGGCGCGCTTAGCGACGAACGTACACAAAGTGACCACCCTGCGGACAATTCAAATCATAGATGACAATTAGCAAGTGATATGGACCCCGTTTTATTAACGAACTTACGTTCATTTTTTGTAGATTTGAACGTAATTTAATTTTTTTGCCTAAGTGCGTTTTTCAATATATGTTCGCAGCTAAGAATGTGTCGGAAATATTTGCGTAACTCTACGTTCAATAAAAGTTGACGTAAGTTTGTTCGTAACTACTGCCGATTCCCCAATTTGCCTTATAAAGCCTGATAAACTAAAGAATTACCCAAAAAAATCAAAATATATATAAAAAGAAAGGTAGAAATTACAAAAAATCCACGGAAAATGTATGTTAATTTCGTTGTTTTTTCTCACTTTGTTTTATGTTACTATTTATAGAATAGAACAACAACAAGACGACTAGTATTTTTCACGTTTCTCCAATTCTAATGGACACCTTCGAACGTATATAATACGTTCGGAACCGTTTGAGTGTTCAGCGCAAAAATATTTCATCAATTCACCTAAAATATCCAATTGCTGTAATTTTTGAGAGAAGAATAACCTTTATCAATGCTTAAAAGCACAGTTTGACACTAGTACACAACTAGATTTTTTTATATTTACGAGAAACTAAAACGGGATAATAGCACACTGTTTATTTATTCTTAGCCACCGTTGTTCTATTTTTAGAGTTACGACAATTTCTTTCTTACGTTCAAACTTTTCTTATGCTAGGCTCCCACTGCCGATCAGGGCCCCGTATTACTAAACATCTTACGATCAAGTTTTTGTGTAAACTGTGTAACAAGACATCTGATTGCACGAGAAATCCGACTGAGCCAATCAGGGCTGTTGTTACAAGTAATTATGCAAAAATCAAATGTACGATCGTTAGTAATACGGGCCCCTGATCAACTCGATCAACACGACCACCTTATTTCTCCGATCAAGCCCGACCAATGTACACGGCTTCTTCTCGATCTCTAGCCGATCAAACTAGAGCCCCGCCCGGGCACTCCCGATTAAGTCCTGATTGAAGCCCGATCATCTTTTCGATTTCTACCCGATCACCCCGTCCTTAATTCGAGCCCTACACGATCAAGACCCGACCATCTCGATCTATACACGACCAGATCGAGCTGATTCTATTCTAGGTGTTCTGAAGGAAAATTTGCATGCAGTGTCAGTGATTATCACATATTCATAATAACTTCATGATATTGTCAGTTTAAACATAAACATAATTTAAATGTGACGTAAATGTGCTTTTATCTATTTACTCACACTTAATACGATTAAATATAACGATTAATGCATTCTTTAAGACATTAACGGGGCCCATTCTATGTTTTTATGGTTCCGCAGTGTTCGGGAAGTCATATTTGTGCATGGAAAAACAATTTGCAATGCATAAAATCCTCAAACACGGCGAATAACCACCTTTCCTTTGCTATAGAACAATCCGTTACAAGCGTGTTTACACATTCTATTTTTACTTCAAAACGAGACAATGTCAAGGTCAACAGGACACACCCCCGCGGTATTAACACATCGTATAACCGGCTGTGTCGATGACTGTGACCTTATTTGCGAGGGATACGTGGAAATGTTTATTTTGTACAAACACTGAACATTTATACGCGTATTTATCAACTGTAGAATACCAAAGAACCTTTCGTTAATTTATAAAATTAAATTCATTTGACCTACCATGCACATGACATCAGATGCCGAATCTGTCTTCGCAAACTTTCGACGCAGTCGGTTGTACGGTGTGTTGAATCTCGCTGAGCACAGATGACGTACCCCTGACGTAATTGATTTTTGAATGTTGGGTATATGTAGCCGTTACAAAACAAAATCAAGGACAATAAAAACGGGCTGCATGCTATTAATTGACTTGGATTTTAATACTTAATAAAGCTTGATGAGTGCTAACAATGGACGTAAGTGATCTACCCCTTCAGGTTGGTATTGTGTTTGCAGAGCGTTACCTTTATTAGCATGGTTAAACTCAATTATGTCAATATGCAAACATAATAATTTCATACGTTATTTCTGGTTTGTAATTATTGTGTCATTTGCTTTTTCGACAGCCTAGCTTGCCCCCTTTAAATACCATTATTTCAATCGTACGTGTTATGTACAAGAGCAGGGAATCACGTGAAATATCATTTCCGATAACTTTCAATATATATATTAATATTATCTGCGCGGGACCTCGTGCTGTTTATACACATTTATTACCATACGACCTACTTTTCCCACTGCCGATCAGAGCAACTCGATCAAGCAATCGAATACAGATCGAACTCAGTCTGCAAGGGTGATCGGGAGCGGTCGGGGTGATCGAAATTGATATGCATCGCTCGGGCTTCCTACTAGAGTTTTTTTGATATGCAAAAATAGTAGAGTGCGATCGAGTACAAAAATGATCGAGAGGCGATTGTGTATTGGTCAGGTAGAAGATCGACCTTATCGAGAATCAATCGGCTCTGGAGATCGATTGTGAACGGGTTGATGATGAACAATTCCTATTCCAAATGCATAAAACCAATAAAACCAATGAAAGAATGTCACATTGGTACATTTTCTCTTTCTTGCAATGTATGCCAGTATGTCATGTTTACAATGTAAGGGGGGAAGCGGAATTATCCGAGTCCTGCGCGATGAAAAGCGAGAGACTATGGAATCTATTTTTAAATCGAGTGGAATGACGTCAGAGAATAAACAGTAAAACTTTTAAAATGTGAGATTTCACTTTAAAAGGGACCTTCTGGGAAGTGCGTAGCAACCCTAGTCAGTCTGCGAGGAAAACACAGACTGATCGGGATCGAAACTGTTGACACTAAGTTATTACTCGGGATTTACATGTTTTCCCTATCATTCTATATATTATTATCTAAATATGGATATCGTTGGCGCGTGCTAAATGTGATCTATCTCTCGAATATGGTCTTCTGTTGACTTCACAGAAGCACACTCTTATCATGACATGTCAAGCAGAATCTAACTCACTCTTTCCCAATAGGATTCGGTTTTTTCGTTGAAGAAATACGTCATCGCCACGCCTCACTGGTCTAAAAATAGATTGGGAATCCTCTATCGTACAAATATGGCTGTGAATCTCGCGAAGGTTTTCCACGTTCAACTTGCTGAAGATGACGTTCTAAGAGCTGGATTGCCGTAATCATTTGTTGAGAAACATTATAATTCAGAGTTGAGAAGGTTGCTGCATTGTTGTGTACTTTTTAAGATAGGTAACTATGAAATAATCATTTGACAAGTAATGTTTACACATACGGTCCTACCTTAGCTTCGTCGTGTCGCTCGTGCTACTCGCTTACCCTTTCCAAAACGACAAAATGTCATGTTTGGGCCGAATTGAAAAAAGTCTGCAGACGACAAAACGGATGTGAATACTTTTAGTGTTTTATGTCAGAGAAAATATCGAGGCAAAAGTAAAATGATCATCAATATCCAAAGAAGTTATTCAATCTCATTTTGTCTGCTGTGCAGGTCTTTTTAATCTGATCGATCATCATTTTCTTCTTTTGCATCAATGTTTTCTCAAGAGTTTTCTGTTATGGACGACAAAACCGGTCTTGTTTGGGAAATGATTAATCTAGAAAAAAAACTAGAATTTGTCGCTGAATGTGATTTGTCATGATACCACCACAGGCTTTTACTACAACAGAGGGCAATAACTCACAAAATAAGCAAGATAGAGTTACGCTCCTTGTACGTTGCACTTCTCCTTGGTGAGATCTATCTACCCGCGAAGTTTCATGATCATAGCTACTTTACTTTCACACTTTTCGATGTTTTTTCTGGTTAAGCTGCTGAGGAATCTCAAGAAAAAACGTTTGTCATTTCTGGCCTGTCTCCGTATCTGGAATCAATGTTGCATGTTGAATATGCGCAATGTTTGGTAGTTTTAGTTCCCGTCTGCATTATCTACGATCGACTAATATCTCGCTTGAAAATGATAATTTTTCGCTAACACTGTTACGAAAAAAATGTCCGATTCATGACCATTAAACAAAATATTAGACTGGTACCCGGCAAACGTTGTTGAGGGATTTCCCATCAGAAATCTATTTTAAGCACACGAACGCGCGAAAATTAGTCCTTATTATAACCTTGTTTTGACGTCATCAATAAAAGGGGTTGAGAATACATTGAGGTAATAGGAGAAAATCTTGATAACAAGCAATTCATCCAGTTGCTTAGATATCTTCACAGTTGTATCAATTTAACAAATCCTGTCTTAACATGCATAGTTTGTCGTCTTAAAAACTAAATAAAAAAATAGAATATCCAACTTATTGGGTCGAATCCCACGTTGGGCAAATATTTTTCGTCTACTTTTTGTTTTAATACATTTTCTCAAACCAAACTATTCTAGGAATCACTAAGATACAATTAAACCAAATTGGTAATTGTGTTTTTATTACGTCTTTGCAATCTGTAGAACCATTTGGTATGAAAAATGTAAAAAGAAAGGGGGTTGCTAAAATAAGTATCACTCTTGGGATTCGAAACAGGGACCTCTAGAACACAAGGTAGACGCTCTAACCACTGAGCTAATCGGACTACTGATTAGAGATGGATCCAAATTGCCTTCATATAGTTTTCATGTACATAATTTAAAACCGTTTTATTTCGGGTTAGCGTTGCGGTCATGTAAAACTTTTATTGCTAGAGTTAAAAATATACCGAAACCTATCTACTCTTCTAATGACCCTTCCCTGCTCACAAAATTAAAGAACTTTGTTCGTTACCTTTGGTAAAATATCAGCCCGAGTGGGCGCAGCCATGATTGATGTCTTCCTGACCAAAAAACGCAGTATTAGGGGCAGGTAAGCCAGACTAACTTTTCAACGCAATGTTAATATACATGTATATGCGCTTTTTGTGGGTAAACAGCGCATGGTTACTCGGTTGAAATACGGTCTTTCTGCATCTTTTTGCTCATATTTTAATACTGTAAACCTTTATTTCGGCAAATTGACAGTTTTTTATAGCTATTGGGGCTTTAACAAGGCGAATTTGAATAAGCACACTGGTGGTCTAGATTACATTGTATTTTACGTATTTGTCTTGACAATTCGTCCAGTGAAAAACTCATTTGGGGAACCTTGACATCATCCGTGACATTGTCGCTTTTCAAAGAAATATAATTTAGGTGTCTCCAACGCGCCATGGCACTAAAATGGTGGAGTTGCTGTTTATCCAATAGATATGGTCGTATTTCAATAACAGATGCGTGGTCTGGTAAAAATAACAAGTGGGTCATCCCTGCACCATGGGCTGCCACTAAAACGTCCGTGTGTGTAAATATTTCAACCTGTTCTTGCATTGATAATGTCTCTAATAAAACTGTCTTTAAATTATTTCTTGGTCCGATGGTATTTTTTATTTTTTCTGTGATCTCTTTCTCGCTTGCGAATTTTCTAAAAACGGTTCCTTGAAAGAGTGTTATTCGTTCGGGATGTGTAATGTAATCATGGCGTAGTATTAGGGTATAATTTCGACGATTACAATCCTTGGCTTTATTGTCATTTATTCCGAAATTGCTGATGAAATATTGTCTGAAGTCTTGTATGTAAGGCACACTTTCTAACTTATGACGGTTTAATGGACTTTCATACCCAATTGGAATCCAGATTATATTTTCAAATCGAGTTGATTCTTCGATATGTTCATGGTGTATCACTTTATCAAACAACGTTGCCCACATCTCGTCCATAGGCGATCCTGGACGTGAATCAATAAACAAAATATTCGATTTGTTCAATTGTATCCGAAATAATTTGTGAAGTAAAAATATATTAATTATTTCGCACATCGTATGGTACAAGTTATGCGCCTCTATTCTTTCCACGACAAATGTAATACCGTTTATATTGATCGCGTTGTGTCTTTGAGTTTGACCGGGTTGTCGAACTTGCAAGTTTTCCAACAATTTCGTATACGGTGTGCCTTCAATCCGTCTGTCGAACCAGTAGCTAGGGATCTTTGTATCACAGGGTATTACAAAACGTTTCGTGTTTGGCTTTAACTGTGCGTCTTTGAGCCAAACAAGTTGATTCCCATATGCAGCAAATTTATCCCCACACGCTTCAACTTTGTTATACAACCATTCGTCCAGTTGGAAATGTCTCTGGTATGTATGTTTGAAGATCAAATGATGCCAATAAGCCTTATAAGCCCTATGTGCAACAAGGACTAAAGCTGCCAGGAAAAACAAAACAATCAGGCGTTGTCGAACTTTGGATCGTTTAATTCTTGTTTTATACAAGCGGGTAATCCAGCTAAACAACATGGTTAACACAGCTTCGGTGGCGTTTAACGGTAAGATCTACTGAGTAATCTGAAACAGAAACAATGAATAAATTCTAAATCCATGTAACCTGCTATGATTTGTATGCAGTTTATTAAATACGGAATCCTGTTTCCGCCATCCATTTTTCATCCTGCATAAAACACGAAAATCGAAATTAGTGCGACTTTCTTCCATTTATGGCTTTTTTCCTCACTTTCAGTGTTGTTATGCCAGCGTTTTTTTTTTTTTTCAACTTTACATCTAGGCCTAACGGAAACCAACTCAACTCAACTCAACATTCTGTATTAGGCATGTCGGCACTTGCTGTGCCTTTGGCCAAAACATTTATATAATACTATCAACACATACATGGGAAAAAGCATGTCTTAACTAAATTAAATTCCAATAATACATTTAAATAACATACAAACAGACAAACAAACAAAAACACACTACGAACAATTAGCGCCATAATGTTATTAAGTTAATCAAATATTTGCATACGTGTGCATTATATGCACATACAATCACGCATTTCATTCTTTTAGACTGTTATTTCCGCTAATCGTTGCTTCTGATAAGTGTACTTAAAAGAAAAGGTTTAGTCAGTATTTTTGATTGTCAATTATTCGGCCAAAATACAACATATCAGTGTAAAATTTCACACAATATTTGTTCAATCAACGTTTAACAAACATCATTAAATAATGTTGCTAAATTTTTGTTTTTTAGGTTTGTGCTAAAAGAATTTCAAAATGTGACAGGTGCACTTGCTGCAGTTAAGGCGCAAGTCTTTTTTCTGTATAAATGTATGGAAACCAAAGACAATAGCCCAGATACAAAAAATCCACAATAAAATTTGTAACAGCTTTCATGATTTTAGCACCCTGGCTTAATCAATTTGGCCAAAAATGACAATGTTAGAAACCATCTACCTAACCTACAAACTCTGGGGGTTTCCCAGTTTGAACTTGACAAGCACTTTTTGTTTTAAGCATTGGTGTAGTTGTTGTCAAGAATGGACACATGCATGAGATTTTGGTCATTGATACCTCTGGAAACAGCGTATCTGAAATAAACGTTAATTGTGACGTCATCAAGTTACGTCACGTCCAAACTGACAAAAAACATTGAAAATTGATAACAATGTAACCAATCTGTTCAATAATGGCATTTTGTTTAAAAAGTCTGTCTTTTACTTGCCTGGCCATTTACCCGATAGTTGGATTTTCGAGCATTGGCTAAGCCAGATCTCAGGCATTGTTTGACAAATATTGAATGTCAGTTATTTTCTTCAAATTGTCTGTCAATAAAAAAACTTTGTATCAGTGATAAACCAGCTACTGGTCCTGACAGAACGATATCTTGAAAACGCAGTAAAATGCTAGGAGCAACAGCTTGGGTGCATAAGTTGCCACAATCTACTGTCAATTCCATTAAAAAGAAGTTTTCTCACTCACAGTCAACAGAGAGACTTCTATTCTACCAAGAAATGATACAAAGATCGATTTTTCATGCCAATGCCCAGGAATTTAGACTCTACAAAAAGCCACTGCTGAAGCTGTGACTTTTCAATTTGACCCCTTTGGGAATGAATTGTCTAAAAGAAGGTTAAGTAAAACATGGATGCCAATTGTATTTCGCCGACTTGGTTGAAATTTGTTGAAGATTTTTATGAGTAAAAATTTTGGCATTGTAAAACGTTTTAGACAAAATTATTGACCAAAAACTTTATACTGACTAAACTTTTTCATCTCAGTATATTTAGCAATCTTTAATTGTATTTTCTTGTTTTTGGACATGATCGAACTGTTAAACAAAGGGGGGGGGGGGGGGTTGGGGGGTTCCATAAGGCCGTTTTCCTGGGACCTAAATTTTCCAATGATTTTTTTTAAATAAGTACAAATAGACACATAAAGGGGACGTGTTTTGCCGAAAAGTCTGAATCGAACGGACCTTCTCATTTGTAAGATGTCAATGTTAAATTCAGTATTTTCATTAAAGAATTGAATTGAATTGAATTGAATATTGAAATATTTGGCATTTTATGTAATTTTCCAATCTTTTGTATATTTTTATCTCCCAACTTATGGGAAAACATAAACACGTTTATAAAAAGCGAGTAATATTTTAGGTGAGAACTTGTTAATAAATCGTCATTGCAAAATTATGAAATTGTTTTGATAGCTAGTCGGGAAAATGAGTTACGGGCCCTAAAATACACGAAAACATATGACAAATTGTGGAATAAATAACAAAATATACTTTTTTCTGGATTTCCTACGTACAGAAAGGCAGACATGTTTACTTAGCTTAAATAATTGCTGACCTCAGTAAATAGTACCAAAAATAAGCTATTGCGGTCTATTACGTCTGTTGTCCGTCCGTCTGTCTGTCTGTCTGCCCGTGCATAATATAAGGTTCACACTCTAGAATCCACAAATGTTATCTGATCTTCACAAAACTTTGTCAAATTATGTATGGTCACAAGCTCTTGTGTAAGACTGATTTTGGACGAACTTTGCTGTTCAAAGTGCTGAGTTATGTGCCATTGAATGTAAAAAGTCCCTATTTTTGACAATTTTCGTATTATAAAATTTACAAATATATCCCAATCAAATGCAAATTAAGTGAAAATGTTTGCATTTATAATTTTTTGGGAGAGTGTTGTTTTCATCCAGATTAAAATTGCAAATATTGAGTTATCAGCCCTTGAATTTGGCAAAATTGTTTTTTTGACTTTATTTTCTCTTTTATATCCACAATTTTTTAAAAATCAAAGCAAAACTAAGAAAAATGGTTGATGTCGATAAGATCTTTCACTTAAATTGCTCTTCTCCAGTTATCCGCCCTTGAATAAGATAAATGTGTGGGTTTACCAGCAAATCTAGCGATTTGTTAAATTCAAGGGCGGATTACTCAGGATATACATTTTCAATCTGGCTGAAATTCTTACGTGTCTGTTATATTATAGACAGAAATAATTTGTCCTTTTTCAGTTTTAATTGCTTCATATTTGTGGGTGCTACAGGAAAAATAAAGCCGAAAAATGCAATTTTGCCAAATTCAAGGGCGGATAACTCAAAAATTGCAATTTCAATTTAGACGAAAATAATACTCTGTCAAGACATTATAAATGTAAACATTTTCACTTGGTTTTGCACTGATGGGCTATATTTGTGAATTTTAGAATGCAAAAAATTCTCAAAAATATCAACTTTTGACATTCAAGGGCACTGAACTCAGCACTTTTTGAAGCAATTCCGTCCAAAATCAATCTTACACAACGGCTTATGACCATACACATTTTGACCAAGTTTTGTGAAGATCGGATAATATTTGTGGATTCTAGAGTGTAAACCTGATATTAGGCACAGGGAGACAGACAGACGGACGGACAACAGTCATAAATGACCGCAATAGCTTATTTGTAGTACTATTTGCTGAGGTCAGCTATAATTTAAGCTATGTTAACATTTCCGCCTTTCTGTACTTAGGAAATCCAGAAAAAATGTATTTTGTTATTTATTCCACAATTTGTCATGGGTTTTCGAGTATTCTATGGCCCGTAACTCATTGTCCCGAAAAGCTATCAAAAGTCCCTCATAATTTTGCAATGATGAATTATTGACAAGTTCTCACCTAAAATATTATTCCAATAAATCGCTTTATAAAAACGTGTTGATGTTTTCCCCGAAGTTGGTAGATGAAAATATACAAAAGATTGAAAGATTACATAAAATGCCAAATATTGTAATATTCATCATAAGCAAGCCAATGGATTTCATATCCTCTTAACATGTGCTCAAATACAAAACATAATGTTTTAAATGGATTTACCAATTATTTGCATTTAGATAGAAAATTGATGAATAAGAACATTGGGTAGCGTCTGAATAGAATTACTCTACCCACTTTCAATACACAATATATACAAAAACAAAGGTCCGTTCGATTCAGACTTTTCGGCAAATCTCGTCTACTTTATGTATCTATTTGTAATAAAAAGATCGTTGGAAAATTTAGGTCCCAGGAAAACGGCCTTATGGACCCCAACCATTATTGAAGTAAAAGAACAATTGATAATTTTCTTCCGACAGTCTCGGACTTTGGAACATACTAAAATGAAATGATACTCTGCTTAAATAAAATTCACCAGAAACATGAATAAAGCATGTTTCACGAGTTTGTCAGAGTTATACGAAATAAGCGGATGATAAAACTGTTTTTATACCAATGTTAACCTTAGAGACACGATTTGTTCATATGGCCAAGTCTTATTTATTTGCCTATGTTTGCGTTTATTATCATCTAGGCCTACACCCCACCCACGCCAATGACAAAAAGTCGAAAACCGAACTTTTCCAAACATTTAAAATCCACTCAATACTTGTTTTATCTAAACCATTTGTTTGCAAAAAGGGTGAATATGTATATATATATGAAAATACATTTACATATTAAACTAGACAGGTTTGCCGTCGAAAAAAAAGGCTTTCCAGTCTATACAAGCGCCTAGAAACTGGGAAAACCAAGCGCCATAAAGATTATAAAAATGATCAAAACTAAGACACCATTTACCTTTTTTACTGCCATTCTATTACAGACCACAGTGGAAGATGAAACCAACATGATCTATGAGTCGTCTCACAAACATTTGAACATGCACTCAAATGCATTCAAACACTCCATTCATTCGTTTTTAATTCAATCAATTAGTTCATGTTTTCATGCTTTAAATGAATAAATTGTATATTAGTCTAGGAGCCAGGTCCTGGTATGGAACTTTTCTTGCAACCGGTGACCTATAAAAATTGGAGTGGTGTTTTTCAATACGTTAGGGTCCCACGCTTTGGTTAAGGGTGGATGACATGCTGAAAAGTGGTAGGATTTTTTTAAAATCAAGGTCAAAGGTCATTCGGTGCACTTTTCATATATACCTCCTAAAATATCCCATAACTTACTCATTTATTAAGCTAAAACAATTATTTTGGTATCAAAATAAAGCTGATAAATTGTACTTTGACTTACATGAATAATAAACAGCTTTTTGATTTTGTATTTTTGTGAATATTGATAAATATAGCAAAAATTGGCTAAAAATCACCAAAATAAGTTTTGTCTACAAGTGAAAAAAAAGTTTTTAAAATACAAAAGGTATGTTTGTGTGGTTGAAGTCATGCTTAAAAATTGCCCAGAAATCTGTTCTTGAGTTATATGTATTTTTTCAAAGAATTAGTCTTTAGCTTAGGCTTGTAGTCATTGCTAAAAGTGGGTGGGGTAAATTTTCCGAAAAATTACAAAATATGCAAACATTGATGTAACAAAAAATCTTACACATAAATATGATGTTTAGTAGAAATTATGCTTTTGAAATCATATTTTCAGTGATTTGTAAAGCTTTTAATGCATATTCCTGGAAATTAATTAGAATCTTAAGAGCAAAAATAACAATTCAATAAAACAGCATGTGAGATGGATACAGATTATATCAACACCATAGTGTCAAAGCAATGACTCTTAAAACGAATATTTATCAAGCATCAACATTTTTTTTTACATAAAGCAAGACTCAAATTAGCATAATCGACAGCTGAACATATTCCTCTTTCTATCTTACGGGCATATGACATTAGACCCATGCCAGACTTTCAGGAATCAGAACGACATGGGGACAGCCAGAATTTGCTTTGTTGTGTAGTGCATTGCTTTTATAGAGCCAAAAGGAAATCAATTTAAGCGCTGGAACTAAATTTTTCACTATCAAGGTTCAGTGACACATAAATGTTACTATAAATATAAAGTGCGGGTAAGTTAAATATTTACACTTCCTTTAGAAGAACAGACTTAATTTAGAAGAACTAAATGAACTTTATTTGAAATTTCCTTGTGCAGAAATGATCTAGCTATCCAGGTTGACCATTCCATACAATATTTCGTAAACATAATTATTACATATATGTTTGTTATGCCCGACAACCTAGCATGGGTCTCTTTAAAGATAATTACGAAACTGCCGTCATTACAATGCTTACACCTGGTAGCGAACATTCGAACATGTAGACATAAAATGTAATTAGGAACAGAATATTGCATACTGTGAATACATATCACTATCATCAGTCTGGAATCTGGTTGTTATGATGTGTGATTATGAAGATCTCCAAAAATAACCATGAACATGTTAGTACCGTATATTCGTTTATGTACATGCCTTCAAAAGGGTCAACAGAGTATCTGGTCTTTTAATTAATTTTGTGACCCAATAAGCTGTAATTGTACAAGAAATTGAACCCAATAGTCCCTATATCTTTTATTATGCAAATCATTCATTGCATGTGACATTATGTTACAAGTAAATAGTAGAAAATAAAGATACCACAGTTGTTGATCCATCCTTCACAATCCCATCATGATAACATAACTTTGTTAATTGATTCTCGACTAATACATATTTGAGTAGACACTGAGAAACTTTTGGTGTAAAATAGTGGAAATCTTCGGACCTACGGTTGTTATAGCTCTAACCCCAGAAAAATATACCTGACAAAAATCTGGACAATGTTTTACTTATTACATGGCTAAAACTATTCCTGGTAATAACTTTTGTTGTAATCAATTGTGCAGCTATCATTTGTAAGTATGTATGTAATCTATATCAAAGAAATCATTAACCTTTCCCCACACAAGACCTCGTTTTGACGTCCCTAGGAGAAAGGCTTGGGCAAAATTAATACAAAAGGAGAAAATTCTGATTATCAGCATTTTCTTTTGCCTCAATGTTTTCTAGGCTATATTGTACACAAACCAAATCTTTTAAATCACCCATTTTGTCGTTTGCAGTAGCATGACTTTTTGACTTTTAAACCAACCGAGATGAAATTTTAAACATATATGCTTTGAAGAATTATACATTTGATCCTGCAACAAAAACGCTGCTGTTTGGATAAGGGCGCATTCGACAGTTGCTATGGAAACATAGGGTCAAGTTGAGCGGGAAAACTTTGGATGATTTGCAAAAATATGACTTATCAATCGCTTTTAAAGCGATCATATTTTGTATTTATCACTTCAACAGTTGTCAGAAATGCTTGTTACCTTTGAGCGGACATTTTTCTCGGTAAACGTAACATCGTCAGCTGACATTTGGAGTCAATTTCCGTAAACATCCGTAGGTGAATACATCGCTTAGCTTATATAGCAAATATGGTGCTAGGGCAATGGTATTCAATAATGTTTTGAGTGTAAATTGGAAAATTAAAATGAGAGACGATCTTTATGATTATGAACACGTACAGCAATACTTCTATGAGAAAAAACAAGCATTTATGAGTGGTATAATGCATTTATAAATGATTTTACTCATGAGGCTTCTGACCTCAATAGATCTGGACGTCGGCGAAATCGTCAATGACTTGCCAATTGTTTCCCAGAAACTATCTTTAAAATTTCCCAACTACAGTTCAGACGCTTCTTTGAGGAATAAATTCATATGTGGGAAATGTGGATATCGTTCAGTGGCAAATATATAGAAAAGATGTAATTATTAGATGTGTAAGACAGACGTTCCTGACATATCCATCTCAGACCTAAGTTGCGCCGCTCAATATGACCCTACGTTGCCATAACAACTGTAGAATGCACCTGAATGCAAAAAACTTAGATTTTGTTGCTGGATCAAAAGCATAATTTCCTAAATTTTAAGTTTTGAAAATATCCTAACAGTTAGTACATGAAAAAGTTATGACATAATTCCGGATAATTTATTTACAGCCCTCATACAAACCAAATGAGCTTTTTATGTTGAATACTTTTGGAGAAAATGCCAATGTTAATGACGACAACAATTTAGTTCCTATATGAATGTGTAAAGATCCTGCACCTCTAGCTTTGATTGACATCACAAAATATTCGTGTTAAACTGACTGCCACATGCGAAGGTTTAAGTGTCAAAGAGAAGATCTTTTATGCACTGATGCATGTGTTTGTGAGTCAGAACTGTGTATAAATAGACGTATCTTGGTGCATTAGACAGTGATAATGATAAGTATATATGGCCTGAGTTAAGTGTATTGAAGTATTTAGTATAGGGTAGCTATGGATATTAAAAGTCTGGTTATTGCTTCATGTGTCTTTTTGTTTTTGTTGTTGTTGCTGTTGATGATGATGGTGATGATGAGGATAGTGTTGAATATAAGAACATTATATTTAGTAAAGTATACAAGATACATAAAATGAACAAAACAATGAGTTTATGCACGACTTCTGCTTTACGCAACTATCATGCAGAAGACATTTCGGTCATCATTTGACAAATTAAACTCTTTATATTGGTCTTACTTTCTAAAATGCACATCACTGGCTATCTCTCAAGAATTCATATATAATTCAGCCCAATCTTGAAACAAGATGTGTTTGTGAAGCACGAATGCCTCTGAAAAGGCCAATGATAAGTTTTCATGTTAAGCTTTTAAAGAAATGGTTGATAAGGGTTAATGGATGAGCTCGAGGAAGGTCATATTGCATGGAACAGATAGATATTATTAAAAGAAGGTTACATACCAAATTTGAGCTTTGTATGTGAAATAGCCTACTTTTGGAGAAAAGGCCAATGTTAAGTTTTCACGTTAATTAGTTTTAATTTTAAGATTTCACGTTAAGGGTTGATAAGGGTTAATGGATAACCTTGAGGAAGTTCATACTGCATGGAACAGATAAACATCATTGAAAGAAGGTTACATACCAAATTTGAGCTTTGCATGTGGAATATTTTTGGAGAAAAGGCCAATGTTAACTTTTCATGTTAAGTTTCAAATTGACGGACGGACAGATGGCTGGCTGGACGGACGGATAGACAGACCGATAACTGTAAAACATTATGCCATCGATCTATCAATAGGGTGCATCAAAATCACTAATTTGTGGTCTTATAATTATCTAAATTAAATTTTCGACATATACACAATTATGGGGGTCAACTTGAATTTAGTTGGCCATTTTTGACAAAACACAAAGATGATTTTGAAAAAAAAAGATGTATCTGCATCCCTAATAAGTATGTAATACAAGAGATATTGTTTTATTCTCTTAAACTGTAAACTGTGTTTCAAGTGATGTGTTATTCATCATATGTAAAATTACATGATAGAACCGCAAAATTTTGTGTATGAGCTATTTGGTTCCAGCGCTAAATTCCTTTCCCTTTGGCTCTATAAAAGCAATGCACTACCCAACAATGCAAACTCTGACCGTCCCATGTTGTTCTGATTCCTAAACAAGAGTTGTCCGCGGACAACATAGCTCGCCAATACGGGAGCTTATCATAAAACAGCAAATTTTTTAATAGTAGGTCAAACTCCAAGGTCAAGGTCACAAGCTCAAGGGTAATGGTCCCAAATGAAAGGTCTTGTCGAGATGTATCTATGTATGAAATATCAAGGCTTTATCTGTAATAGTGCCTGAGATATAGGCCAGGGTAAAGTTTTTTAAAAGTAGGTCAAATTCCAAGGTCAAGGTCACTAGGTGAAAGGTCATGGTCCCAAATGAAAGGTCTTGTCAAGATGTATCTATGTATGAAATATCAAGGCTCTATCTCTAATAGTGCCTGAGATATAGCCCAGGTTAAAGTTTTTCAAGTGAAGACGGGACGGGACGCGACGCGACGCCGACACTAGGCCTGTGACATTAGCTCCCCGGACATAAAGTCCCGGCTCGCTAAAAATCTGGCACGGGTCTGGGGAATATTTTCAGCTGCCGATTTCTAGTACATAGATACTTGATAAATATTCGTTTTAAGAGTCATTGCTTTGACATTATGGTGTTGATATAATCTGTATCCATCTCACATGCTGTTTTATTGAATTGTTATTTTGGCTCTTAAAATTCTAATTAATTTCCAGGAATATGCATTAAAAGCTTTACAAATCACTGCAAATATGATTTCAAAAGCATAATTTCTACTAAACATCACATTTATGTGTAAGATTTTTTGTTACATCAATGTTTGCATATTTTGTAATTTTTCGGAAAATTTACCCCACCCACTTTTAGCTATGACTGCAAGCCTAAGCTAAAGACTAATTCTGTGAAGAAATACATATAACTCAAGAACAGGTTTCTGGGCAATTTTTAAGTATGACTTCAACCACACAAACATACCTTTTGTATTTTAAAAACTTTTTTTTCACTTGTAGACAAAACTTATTTTGGTGATTTTTAGCCAATTTTTGCTATATTTATCAATATTCACAAAAATACAAAATCAAAAAGCTGTTTATTATTCATGTAAGTCAAAGTGCAATTTATCAGCTTTATTTTGATACCAAAATTATTGTTTTAGCTTAATAAATGAGTAAGTTATGGGATATTTTAGGAGGTATGTATTAAAAGTGCACCGAATGACCTTTGACCTTGATTTTAAAAAAATCCTACCACTTTTCAGCATGTCATCCACCCTTAACCAAAGCGTGGGACCCTAACGTATTGAAAAATACCACTCCAATCTTTATAGGTCACCGGTTGCAAGAACTTTTAATTTAACCCCCTTTGTAAAAGCTGGCTCCTAAACTATATATTATTATCATGTTTTGATTAATGATTATATCATAGTATACTTTTTTGTACTCTTGTTGACTTCAAAATTCAGCTTTCCTACCTCCATTATTTAATGCATGCATTTGCTTATAAATTTGTACAGTGTGATATTGAAAATATTACTAATATAATTATCACCTATGTCTTTTTTTTCTATTTATGCGTGAATGATGAAATGAATATTTTGAGATCGCTTTTTTCTTATTATGGCATTCTTTTTTACAGGTGTAAAACCAACATTCCCTCCTAGATGGTCAAATAATATGGATATTCCTATAACAGAGATGAATTACCTGACAGGAATAGGAGTTCTTGTACAAGGAGCCTGTATTGTATACAAACGATATTTGAATAAACTTTTTATGAACTGTTATTGGATTATTATTAATCAATTTCAAAGTTAAAAAAATGAAACGTTACCGGAAAATGTCAAAAGGTGAAGTAAATTGGCAGGTAGGCTACCGTTAGTGTCGGGGAAAATTCCCGTAATTTTTCATGAGAAAAGTTCTGGCAGCTGGTTGCCAGGCCATGTACCGTAAGTTTACGGGATGTAAACCGTAATAATTGTATGGCTTGAACTGTAATATTTGCGGTACAGGGACTTCCAGGACTTTTCCCGTAAAATATTACGGGAGTTTTTTACAGTGTAGTAATAGAAATTCAACTCGATGACGAATCCAGAGCCAGAGATCAACCTACAAAGTCGTAGAAAAGTTGAAGTACTAATATCTTAAAATTGTAAGGGACAAAACTTCAAGTTTTCTACTTTGGTAGGTAACATTTTCGTAGAAAAAATCGAAGTTTGTCGCAATAACTTCGATTTTTAGTGTTGCATGCAGGTAGAAAAGTGGATGACGGAAACAGGATTCAGAAAATCAAGATTAATGCCTTAATTTATTAACATTTCTCTTACTTATCTCAACTGGAATTGCACGAGTTATTTAGATATAATCGCGCAATGAGCCTGGTGTTTTTATTCAATTTCGTTTTTGAGGAGAGGTTGGTATGCAACGACGTAAGATATGTTTGGAGAGCAGCCACGTGACTAACAAATTTTGTGTTTATTCTGCGGCACCAAATGCCCATGCTACAATTTTCATCATTTTTTAAGCGAAACATTCCCCTTTTTGTGATGGTGAATGTCATATAATGTATTATATTGTTCTAAATGTAAACATATGCCAGAAAACTTTTTTATTGAAAATATATGTATTTTTGTCATAATGAGGCTAAAAAGGGTGGATGGGGTAAGATAAAGTCAAACATATTTTTCGTTTGCATGGAAAGGTGTGCTGATTTTTTTGTGCAAAAATAGCTCTTGATATTATCTTCAAAATATCATAAAACAAAAAAATATTCATTGTGTAATTCTATTGGGAATTATTTTTTTCGAGAAAATGGGTTTAAAATATGTTTTAAATCATTTCATAGAACTTGCTATATAACTCTAAAGCATAAGGGTAATTTTGCGAAAATGGTCACTACTAGTCAAGGGCAGATAACTCTGACACGAAAACGAGTCAGAAAACTTAACCTGATTCTTTTATATTTTGTTCAGGAAATGTTACTTTACAACATATATAATGTAAAAAGTAAAAAGAAAATCATTGGATGGATAAAAAGTAACCCCCGAGTCCAAACTTACCATAAGGAGGGTTTGACGCGACTTGACTAAAATTTGATTTATTGGATTTTAACGCCGTTTGCAACTGTAAGAGTCATACCGCGGCGATTGGAGCGCCTAACCATGGATTCCTATCGTTTCTCAACAACATTCTTTTCGAGCTTTCAAAATCAAACCATTAATGGGAGACAATTTTGTCTGAAAGGATATTTACGGCGACCAGGGATCGAACCCGGGACCTGATGAGTGAATAGTCTGATACGCTACCAACTGCGCCATAGTCGCTGCGTTGCGACTTAATCATGAAAGAATTTTTTCGAGGCAAGAAGGCCAAACCTGGCTTATTTTCTCAACCAGGCCCCGGTTTCTCGAAAAAAAACTTAAGTATATTCTCATGAGAACATGCTCAACTTCAAAGGGATACACTCCAACGTTGAAGGGTATTTGATTGAAGTTCACGTGGATTTCGTGCGATTTGAGCACGGTGCTCAGATTGAGCAAGAGAACGTACCTAAGTTTTTTCGAGAAACCGGGGCCAGTTTACAGACTTTTGAACAGAAATACTGGAGGAAATTTATTTGAAACACATACTATCATAGAAACATGTTATTGTTATAATATACAATTGAAATGCCTAACACCTCTAGCTTCGTCACCTATTTTAGATTGCTCATGATTTTCAATATTAGTCAAATCCTATTTCAAATGTGTTGCAACTAACATCTAAATTCAGTGAAAATGTTTCATATACTATCTACCTATATATTGGCTGTGAAAACATTGAGAGAAAAAAGGAAATTGCTGATATCATCTATTTTCCTTTTCTCCAAATATTATATAATGCTATAACAATACACAATTTCTAATTGTGGCATCATTCTTTTTGTAATAACACATTGGACTAGGCTGATTTTTTACCATTTAGGAAAGGGTTTAACCGGAGGTGCGTTCTTTACAGTGAGATTTCTTGAGATTTCTTAAGATGTTTTAGGATAAAGCGTTCTTCTGAGCAAGATTTTGAAGACGATCCCTGGGAGCCGCCATTGCTCTTTACCTCTTTCGGAACACCTCGGTAAATTCTGTAGAATCTATATGGGAGATAATTGACCGAGGCATTCCGATTGCTCAATGTTTCATAAACCGCGGAGTTTCGAATACTCCGTACTTCATACAAATGATGTCATCATGACGTCATTTGTATGAAGTATTGAGCATTTGGTACATCTCAGTCATAATCTAGGTCTTAAAAACGCTTTATCCAAAACATCTTAAGAAATCTTAAAAAATCTCGCTCTAAAGAATGCGCCTCAGTTACCACTTGTTGATCCTGCTGCCGCGATATGATCATACATGTATGAGTTGTAAACGGCATAACACCCCCCCCCCCAACAAACCAAACTTGTCGGTTCTTTTTTATTCCCTAAACGATAAATGCTTTGAAAAACGTGGAAAATTAGGAAATTGACTAGTGACAATCAACTGCTTCATTTCCGATAATGTTTTCTTACCTAAAAGACAAAGAAAGAAACAATTACATACGCTTGAAATTGTCGTCTGCAACAACCTAGAATTTAGAACAATCTAAAATTTTGCCCTCTGGTATTATTTAACGTATGCAACCCATCATTAGCACTAAAGAGCAAGAGGTGAAATTTGAAAAGTGCAAGAAATTCCTAAACTGTGTTATAGTATGGTGCGTTATGTCCATTTTTTAGGTTCTGCTTGATGTAAGTGAAAGAGGTTTCCATCATACGTTTTCATGATCTTAAGACATTGCTCTAATCATTTAACTTTGATGGACAGCTGTAAAATTAAAAATAATAAGAAAAATGACGATTTAAATTTACGAAATTCCTAACCCGTAATTTTACAAAATTAATGAGCATAACTTTTTTAATAATCATCATATCTCAATAAAATTTTACATGTATATTAACAGAACTAATACACATCGACTGTCCTAATTATTTTTCAGGAATTGTTATATTCAGAGGTTGTACTATGAGCAAAGCTCAAAAAGCTCTAATTCGACTTAGAGCTTGAGATATTACATTTGGAATAATTGAATTGTCACAGAATATAAGCCAAAAGCCGGTCAATAAAGAAAAACAAAAAAATCATTACATTTTTTTGTATTAAGACTACAATAGAGAGAAAACATAGGTGGGTGGGGTAAATAATTATGTTTTATTTAGTTTATATAACTTTTGGCCAGTATATTTATTCAATTAACTGAACTTTATGAATCAGAATATTATACTAGTCAAAGATGATACAAGCACAAACAATTCAGCAAAGTTTTGTTTGATTAGTTTAAATTTGAAGCTGTTATAGTGAAAGAAAATTCAAAAGGGCAATTTGTCACATTCAAGGACACATAACTTTAGATGTGTGCTTCCGATCAATTAAAAACTGCACATTTGCGAGATCAGGTGGTTCCCAACATTTTGTCAAAGTTTTGTCTTAATTGGTCGATAATTGTGGCTGTTAGAGGGGAAATTTTGTCAAATTCAAGGGCACATTACTCTAGACATGACATTGCTATTCAAATGAAATTTTCACTGATGCAAGCTCCTATAGTCATCAACATTTTGTTTAAGTTTTCTTTTCATTAGTAAATATTCGTGGCTATTATACTGAAAAAATGCTAAAATGGCAATTTTGTAAAATTCAATGGCACATAACTCTAAATGTTTGATTCCGATCAAGCTAATAATCGCCCCTATGCAAGATCTTACAGTAACCAACATTTTGTCTAAGTTTCGTCTAAATTGGTAAATTTTTGTGGCTGTTATCGTAACAACAAGGCCGGAAAGACCATTTTGTCCAATTCAAGGGCACAGGACCTAACTCTAGCTATGATGTTCCATTAAAGCTTTGAAAAATCACATATTTAAGATTTTACCGTTACCAACATTTTTGTAAGTTTTTATATGATTGACCAATAGTTTTGGCTATTATTGTACAAAAATAAAGCCGAACATGAAATTATGTCTCAGTCAAATTGGCACTTAACTCTAAAAGCTTGATTCCAATCAAGCTAAAAATCGCTTCTGTGCAAGATCGCCAATAGTCACCAATATTTTTTCTAGGTTTCGTCTTAATTGGTAAATAGTTTTAGCTGTTATAGTAACAACAAGACCGAAAAGGGCATTTTGTTAAATTCAAGGGCACATAACTCAGGATGTTACGTTTCAATCAAACTAAAAGTCACAACTATTTATGAAAGATCTTGTAGCACCCAGATTTTTTGTCCGAACTTTCGCTAAATTCGTCTATAATTGTGGACATAAGAGGCAACAGAAAGTTGAAAATTGTAATTTTGATAAACTCCAGGGCCCAAAGCGCCGAAAGTTTGAGTCTGATCAGACCAAAAAATCACACTTATAAAATATTATAGTCACTAGCATTTCTTCTAAGTTTCCTCTAAATTTGACAATATGTGTGGCTGTTATATAGTAAAACCAAGGCTGAAAAATTAGTTTTGCAAAATTCAAGGGAACAGAACTCTGGATGTTAGTTTTCGGTTAAGCTGAAAATAACACTGCAGCAAGGTCTTATAGTAACCAAAATGTTGTCTAAGCTTTGGCTAAATTCATGCATAATTGTGGCTTAAAGAGGCAAAAGAAAATCAAAAACGGCAATTTTGTCAAATTCAAGGGCACACAGATTGTTTGCGTTCGATCAAGCTTAATAAAATCACATATATAACATCTTATAGGCAAGAACAATTTGTTTACGTTTTGTCATAATTGATTTATATTTGTGGAAATTATAGAGAAAATATGGTCGAAATGGCAATTTTGTCCAATTCAAGGGCCAATAACTATAGATGTTAGACTCTGATCAAACTTATTATTGCGCTTATGCAAGGTCTTATATTCACAAACGTTTTGTCCAACTTTTGTTTCAATTTGTCAATATTTGTGGCTGAAAGATGTAAATAAAGTTAAAAATGGCAATTTTGTCAAATTCAATGGCACAAAACTCTAGATATGGAATTGCAACTATACAAAAAATTATCTGATGCAAAATTCTATAGTCGTCAACATTTTGTAAAAGATTTGCTTTCATTGGTCAACATTTGTGGCTATTATGGCGAACATAAAGTGAAAAACGATAATTTTGGTCAATTTCAAGGGCACATAACTCTAGATATGAGATTCAGATCAAGTTGAAAAATACAACCAAGCAAGGTCTTGTCATGACCAACATTTTTACAAAGTTTTGTCAAGATATTTCAAAATGTGTAGATGTTATAGTGAAAATATGGACAAAATAGCTATTTTTACATTCAAGGGCAGATAACTCGGGATTTTCTGCTTCAATCAATCAACAGATATGTAATAAGTAGAGATCACATTGGGACAACATATCATTAGCTCACCTGAGCACAATAGTGCTCATGGTGAGGTATTGTGATACCGCTGTGTCCGGCGTCCGTCGTCCGTCGTGCGTCGTGCGTCGTGCGTCAACCTTTGGCTTGTGTGCACTCTAGAGGCCACATTTTTTGCCCAATCAACCTGAAATTTGCTCAGAATGATTGTCTTGATGAAATCTCGGACAAGTTCGAAATTGGGTCATCTGAGGTCAAAAACTAGGTCACGGGGTCAAATCTAAGAAAAACCCTGTGTGCACTCTAGAGGCCACATTTTTTGCCCAATCAACCTGAAATTTGCTCAAAATAATTGTCTTGATGAAATCTCAGACAAGTTCGAAATTGGGTCATCTGGGGTCAAAAACTAGGTCACGGGGTCAAATCTTAGAAAAACCTTGTGTGCACTCTAGAGGCCACATTTTTTGCCCAATCAACCTGAAATTTGCTCAGAATGATTGTCTTGATAAAATCTCGGACAAGTTTGAAATTGGGTCCTCTGGGGTCAAAAACTAGGTCACGAGGTCAAATCTTAGAAAAACCTTATGTGCACTCTAGAGGCCACATTTTTTGCCCAATCAACCTGAAAATTGATCAGATTAATGGTTTTGATAGAATCTCGGAAAAGTGTGGAATTAGGTCATCTGGGGTCAAAAACTAGGTCACGGGGTCAAATCTTAGAAAAACCTTGTGTGCACTCTAGAGGCCAAACTTTTTGCCCAATCAACCTGAAATTTGCTTAGAATGATTTTCTTGATAAAATTTTGAAAAATGTTGAAATTGGGTCATCTGGGGTCAAAAACTAGGTCACGGGGTCAAATCTTAGAAAAACCTTATGTGCACTCTAGAGGCCACATTTTTTGCCCAATTAACCTAAAAATTGATTAGAATAATGGTCTTGATTAAATCTCGAACAAGTTCGAAATTGGGTCATCTGGGGTCAAAAACTAGGTCACGGTGTCAAATCTTAGAAAAACCTTGTGTGCACTCTAGAGGCCACATTTTTTGCCCAATCAACCTGAAATTTGCTCAGTATGATTGTTTTGTTGAAGTCTCGGACAACTTTGAAATTGTGTCATCTGGGGTCAAAAACTAGGACACAGGGTCAAATCTTAGAAAAACCTTGTGTGCACTCTAGAGGCCACATTTTTTGCCAAATCAACCTGAAAATTGATCAGAATGATTGTCTTGATCAATTCTCGGACAAGATCGAAATTGGGTCATCTGGGGTCATAAACTAGGTCATGAGGTAAAATCTTTGTAAAACATTGTGGGCACTCTAGAGGCCACATTTTTGCCCAATAATTCGGCAATCAACCTGAAAATTGATCAGAATGATTGTCTTGATCAATTGCAGGTCACGAGATCAAATCTTAGTTAAACCTTGTGTGCACCCTAGAGGTCACATTTTTGTCCAATCAACTTGAAAATGGTATACAAAAAGTTATATTATATCAGGTGAGCGCTTCAGGGTCAATGGCCCTCTTGTTTAAGTTTCCATTGATGTGATTATAAGGTGAATACAAAATTATATGGGGAAACTAAAGAAGAACGCGTTAAATAAAAACGCCACCTTTATGACATCATATAAAGTTCAAATTAAGGCTCACGACTGTCCATCAAACATTTTTGATAATGTCTAATTATCCTTTTTACCAATCCAATTGATTGAAACCTCTTTCACTTACATCAAAAAGAATTACACAACGCACCATACTATTACATTTCCATTCCAAATACAAATATAAGCATTTTGAACGGTTTAGAATTTTGAATTAATGCATACTGATGGAAATATTTGACAAAAATGTTCCAAAGTACCTCCCTTGTATATGAATATAGAGTAAAAAATAGACAGTTGTAAATAATTTCCTTCGTGAACACGGTGAATGAACACATTTGAAGTGTATTTACAAGTGTGTGTAATTTGATGCATGTCGCATAGCTAGAAAGTGGTATTTTTAATGATGGGTTGTATACCTTAATTAAATCAAGTCAATCCATTCGTAGCTAGATGTTTAAATTGGCATTATCGACTGAGCTGTGAGGTTTGAATATTTTATGAATTCATTTGAAATAAAATGTGCGTATTATAAAATCCCCCCTGTTTCTATTCCGTCGAAGTTTTTGAAAGCATTCTTTTTCAGAGTATACCTCATGATAAATGACCTGGCAGAGCAGCCCATGCTAATCGAATGGGATGCTCTATCGGGTCAGTTATCGTGAGCCATACATGTATCAAAATTGGGAATTTTGTTTAAACGGGTTTATCTATGATGACATGAATGAACATTCGTAAAAATGGATATGACAAAGACTATTTTATTTTACGTAGGATGTTTCCAGCTTCAAGTCATACAAAATGTACATTTTTTACAATATACAATTTAACAATGAAAATGGGTTTCAAGCAATGTTTTGTTGAAAAGCGCAAAATGGTTGTAAAACATTAAATTGAATTACAATAGAAGGAAGAAACAGTTCACCAAAGGCAAAGATTTAAATGTCCTTTGTTGAATCTGACAGAAATAAGAGTCAACGAAATGTTTTTGAATTAAGCCAAAAACGTTTCTTATCTTACATTGATTTCGAAATAGGGCAATTTCAAAATAAATGAGGCAGGGTCATATTAAAACTCCTTTGATACGCACATTTCTCGTGTCACTTTATAGGAGACATGTTAAACATTAAGCTTTTTGTTGGATTTGAAGTTTGTAAAAAACAAACTAACAAAAAATCCAACTTTTTATTGCCACAATTGATTGAAAATAACTGATTTTTAGTAGTACTGTCAGCATGTTTCCGGGCCCTAAATATACCTGTATGTCATATTGAATGAAACAATCATCAGATACATTGTGCTATTTGTTATACCTTTTATTCCTCCATTTTCTGAAGAGATAGAAATATAATACAAGCAGACACGGTTTCAGAATACACACAGACACGGTTCCGCGCAAACATGAACTGAATAAATTCACATGGCGTGTAGTTGTTTTTCCACAAAGCATTGTAAGAACAAAGAATAATTACTACACTCATTTTCGTTTATCATTAGACTATTCAGTAATTGGAACATTTTTGCAACTTTAATAAAAAAAACAACAACAAGATTTTAGCTTGAATTAATTCGAATTCGTACCAATATTACATTTGTTAGTTCAGCATATTCTTCTATTTCGTCAATGTTTTCTTCAATCATGTCTAATAGGATCTATAGTTAAACAAAGCAAATGTTTGGAATGGGATGAAGGATCATTTTGGTCTTTGCAGATAAAAACGACCTGGGAAAGCATTGAAACAAAAGACGAATACATACTTACAATGTGTAACAAGTTTTATTAATTTATCCCCAAACAAAACCTGTTTTGGCCTTCCCTTTTAATAGAGTTTGGGAAAAAACATTGAGGCAGAAGAGAGACAACCAACATTTTATCCTTTTGACTCAATATTTCCTTCACTTCATTGCTCAAAAGTCCTTTCGCATTTGCATATTCATGAATATTAATGAATTTTTCCTAAAATGGCGATTTTTGACGAAACTTGGGAAATACTTTCCAAAACGAGGCATCTTTATTTATATTCATGAATATGCAAATGAGCTAATTTGCAAAACATAAATTACAAATAAAAGAGCAAGCCATAAGCTTTCATTTGATACCATTCTGACAACTGTGTGTAAATAATCAATCAAGGTATGGCCGAATTCAATTTCAAATTTTAAATGAATAATTTGATAGGTTTAAGGGTTTAGATAAGAGTTACGACGAAAAGCCTTAACCGCCAGAGTGCAAACAAGGCTCAAAATGTTTTTGAATAAAATGTTCTTGAATCAAAATTTTGTTTACATGATTGAATTTTCTTTTGTCTCATACAAACACATTTTCATGGAGATAGAAAGATTACTTTTTTTAAATATTCATCTTTTCAAAATCGATTGAAAAATGCCTTAGTAACTGAATGTTTCCTTTGTCCACACAAATGCCCCATGTCGCGCTAAATAACGTTCAAGTGCGCTAAGCGTCACATAAAGCCGTAGTGTAACGGCAAATGGTGATTTTTCCACAGATCCCCTTTTTGCTTTCCGCAAATGAGTATTATCCGCATTTAGACAAAAAGAAAAAGAATCGTAAATAAACATTTATATTCATTTGAAAAGAAGTTGGGATTTTTGTAACTACGTGGCTGCAAAACGTTCCGTTTTTAGCCTTGCTCGTTACTCTAAAATGCATTATTTGAGTATGAAAATTGCCGAAAATATGACAAATACTAGAGCGGGTAACTTGTATATTAAATATGTTTTCTTTTCTTGTAATATGTTCAAAATTGACTTGTAAATTGTAGGTACACCTTTATTGAAATATGATTGCGAGGGAAACTTCATGTCCGACGTTCTTTAGCGAAACGTCGAAAGAAGCGTCGACGTGTTTAAAAAATCATTTTGGCGTTTCTTTTTTTGCTCCAACTTTTGACGTTACGTCTATTCACTTTTTGTCTCATTTCTATTGCAACCAATGATTAACAGGCGTGAAACATGTTAAACACAAAACAATATTTGTATATGTAGAATAAATATTTTTGTTCTCCGCTTACTTTTCAGTAGCACATACTTTATGGTTGCTATTTATAAAGAAAGTTGTCAATCCAGAACTAAGATGTTTGTAATATGTGACCAAAACTGAAAACAGGAGTGTAACAACAGATTTTGTCACTTGATATATAATCATAGAAAACTTGACTTTATCATTTTGATCGATAATAGCTTTCAATATTTAGAGAGTACATATGTTTCTTCAAAAAATACCATGCTTCATGTCGGAATATTAATTGTTCCGTATGTCATTTATTAAATTTTATAAAGGAGTCTTAATCTTGTAAATGATGCTAAATTTCAATATAAAAAGCAAAAGAATTAGATCTAAATGCTAAAATTGATATATCAAAGTATGCATTTATATAAAGCATCATTATGGAAATAAAAATAGAAGATTTAGAACAATTTACATTGATAATAAGGGTACTTTTAAATTCGAGGCAATCCAATTGTTCTAAAGAAATACTGATTTAATTCCTTACTTACAGACTACATAAGAGAAGTTATAACTAATGCTTCATACGGGAAAGTTAATTGTGACATTATAGACCCTGAGCTAGAAACATGTTTGCTCCCGCCCCCCCCCCCCCCCCCCCCCGAGGGAATTTTGTAGACATGTTTTTTCTTAAAGCACATTATCTTACAAACAATTTGAGCATTGTTTGCACTCTGGCCGTTGGGGCTTTTGGCTGTAACCCTTATCTAAAACCCTTAACCCTATCATTTTTTTCATAAAAAATTACATTACTTATTTGGTCATATTTTCATCAAATATTGACCTACAGATGTCAAAGTGGTATCAAATGAAAGCTTATGACTTGCTCTTTATTTTGCAGTTATTTTATGCAAATTAGCTCATTTGCATATGCATGAATATTAATGATTTCCCTTAAAATTTGCATTTTTGGGCGAAAATTTGATACATAACTTCTAAAACAAGGCATTTCTGTCAAAGGGGAATTTTGAAAACATGGTTTATCTTAAAGTATATATTATGAAAAACATTTTGAGCCTTGTTTGCACTCTGGCGGTTGGGGCTTTTCGCCGTAACCCTTATCCAAACCCTTAACCCTACCAAATTGTTCATTTGAATTTTGAAAATGAATTTGGTCATATCTTGATTGAATATTGACACACAAGTGTCAGAATGGTATCAAATGAAAGCTTATGACTTCTTCTTTCATTTTTAGTTATGTTATGCAAATTAACTCATTTGCATATTCATGAATATTAATGATTTTCCCTAAAATTGTGATTTTCTACAAAAATGAGGTAAATACTTTCCAAAATGAGGCGTTTTTGTGCAGGGGAATTATGTTAACATAGCAAATCTTAAAGAAAATTATACAAGAGACATTTTGAGCGATGTTTGCACTTTGACCGTTGGGGCTTTTGGCCAAAACCCTTATCTAAACCCTTAACCCTATAAATTGTTCAATCATTTAAAATCGTTTTTGGTCATATCTTGGTTGAATATTGACTTATAGATGTTATAATGGTATCAAATGAAAGCTTTTGAGTCGCTCAATAATTTGCTTTAAAGTTTATGCAAATTAGCTCATTTGTATATTCATGAATATTAATGATTTTACTTAAAATTTTGATCTTTTTGCTAATATTTGGTAAATAGTTTCAAAAACATTGTTTTTCTGTTCTGTTATCTGAAAGAACATTTTATAAGCAACATTTTAGAGATATTTGCATTCCGGCGCTTGGGGCATTTGGTCATAATCCTTATCCAAACCCTTAACCCTATAAATTTGTTCACTCAAATTTTCAAAACATGCTTGGTCATATCTTGATTGAATATTGACCTACTGATGTAAGAATGGTATCAAATGAAAGCTAATGACTTATTCTTTAATATGCAGATATTTTATGCAAATTAGCTCATTTGCATAAGCATGCATATTAATGATTTGTCTAAAATTTTGATTGTTTTGCAAGGTTTTTTTATTTTAAATACGTACCAGAAGGTCTGATTGTTTCTTTCTTTTGAGTTTTCAATCATTTAATATCCATGTTCACTATTTTAACAACATCTAAGCATTGTTTGAAATCTATTTGATGTTTTGTTTGGAAGTAACAGTAATTTTGAAATGTGCAGCCCATTATATTTTGTTCCTATAAATCTTATTTTCAATGTACTTATTTAGTTTCCATTTGATTTTTTTGATCTTTATTGTTTTAAGTGTAAATAAGTTAAATTGATTTCTTTTATTGTATTGGTGTTATTGCATATATCTAGTTTAGTTGACAGAATGTTATCCTTTGTAAAACTGCTACATGAATCCAAAATTGATGCAAAATAGGACTTTAAACATAAACATTTTATCATATGCCATAGAATGATACAAAATGGAGGAATTTATTCTAATACACATATAAAATTAATCATTCCAATTATTTTTTTTAAGTTTTATGGATGAACAGAGGTCCTGGAATGAAGACAATTTGCATACATATAGCAAAATAACATTGTTAAGCAATTATCAAGGCCTTACTTTTGCCATTCACATGGAGAAAACAGCATGGTTTTTCTCCATCTGGAGAGACCTTCCTTATGTTTTCCTCATAGACAAGTCAATTTGTTGGCCTTTAGTGTATTTGATATGTGGCTGACAGATCAGGGACACTGGTGTTACCATTCCTTTATGCTCTATTAAGGCATTTTCAATTCAGATAAATTAAGCTTGGGGTGCCATATGTAAAGCCTATGTATCAGATACATAAAATCAAGAGATGTACGCGATGTATGTAGCTAGAGTACAGACAATTACTGGTTGTGATCAAAAGATTATTGCATTTATTACGATGCATTCCTTTATCTGTATCAGATCAGAACAGATGTGAACTGATCCATACTACCGACATCCCATGCTGAATGTATATTCTTATTCTTCCGAACCTATAAATATTTCTTATATGTGCTTTCAGCATAGTACCACCTCACAATAAATTGAAATTAGTTCCATTGCGATACACAATCTCTTTCAATATGGCATATGTTTTCCAGGATGGCATTCGATGGCCATAGATATCTTCAGTTCAATATTTTCCTGATATTTAAATGCTACAACTATGCTACCAGGTTTAGATCAGCATGTGAAATTCCATATTAAGACACCTACTTATTGCACTATTCTAGAACAATTTGACCAAAAATGATTCACATCGCACTTGGTGGCAATCTTGGAATTACTCAAACTGTGGGAGATGGGCAAGTTTATCATGATGGAAACCGACATAGATCAATTACTAATCATAACAGGATTACTATGTACATAACATAACAGGATTACTATATAACATATAGCGCTGTCAAATGGAATACATTTTATGGATTTTCCACAATAAATGTGTTTTTGTCCCAATATTTAAGAATCAATATTATTTATGAATATGTAAATGAGCAAATTGACATGAAGTAATTGTAAATAAACAAGCAATTCACTAGCTTTCATTTGATACCATTTTGACGTTTGTAGATCAATATTTAATCAAGATATGATCAAAAACGTTTTGAAAATTTGAATAAACAATTTGATAGGGTTGAGGGTTTAGATAAGGGGTTTAGGTAAAAGACCCATATGCCACAGTGTGAACATTGCTTAAAGTGTTATTCATGTAATGTTCTATAAATCATGTTTGCATAATGCCTTTGAACAGAAACACCTTGTTTTTGATAGTATTTAACACATTTTCGCTGAAAAATCACAATTTTAAGGAAATTCATTAATATATATGGCAATACAACTGAACTAATATGCATGAAAAATAATAGCACATGGAAGAGCCAGCCATAAGCTTTAATTTGATACCATTCTGATATCAGTAGGTCAATACATAATCAAGATATGACCAAAAACGTTTTGAAAATTTGAATGAACAATTTGATGAGGTTAAGGGTTTAGATAAGCGTCACCGCCAAAAACCCCATCGCCAGAGTGCAAACATTGCTCAAAATGTTTCTTATAAACTGTTCTTTAATTTAAACCATGTTTACATGATTCCCCCTGAGAAGAAGCACATGTTTTTGAAAGTGTTTACCAAATATTCGGAAAAAAGGTCACAGTTTTAAGTAATGTCATTTATATTCATAAATATGCAAATGAGCTGATTTGTATAAAATTTATAGCACATTATTGAGCAAGTCATAAGCTTTCATTTGATACCGTTCTAACATCTGTAGGTCAATATTCATCCAAGATATGACCAAAAACATTTTGAAATGAATGAACAATTTTATAGGGTTAAGGGTTTAGATAAGGGATTTGGCCAAAAGCCAAAATGGTCAAAGTGCAAACATCGCTCAAAATGTTTCTTATATAATTTTCTTGAAGATTTACTATGTTTACATAATTCCCCTGCACAAAAAATGCTCTGTTTTGGAAAGTATTTACCACATTTTTGTCAAAAATCGCAATTTTAGGGAAAATCATTAATATTCATGAATATGCAAATGAGCTAATTTGCATAACATAACAGAAAATGAAAGAGAAAGTCATAAGCTTTCATTTGATACCATTCTGACACCTGTGTGTCAATATTCAATCAAGATATGACCAAATTCATTTTCAAAATTTAAATGAACAATTTGGTAGGGTTAAGGGTTTGGATAAGGGTTACGGCGAAAAGCCCCAACCGCCAGATTGCAAACAAAGCTCAAAATGTTTCTAATAAAACGTACTTTAAGATAAACCATGTTTACAAAATTCCCCCTGGACAGAAACGCCTTCATTTGGAAAGTATTAACCAAATTTTCATCATAAATTAGCCATTTTAAGTAAAATCATTAATATTCATGAATGTGCAAATGAGCTAATTTGCATGAAATAACTACAAATTAAAGAGCAAGTCATAAGCTTTCATTTGATACCATTTTGACATATGTAGATTAAAATTCAATCAAGATATGACCAAAAAATTGTCTGTATATTTAAATGAAAAATTGGAAAGGGTTAAGGGTTTTAGATAAGTGTTACAACCAAAAGCCCCAACGGCCAAAGTGCAAACAACGCTCATCTTGTAGCATTTGTTATAAGCTTTCAGAAAATCATATCCTTCAAAATTCCCTCTGGTGGGGAGCAGGGGTTATTGGTGGCTCAAGGTCTATTACCTTCTATTTGAAGAGTCTAAAAGGCCTAAACCTACGTCATCTAATAGCTCAAACAATGACCATAAACACAAATCATATAGTTTCAATACAGTCACAGTAATGTGGGATTCTAGAAAAATTACAAAATGCCAACATTTGTTCCTAGTTGTGGTCTTAAACTGAAATTCATTATTGCCGATACCTGGACAAATAACATTTTTAGTCGATAACTGATGAATCAGTGTTTTATTAGAAAACTTATGAACTGATCAGGATTGTAACACTGCATATTTGGAGCATTTGCTCTGCAGTTTTGTTCATCTTGATTCACTTACATCATATTCCTTCTTCCAACCAGTGTGTGCTACTGAAAAGTAAGCAGAGAGCAATAAAATCATGTTACATATACAAATACTTATTGTTTTGTGTTTAACGTGTTTCACACCTGTTGATCATAGGTTGCAATAGAAATGAGACAAAAAGTGATAAGACGTAACGTCAAAAGTTGGAGCAAAAAAGTAACGGCGAAATGACTTTTAAAACACGTCGACGCTTCTTTAGACGTTTCGCTAAAGAACGTCGGACATGTAGTTTCCCTAGCAATTATATTTCAATAAAGGCGTACCTACAACTTACAAGTCAATTTTGAACATATTACAAGAAAACATGTATAATATACAAGTTAAACGCTCTAGTATTTTTTTATATTTTCGGCAGTTTTCAGACTCAAAAAATGCATTTTAGAGTAACGAGAAAGACTAAAAACGGAACACTTTGCAGCAACCTAGTTACAAAAATCCCTACTTGATTTCAAATGAATATTAATTTATATTTACGATTCTTTTTCTTTTGCCTAAATGCGGATAATACTCATTTGCGGAGAGCAATAAAAAGGATCTGTGGAAAAACCACCATTTGCCGTTACACTACGGCTTTATGTTGACGCTTAGCACACGTTAACGTTATTTAGCGCCACATGGGACAATGGTGTGGGCAAAGGAAAAATTCAGTTACTACGGAATTTTTCAATTGATTTTGAAAAGATGAATATCAAAAAACTAATCTTTCTATCTCCATGAAAATTTGTTCAGCAGTACACTTGTTTGCATGAGACAAAAGAAAATTTAATTTATTTTGAACTGCCGTCATGTGGCCGTCATGGGGCATTTCTATGGACAAAGCATTTTTTGAAATATTTTTTTGAAAAAAAAAAACATATAAAAGATCATAATAGGTGTATCGGTAAATAAAAGTCTACATCGCTATTTTGTCCGAAGTTTTATGTTTTTGTTTGTTTTTTTTAAATGCCTTTAAGTATGATACTTGCAATTCAATTTCCTTTTTGGTGTACATATTTTCCGGTATAACTATTATATTGATACCGGAAAATATGTACGCCAAAAAGGAGAAAGAATTGCAAGTATCTTATTTAGGCATTTTTGTCATCTTTAAAAGGATACATAAAATAAGATGCTGAAACTAAAAGTAGAAAAAGAAATGGATTACTTTAACCTCACGACAACGCTTAAAATTAGACACACATACAAAATTCGAGTATACGTATAATGCTTACCTAATATCAATATATGGCAGCTGATGGTCCTTAGTGTTGATGTTTAAGATGCTAAAGAATATGAGAAAGAGATTAGCATAGATTATACGTAAGAGTTTAATAATAAAATCCATAAATATGCAAACATTGGTTACTGAATTTAAACATTCCGCCTAGTATTTTTGTCCTATAGTATTTTAAGTCATGAAACAGACATGGGGAAAATTGCCTAACAACCAGTTACGAGCAATGCTCCTTTACATAATCATTATGATAAATCTCTCTGTGCGATACGGTACCGTTGAGTACGTGACCTTTTTTTATCAAAACAGATAACTTTGTATACAATTGAATTCCAAACTGCCTTTTAGAACGATCAGTAACACATTTGGTAACGCATATCGTCAAATGAAAATGTTCATACTTGTGTCGTTTTCGTGTACTTTTTTGAATCTTGCATTCCACTATTTGTCGATGATATGTAAACTTTACTAAAACAACGTTTGTGTATTATCCTGTACGAGTATTTGTGTGCTGGGGTAGAAAATGATCCCCAATAAAAACGCATTGAAAAAATAGTATTTTGGACTCTTATTTCTCATTTCATCGCAAATGCATTTGGGGACCATTGGACGCTTAGCAAAACATTTCACAATATTTTAGCTATCATAAACTATAAATTCCATAACTGTTGACATACTTATCCGTATAACACTTTATAAAAATCGCCTGAAATGGTCATTTTATGTCATACGTTATATGCGTTTTTTACCTATTAAAATAAATAAATGAATAAAAAAGTTTAACAATTTCTTACAGCATATTAACACGCAAAAATATAAAAAAAAAGACCATGGTCTAACTTTTTATTCATACATAACAAAGCTATAAAAAGTAAACGGTTTTTGATGAGCTGAAAAATATGTATCTAAGAGAGTAGCGACTTTCTGAAAAGTGTCTCAACATTGTACGCGACTACATTATATTATGTGTGTTTTTAAAATCTAAACAAAAAATGAAACAATGCCCAACAGACGAGAACAATTGCACATCTTTTTTAACGTATATTTCTTACATAATTTTCTTATTAAATGCCATTTCCTGGCAAAAACAAAGATTTGTTTCTAAAAATATTTCCCACCTGTTTGACGTTTGTGCCACGCTAAATTTAGCTAGACACATTGAACTCGTGGCGTCTTTTTAGATATCATTGAATTTGATCCACTTTTCAAAATGCTGATACCAATTGACGCATGCACTGAAGTGGGAACAGAACTAGATGTGGATATAACATGAGGACCATGATGGCCCTAAATCGCTTACCTTAACCAAGATTACACGATCGAAAATGGCAATGTTGTCAAATTCAAAGGGATGTTACTTGGTCTTTTTGTTCGAATCAGGTTGTAAGAAAGCTTGTACAAAAAATTTCATACAATTTTTTTAAAGATTCACAAGATAAAGGAATTGGAAAACATCGAGGGAAAATGTAACAATTTGTGAAAAGTTGTAACAAACATTTTTTTTCATCTCCCACTATGTTTTCTACCCAGAAAGACAAATAATTTCAAAACTTGAAATTGTCCTATGTAACATCTCTGAATTTGAACTAGTTTGACATTTTGCCGTCTGGTAATGGGTCAAAGCATGCCTACAACATCTTGGAAAAGGATGCTTTATAATAAATCTCCTTTGAAATTACCACGGTGGATAATCACGTGATACAATATTTTTTTCAGAAAATCTTCAATCATTTTGTAAATACTGGATCGATTTGAATTCGGTTTGAAGCAGAGTATGTACACAGACGTCACGCATTAGATGGACGTAATTGATTTTTGAAGAATTAACTGATAAAAAAGTTATTGAAGATAAACCAAAATTTTGTTTTTGAAGATTATCGGAAATTCTGAGTCACGTGATTATACACCGTGATTACACCATTCTGAAATCTTGTCGATTAAGAATGGTTATTACTTATATAGACTTAAGGTAGGTATAATATTGTTACACTAAGCAAAGCTTATAGGTACTCCGAGTAAATCATAGAACATATACTGAACAAAAATGAAAACTTTACACTTCAAGATTATTTGTTTCTGGAAAAGTATCGAACTAAAAGTCTGAAATATATTTTGATAATATTTCCCAGGCTTTCAGCAATCGTTTCGTTGAAATTGCATTGCCTTGTCTCCTTTAATGTCAGAGTTACGGTCCTTGATGCGTTTAGAGCTAGTTACATCTAACGTCACATATGCGCATGCGCAGGAAACGATTCACTATTTTTTTTCGGATTTTGTCATGTCAGGGTTGCCAAAAAAACACAAAAACACTTTCTTATCACTTGTAGCAAGCTCTAAAATAAAGATCTAATCTGTCAATTTTGTGAATTATCTCCCTTTTACATAAACAAATAAGGAATTTAAAATGTTTGATATTCACAAATTTATCACGCTTTTCGATTGCTTTTGTGTAAATATCGTACAGGCCTTACAGGGGATTATTAGACCAATTTTTCGACTAGGATTGTTCCCAGATGTCCATGCAATAGCGCTTTCAATTTCCTATGGAGATTGCATTATAAAAATGTTCAAGCTCTTCAACATAATGAAAATTCTGCTTTTCAAACATCATTTTTCTAAAAGCTTAAACAATGTTATGCAAGCTTCTTTACATTTTCTGACTGGTAAGTTGTCAGACTACCACTCCGTGCAGTCTGGCATGGTTTGCAATCTTCTGCTCGGATTTCTGAGGGTTTAAATTTTGTAAAATTTCTGTTAAAATTGTACACCTGAAAAATGGACCCCTGTCACACTTAAAGGGTCCGTTTTTCATCCCTGTAATTAAGATCAACAAAACGTTTAGTGTTTGGCACAACCAAGTCGATGAACAATGCGAAGCAAGTTCATTTGGTTTCTTTACTTGTTGTATTTAGAAGAAATATGACAAGCAATGTAGGTGTAAAGTTTTCATTTTTGCTCAGTATATATCTGGACAGACATGACCTATCTTAACCAAATTTGAAATAACTCCGTACTAACCGTATAACATTCATATACTGAATTTTCATCAAATTTACGAAAACATAGATTGAACGTAAAGCAGCTAACGGAGACCACTGTTGGTAGCAAAAATCACAAAGTAAATATCTCGTGTGTTCCCCGTTCTCTCAGAGAACAGCTTGGCATCAGGCACGCAGAGACATCATGCAATTCCTAAATTATTCTGTAGATATCATTAGCTCGACTTTTCGAAGAAAATGAGAGCTTATACTGTCACCCGGGCGTCGGCGTTGGCGTTGGCGTTGGCGTCGGCGTCGGCGTTGGCGTTGGCGTTGCAACCAAGGTTAAAGTTTTTTCAAACATCAATAACTTCCATACTATCAAAGGGATTCAACCCAAACTTGGTATACTTATTCACCATCACACCTTCTACCTTACTATCAGGGCCCATGACCCTGGGACCACTCTATTTGGAGTTATGCCCCCTTTATACTAAGCAACTTAGAAAGTCGAGCGCGCTGTCTTCGGACAGCTCTTGTTTTAATATTGCAGTCGGTGTCGATGTAAGATTCTGTACGCTCGCAAAGCATGCACCAGATTGACATCATACTAGATAGTAAAGCGTGAATAGTGTGTAAAACATTGTTGTGCTATCATCAAATTAAATGCGTCCTTACCAACTGAACATGTACTTGTTAAGGTATTCAGCTCCTAAAAACAACAGTTTCTAGCCATACGAAATGCATCAAATTACACATACTTATAAATACACTTCACATAAGTTGATTCACCGTGCAGGATTTCAAGATTATGCATCGAGAAGAAAATAATTTACAAGTATTTATTTTACTCTATATTCACATGCAAGGTAGGTAATTGTGAACATTTTTGTCTAATATTTCCATAAGTATGCACCAATTCAAAATTCTAAACCGTACAAAAAGCTTATATTAATATTTGGAATGGCAATGTAATACAGTTTAGGAATTACTGGCACTTTTCAACTTTCGCCGCTGGCTCTTTGGTACTAATGAGGGATTGAATACCTAAATTGTTGTTTCCATCTTGTACAAAGACCTGAAGAATTCAGCCATTATCGGATAGTTTGGACACTGACTGGTCTCCCTTGAAGGCATTATATATTCCTGGCTGTGACAGTCGCTGTTTGGTTCGGCTCACGTGGGCCAGACAGACAAATGTTATGGCCCTAATTCCGGTTTATCGCCCTATCACGTGGTCGTCTCGGTAGGTAACAGCACTTTCGGTTTGTCTGTATGACACGAATGTAACACAAAGGCCAGTGTATCTCAGTAATTAGCGTCATTTTGTATGAAATATGAATAAAAAGATTGGAAATGTCGGTATGACAATATTACCTACGCTTGAGATGCACCACCTTGTAAAATATCAATTGTTATTGGTCGTTGATGAAGATATTTCCGAAACATTTTATGTTTCTATGTTTGCCACGACAACCCATAAACGGATTAAGTGTAAATTAAGCATGCTTGATTTGTGTATGAAACGCACGAGGTATACTTCAATTGTCTTTAGTTGGCCGGAGATTACCATTTTACATAATAACTTTGCAAATGAAAATGATATCAGTCAAGTTATCATGTCAGGAAATAAAAATATAATATCGTCTTTTGACTTTATTTTACCGGGGAAAAGTTTGCGCATAATAGAAAACGAAGTACACTTGTACTTGTAAGTTTGGTTGTGTGTATATTTTGTCAACTGAATTGTGTACTTTTTTCTATTTTGTCTATTTACAGGTTACCGGCTAATAAATTCAATGGTCGCCGCGTAGATGTAACCAGTATCTTAGCTTTAAGATAATTATATCAAATCTGCAGAACTAAAGAGCACTGAGAAATGTTTCAAGATTGTTAGGACTAAAATATTTATCACCCAGACTAAATGTGGTGTACTTTAATGCGATATGCAATCAAAGTAGTGAAAGTACTGTTGGGAAGCAAATGTGTTAATAATGTATGCCTGTCCAGAAATAGAGTACTTTTGATAAGGTACTTTGATTATCCATTTGAATAGCTTGAATACTTTGATTTGTAGAATACTTTGATAAGGTAATTTGATTATCCATTTGAATACCTTGAAAACTTTGATTCCATGCTGGAGTAGTTGTATCTACTTTTAGCACAACCTTCATGCATATTTATCGTTTGTGTAAGCTTTGAATATATTTCATATTTCAGTAAACTTGACTGACCCATTTACAAGGAAGGCCATTGGACTGATCTTTGAACCATAATAAAGCAAATTACTACGTCGGTCTTTTCTTGTCTTACAGACGTGATTAATTGCATGTTTTATTTTCAGTCACAATATTCAATATCTACACATAACATTCACTTACATACATGTATTGAATACACGAATGACTGTTACCTCTTTAATATTTACTTTTGACAGAACTATTTATAGTGAGGAGGACCGGAAGATGTTGTGTGGTATGCAGAGAATGGTAAAGTGCAGAGAGAGGTGGCTGCATAGAGAAATTTGCTTCCCAAAAACACTGAGAAAGGGGCCTCAATATCATATATACATGTAGATCTATGTATTATCATTATACTGCTTTATCAACACTCTCTTCTTTTCTCTTAATATTGTTTTTTAAAGATGTGCTATTACCAATAGTGTGTTTTCTCTCTTGATAACCAAATAATAAATGATCTGCCATGGCTTTGAATTAAGCCAAACCTTAAAAAATGTTGCTTGGAGGACCGGAAGATGTTGTGTGGTATGCAGAGAATGGTAAAGTGCAGAGAGAGGTGGCTGCATAGAGAAGCAAATTTTGCAAAATTTGCTTCCCAAAAACACTGAGAAAGGGGCCTCAATATCATATATACATGTATGTATTATGATTATACTGCTTTATCAACACTCGCTTCTATTCTCTTAATATTGTTTTTTAAAGATGTGCTATTACCAATAGTGTGTTTTCTCTCTTGATAACCAAATAATAAATGATCTGCCATGGCTTTGAATTAAGCCAAACCTTAAATAATGTTGCTGGGAAATTTGTATTCATTTGTCAAATTTATACCTTGTCTTATCGTTTTTATTATTATTATCAAACTGCCTTGTTTAACAGGAAGTTTATACTAACTGAAGAGATTTTAAATTCGCTCAACAGAGATCTTAACCCTTACCGTTAACAAATACGAGGGACGGTCGGAAAGTAGTTGGACTTTTGACTAGTTCTCTAAAACCATTTAATTTTTTAACAAAATTCTTTCTACACTGTTTAAAAAAATATCCATCTATGTCTATGCATTTTTGCCATCTTCGTAGGAGCTTTACTATTGCCACTATTAACCATGACGTAGACCCACTGTATTTGGTACTGTGTAACCACCGGTATCAAAGGCGCCCTGGTCTCAAATTTCTTCTCAGCAAACATTTTCATCAGTTCTAGACACAAATAAAAGCCGTGTGGGGTAGGGTCTGGGCTATAAGAAGAGTAAAACAACTTTTGTCATGGGTAATATTTGATAATCTCCACTGTAGATGCGGTGGTACGGGAGCGTGCGTAATCGTAAAGTAGAAAACATTTTTCTTTGCTAATCTGGGACGCGTTTACTTCAGCATTTATTCTTTGTTTTTTTTCTGAATTACTTTAGAATTGTACTTAGCAATGACAGTTTTTACCATTTGACATGAAATGACTAACTATCAGACCTCGTGAATCCACAAAAGCAACAAACATGACTACCAGCCGAATGTAAAAGCTTAATCTATTCAGAGGTGGGGAACCAGCTCGTTTCTATGACTGCTGTGACTGGGTTTTTATCCCAAGTTCGGAATTATGAACCATTATTCAATCTTCAGTGATAATGTAGTTCAAAAACTTAAATTCTTCGCGATTAAAATGACTAGATTGTTCTTTTGTTTTGGTTACCCTTGTTGTTCCTCTAACAAATAGCCTATGGTACATAAAACCCCTATCACATATAAGTGGACAGAATATTGCATATATTCAACTTTCTTTGAAAATAAACTGACCACATTATTGGCAAATGGATGTAGATTTCACCAATATATAATGTGTTTATACAGTTGCAAATGGAGAGACAGCAGCACGAAAAGTCCAACTACTTTCCGACCGTCCCTCGTAGAATGCACGCACATTGTTGTTCTACTTTTCTGCATAATATGTTATTCTCTTTCCATTCTAAAAACGAGCACGGATGGTCTTACCTAGGGCTGAAACGAGTACCCGAGTACCCACAGGTAGGGTACAGGATTGCTAGTATCCGGATGCAGATTTATTACCCGTTACCCGATGGTTAATTTGACTTTAATCTTATATGAATGATTCAACATATCTAGACAGTCAAAAATGTAACCAATTATCAGTCGACATTTTCAACTCTTTTAAATTAAATGGTGTTACAGACGACAATTATTTAAAAGCTACAGTCCCTCTCTTGGTCAAATTGCAAAAAAAGAATAGTAATTGCCGAATTCAAGGGAAATCCGTGAAAAGAAAATGAAATTCCACTTTTAAAAGCCGATACTGCGAAAGAATTTCTACGATGCCCGAGCATATTTTCCCTTATCATATGGAGTCAGAAGATTTGGAGTCCATCGCCATTTGAATCTAATCATGTTTAATTATTCCCTGCTGAAAAGCATAATGGCAATTAATTTTGAGCTAAAAATAGACTGTGTTTACCGTTATGTTTTGATTAACCGGCAGTGTTGTTATAAACTCTCGTAACTACGGCTTGCATCAAGCCGTAGTTACGAGTTTTTTTAACAACACCTACACTACAAAAACTATTTTTTGTCAGAGATTACGTCACGATTAACTGGATAAAAATGTAACCTTTTTAGGTACGTCTTGTAACAAATGTATTTGGTAGCGACACGGCGATCCCAACACCCATTCCATTTTTTTTTTAGTTTATAAATATTTTGACCAAATTCTGGTCTTAATTTCATCTAGTTCCAGTTTCTGTCAACCTATGAAATTTACATTAAAATTGCCCACATATATGCCAATGCTTGTGGTGAAATATAAAGAAAAAATAAAAGTTTACTTAACACCTTTTATATACATTTGTAAATAGCTCATTATGCTTTGCTGTGTCTTTATCTGACTTAGCGACATTTTGCCTCTTATTGGGATACTTTTCAAAAGATCATAATGCCCGCTTCTTATTTTTTGACAGGTCTAGTTGACAGATTTGATTTGATAATTCAGAACATTGTATCGGAATTGTTTATGTTAACCCCATTTATGTAAACAATTGAAATTTATTCTTTTCAGTTTACCTTATCCTGGTGATGTCAAATTTCAGGTTGAATTCTAAAGGTTGACCAAGTTATTTTCTGCAAACTGTAATCTTGCTTATGGCCTCTGATATTAGTCACATGTACTTGTTATCAAAGACAACCATTTAATATTCTAAATGTGTTTCCTCTATTGTCAAATTCGTTTTAGATGTTTATGTTAACAGCCAATTGGTGAGAAGGGTAAATCCAGACTTCAAAGAATAGTTCCTAAAGGACAATGACAGATGACGATCGTTTTGTTGTGTGCACGAAATGTTCTGTGTCACATTTTCTCAACACCTCGGTATATGAAATAAGAGCAAATTATGAACATGATGTCGCTAAGTAGGTAAGAGGCTAGCGCCTCTTACCTATACATAACCAACTTAAACATGGCATTAATTTTAGCATTTTTGCACACAAAAACATGATTTGAAATAACAAATGGCACCTTGTCATACCCAACTTACCAATGATATAATGGAAGAAAAAATCCCAAACAGAGGAATAAATTATAAAAGTGGGGATTAAAAATAAAGGAAATGCAAAAATGTTACATATTTTACCTCTTATGCCACCCTTTATAACTTTCCTTTGTGGCTTATCAGCACTTAGACTACTTTATTATTAAAACAAACATTTTTTTGTTTGCTACATTGCTCAAGATGATAAAATAACACAAAAGCAGTTTCATTGTACATTAATTGTGCCTTTCAATACAAATTGCTAACATTTCGTTTGTAATGATGAACTAGCTGCTGCTTTGTTGACATAATAAATTTTAAATAATCTTAGTTTTTTGAAGATCTTGCATCATTTTTGCATGGTGGTATCAACGATATTGATTCAAAAATGTTGTAAAATGACCCCTCTTGCTGTTTTGATTTAAAATTAGGGACTGATATCAAAAATATGTATATAGCCAACCATTATATCAATTCCATAGGTTGACAAAGACGGGAACATACAAATGAAACTGATTAAATTCAAGGTTTTGAAAATGTCTAGGCTGTTTTTTCTGACAATTTCTGACTAAACAAGAGAATGATTTTAAAACATATTTGTCCCCTTAAGTACCAACCTTTGATGTATCTATCTAACAGTTGAAGCTGCCCAATGATAGTAAGTATTATCAAAGGATGATGTACATGTATCCATTAAGTTATTATGATCCATAGCCAAGCACATCAGTTCTATCAAGTGCTGGATAGTAAAAAATTATAAGTCCAAAAAAGGGTGAAAATTCCATTGTACCAAATTCCAGAGTAAAGAATCTTTGCTGATGCTATGGCCAAGGAAGCATGTAGAAAGTTTTAAAGCAATAGCTGTAACAGAAAAAGTCATCACAGATACATATATATGGCAGTTGCACATAAAAATTTAACCAAGAATTTCTAAGTCCGAAAAGGGTAAAAATTGCATTCAATGAAATGTCAGAGTATCAAATCTTTGCTTAAAGGCTGATATTATGATCAAAGAGGCATGTGCAGAGTTTCAGAGCAATAACATTATTAGAAACAGAGGTTCGACAAACTCGCATTTGAAAACTTGACAAAACCATTATGATTATGCCAACGCCAAGTGACTAAAGTAAATAGCAATCCTATTCTATGAGTAGTTGAGCTGCAAAGAAAAGATCTGTGTACAAAAACGCATAGATCATATCTAAATGCTACAAAAGGAGAAAATGTTGATAATCAACACTTTGTCCTTTATCTCACCGTTTTCCTTAACATTTCCTGTGAAGATCTGTTAGACCCAAGCCTGGTTTGGAAAAGGGTTAGCATGTCCATGTGTAGTTATGGGAATATATAGTTTTCCTGAATAATTACTCAAATTATATCCATTCTCTTATACATGTACTTCTTTTATCGGCAAAATTGTTACATGTATCAATGCAAAGTAAAACTGATTATACCACGTGATAGCTCATAATTAACTTTAAAGGATTGCATGATTGATTTAAAAAAAAACATTAATTACTTTAAACAATTAAAAATATGTGAAAAAAAATCATATGAAAAAAACTCATTTTATAAGGGAAGTAATCTAGGGAATTAAATCCTTGCTAAAAACAGCCTGTTCTAAAAAAACATGTGCTAAAAATAGCCCTTTTGATAGAAACAAGGGGCAATTTCTCAAAAAAATATGACCGACAGAGTAACGGTTCCTGTGCACTGCAACTCTCTATAATGAGATCTACCTACCTATGCAGTTTCGTGATTCTAACTTGAATACTTTTCGACTTACGCTCCGAACAAGCTTTGGTCTACAGACGGACCAAACGACCAACCGACCGACCGACCAATCGACCGACCCACAAACCATCCGACCCACCGACCGACACTTGCAAAACAATATACCCCCATTTTCTTCGAAAGGAGCCTGGATCTTACGTTTTACTATTCAGAAATTAAACAACAATTAGGAAAAATAGAGGCTGTAGCACCTCCCCCATATAAAATTGTTCCAGTCCTACGGACCCTTAAGCTACCGGGATGGCACGAAATACATGTTTTAGCTGCATAACAATAAATAGAGAATATATGGTTGGTGTCGAGATGGATAAAGTTTATTTGGCTAGGCATAGAAAACTGAAAAAAGGCGAGCTTTAGCGAATATTCTATTTATCCTGTTTCCAACTGTATTTCTATTTTTGGACGATTTTTCTGTCATTATTTTCCTGTTCTTGTCCCTCAGCTGTTCCGAGCCTGCTCACGCATTTATCATTACGTCTTGTCAAGGAAATAGTGCGTGTTTCACCGCCACGTAAATAAAAATATAAATTGAATATCGGACCCCTTTTCAGTATTTCTTCAAGATTTTTTTATTTCGTTTCCAAATTTTACACTCTAATCCTGAAAAGTATCATATTTACCGAATTCTGTTTTCAAGATTTATGATGTAAACAATAAACGTCACTGAACCGACAATGACATTTTGTGTATTGCTGACCCCATTTTGAACCCATTTATCACTCTATACATATTTAATACATGTTTTATCTGATGTACAAATGCTATTTTAGATTACTAGAGTCTACATGACATTGTGTACTAAATGACATAATGGACTAGAAGTTTTCTGGGGGTTAAATTTAAAAGTATATGTGATCATTGTCATTGAAATGAGTTTGTAAACTCATGAATAGACGAGTGAGATTTAGTGAAAAAAATGGACATTAGGAACTGATTGGAAGTGGATTGTGAATCAGGTAGGCTAATCCAACAGCTTTTTATTTTTATTTCTTAATTTTATAGGCATATGCATTTCTCCATAAATATTCTATTTTACCCTGCAGCCTGCATTTGAATTTGGAAATGATCTGTCAGTGAAAAATGACTTGGGGAAACTGTCTGAAAAATTTAGGGTTAAATAGGTCGATGTTTATGTCAAAATGTCTTAAATGTCAGTTTAAAAATGTGTTGTTTTTCTAAAGATTAGTAGATAAAGGCTACTTTATATTTCAATGCAGATTCCTACTGCAAATAAAAAAACACAATTAGATTGTTACAACTTACAAGGGCTACACAATAGTTAAATTAATAGGTCATTTTAGGACCCATGACCCAGGTCTTTCCCACTCTCTGAAATTATATTTTATTTTTTTCTCCTATTTCCCCAAATAAATGCTTTCTTAGCCAAAATAACAAAAAAGCTGTTTTGTCATTTTCATCCACTTTCAATTTGGGATTGTTTACAAATTGTGTTGTCTGAGATATTCTTCAAAATTTTATGAGACATATATGTACATTTTCTGCTTTTCTAGTGAATATTTTACTTGCATTTGGAATTTTAAACATGAAATTCAAGATTTAGGGATGATTTATTCGAATTATTGTTCTAAATAGACTTTTCAATTGAAACATCATGGTCAATTTCTCTCTGTTTGCAGTAGGCAAGATATAGTTCTACATGTATTTGCATAAAATGATTATTTTCCATGTTTGCTGTCTTTTCAATTCCCAATCACAGTTTAATTTCTGACTGCATGTTTCAAGTTCAAGTTTCTTTATTGTATGAGACAAAAATTGTCCATAATACATGTTTATACAAATTACATGTATATTTATCCAAATAAACTAATCATAAATGTGCATGCAAGTTTATGTAATTTAAGGCCTTTCAATATTTTATAATGATATTTTAGTTCAGTTTCATGCATATTTATTTCAATTCAAAGTGAACTACTTATTTAAGAAAAGTAATTTACCACAATGACATTTCCAATTTTTGTGAAAGAATGACAAATGATAACATTTTTTTTCTTTTCCCTCAATATTTGTAACCACAGAACAAGACTTAGTGTTGCTTGGCACTAAACATGAAATGATGTCCATTGTTCTTTTCAAAAATTTTGATCTGTATGACACATAGGAATTTGTGTTTCATAGCACAGAAAATATTGAGACAAAGGGAGAATGTGCTGGTACCCAATAAACATTTTCTTCTATTGTTGAACAATGTTTTTCCCAAGCTTTCTCTGACAATTTAATGTATCCTGTTTGAGTAAATGCATATAGACAGTATACTAAAAGACTTTTTTGTGTTGGCTTAATAAAGGTCTAATCACATTGACATTGGCGGATCCAGAGGGATGGGGGGGTCAAACAGATCCCATCTTAAGCCTGATTAATTCATTTTTATGTAGAAATCTGGTCAATATTGTGTAATACCAGGTAAACCTACACCCATTTGTATGCCCAACCCCCTCACAGGAATTCGGGATTCGCCACTGATTGGAATTTGAAGCGTCGCGTATGAATACATGTATACCGGAAGTGCCGAATAAAGATAAGTTTATTAGGTTAACCCTTTATTAGGTCAATGTTATGAATGGAAACGGGATAAATATCGTTTCATCGTCCAGAACTTGGTTTTTGAAAGGGAAATTTGTAAAACAAAATATTGGAATTTCTGTTATTATTCCTAAACGCATAACCATTCGAGTGCCAAGAAAGGTTTATGAAGCCCGCGCTTCTTCATAGCCTGCTCCCCTTTATTCATATCTACTCTAGCTTCTTCAGAGCATACTGCTCTTCTACATGGCGTACTTGTTTTTCTTATATTTTCTTATAGATAAAAAAGGTTTTCAAAATTGTTCGTGTGAAATACAAAAAGAGACCATAAAAGAGTAAACTGAACATTCGATAAATGCATATGACAGCGTCATAGGAATCGTTTATGTGTCGTTTGGTTTGTAAACACAAGTGTGTGCACTCACTTCAAAAGTAATTACTAGTTTATTCGGTTAGCTAGAACAAAGGGCTTTGGCAATATAACGCAGCGTTCATTTCCCCATCGAATAGCATTCCCCGACTTTTGAGATTCAACCTTTAACTAGCAAAATAACCGATTTAAAGTAACACCATGTGTTTACTTACTCAAAATGGGTCCCTTTTCTTAGCCGGAAGTCCTTCTCCTGAAATTGCATTCACAGCATTTTGCAATGAAGGAGAGGGATTGGTGGCCGTGTTGAAAGACTGTCAGGTCGGGGATAAGGCCAGGCTGAAACACTAAATGGACTTACATGTACATATCTCCCCAGGACCGCAACTACATCATACAAAATCATATATCATCATACAACAATTGCACTTCACCACAAAATAACTAGTTGTTCGTTGAAATGAGCCATTGCTTCCTTCCAGTGTTGTGTAGGGATTGATTCCCTAATTTTGACAGGTTGGTTCTATATACATGCTTACCTCTGTCGCAGTGAAACGGCTATCGTTGTTAATTATTTTCCTCCTGGTTCAAGCATGAAAGCCCTGAAAGCCGCATTGACCTTTTTCCTATTTCTTTTATTAGTTTGTGCTTCAGTTCTCGGGGGTACCAGTAAGGGGGGGGGGGCAAAAATGCAAGTATCTCCTGGGTTGGATGGTGGACCAAACAATTCCCCTTTTTAAAAGAGATGTCTGTATTTAAGGAGAATTTTTTTCTGTAAATATTGATTTACCGATATTTAGCAGGAAGACAATGGATTGTTAGCTTTTCACAGCCTAAATTGTTCATCAAATTGTATCCATCCCGACGACCTGTTTATTGGCTATAAGCCTTATGTCTTTCATATACTTAAAGTGACATTTCACATTTATTTCAGTTTTTAAAAGTATGTCTTAATGCAAAGATTCCTTATTCTAATGCGTAGAAATACTATCAGTTTTTTTAAAGTTGTTATTTATAAGCAAATAATATGCCTTCAAAGTTGAGACAGAAATGACAAATTCCATATAAATCTGAACTGTTGTCAACAACAATTTGTTTAATTTTAGCACAAAAATATATATTTCTCGTAAACGTTTCAATATTTTGGCTTGAAATTTTCAGAATTTTCATAAGAAAATAATTATGCTCTTTCAGATAAAATAAAAGTAAAATTTATGTAAAAATCACTGTGAAATGTAACTTTAAGTACTGTCTTGTGCCCTATCCGGGGCCCTTTCGAGCGCTATACTTATGAATGTATGGCATAAAGAAAATACTACTAGACTTGGTCACAAAAGGATTTAATTTCAACTCATTACCACACAGTGACGCCTTTTGGTGCCTTTTGAGATAGTGGCTTTGGAAAACATTGTGGAAAATAGAGAATTTGTTTGTGACACGCAATTTCTTTATTTCCCACAATGTTTTCTATCCACAAAGACCAAAAATACAGTTTCATTCATTTTAAATTGTTGTGTGCTACACCTTTGTATTTGGATTAGTCTTAATTTTTTGGCGCCTGGTAATGGGTTAAAACTGTTTAATTCCGCCGTAAACCAAATTTTAGCTGTATTTAACCGATTTTTTATCTAACCATGCTATAGGTACAATTCGCAACAGTTCAATGGGGACAGTACAATTGACCAAACGCCAATCGACAGATCGCTCCGCCCAACATAGAATTTAAGGCAAACAATGGGCATGTGGTCGTTAAGAGGGAACGATTTTATCTAATTAATCGTGACGTAAATTCGGACAAACAAAATAGTATTTCGTAGTTGTTGTTCTAAAATCTCGTACCTACGGCTTGATTTAAGCCGTAGTTACGAGATTTTACAACAACACCGACGGTTTATCAAAACAAAACGTTGAACCTAGTCTATTGTTAGCACAAAATTCTTTGCCATTTGTGTGTCGATTGTTTTGATTGTCAGTCGATAAATCGATACAAAACCACGTGCAACGATGAACAATTGGGGCATGACATTTTTGTGATCGTCAATTGGCTAATCGATGTTTTTGATTGACAGTCGGCGTTTGGTCAATTCGCAACAGTTCAAAGGGGACAATCAACCCATACCAAATTAGTGACAGATCCCTTTTGGCAATTAATATAGATTCTACAATTCTGCAAACCAGGGACAAATTCGCATGTCAAAGTCCTGAATCGACATAAGTCACGGCGGAATTACTAGAAAGATTTTTTTCACCTTACCATTTCCGACGTTACACACTGTGGGGAATCGCGTGACGTGAAACAAAAAAAGGAAGATTTTATCCAGATTAACGTGACGTAATTTTTGGACAACCACTAGTATTTCGTAGATGTTGTTATGAAATCTCATAACTACGTCTCGATTTAAGCCGTAGTTACGAGATTTTATAGCAACACCGACGGTTTATCGAAACATAACAGAAAACAGTATATTTTTAGTACAAAATTCTTTGCACTTTCAGAACATTTTGTCTCTAATTTTGTTAATACTTGGCCGATTTTAATTCGGTTTGAAGCAGAGAATGTGACAAGAAGCCAGAAATGTGCTCGACGTGGTAGATTTTTAAAGGACCAGCTAAAAAAAGGTATTGGTCAAAAATCTTGGTTGGTCGTCACATATGCCAACTTATTACCAGCGGATATAAATGGATTCTAAAGATCTTTCGCAGTAAGAAAAATACCTGGCATTTCCAACCTTCCTGCTTCAAAACTTTTGTCAAATCGGTCATGTAAGAAAAGACTTTTTGAAACTTATCGAAAATGTCTCGCGTGATTCTCTGCTATGAACCAAGATAGCGGGCCAAGCTTTCTTGACTACGAATGTTGGTGTGAATAACTTTAAAATTAATTGACTCGGAGTTAACACCATGTTGAATAATTTGCGGCGATGGACACCTGACCATGTGTTCATGTATTTCTCACACCACTATAGCCGCAGAATCAATTTCGAAAAGTAAGTTAAACGTGTCGAGGAATAATTCTAAAACATCATTCATTGGGTCTGCGGTAATGCAAAACCTCGTATCACATTTTTGGAAGGATCTAAAGGGGCAAAGAATTTAATAACTTTTCCGGAACTCAAAGGTTTTTCTGGAATTTCGGACTTATAATGTGTAACTAATACCGATAAGTAAAAAACGTCCCAAAATCTGCAATTATTTTCTGAAAAGGACATAAAAGGCTTGACTTTTAAAATCACTAAAAATGATATACGAGGTTTTGCATATGTGACCCATCACGCTAAAGGGGACCTTTTCGGAATTGTAAAAAATATCGACCCTAGTCAGTCTGCGCAGTCCGCGCATCCAGACAAGGGCCGACACTTTTTACATTTATGTAATTTTCTATATCCGGAATGTTTTCACTATTTTACTATATGTTCATTCTTTCGCATACGGGATCTAGTTGACCTCTACTGAGTCTGACAATTTTGTCAAAATTTGGATTTTGGAGTTCGGATAAGGTCCCTTTTAGCGTGACGGGTCACATATATACATGTATACACCGACGCTTGTTTACAGACATATGGCAGTTGTGGAACGTCAGAAGCGAATTTCGCCGAATCGGGATTGAACCCAGGACCCCTGATTTAATAGGCCCTGACGTCACCGATTGAACTGAACTATTTGGACTCGCTTTCTTGTAGAAGAAATGTCTGCAGACATATCTCACTACTTGAAACTGAAGAAAAGATACCATAATAAGTTTGGCTACAAAATTACAGGCCAGGCTAAATGGCAATGATTTTGTGCTAACAATAGACTGTGTTTACGATTATGTTTTGAAAAACCGTCGGTGTTGTTATAAAATCTCGTAACTACGACTTGAATCAATCCGTAGCTACGATATTTTATAACAGCACGCACGATATACGATTTGTTTGTCCGAAACTACGTCATGGTTAACTGTATAAAATCGTTCCCTATGCGACAACACAGCACGTTGAATGTGATAATGATTTCAAACTTTTATAACTATAGTACATGTATATGTTAATGTAATCCATCCATCATTAGATACCAAACGCTTCGTGCAATTTCCGGCGTCATCCGTGGCAACTGAAATTGACGATGGTATCCATCGTCAATTTCCGTTGCCACGGATGACGTCCGAAAATTGGCGAAAGTAAGCCAACGTCAATTTCCGTTTATATGGATGACGCCTGAAGTTGCACGAAATGTTGATATGGTGTCTTTAAAAATTGGTAAATATTCAGGTTAAAGAAAAAAAGCTGATAAGCTGCAGTTACGAGGTTTTCGTTGAAAAGCGACGATTTTCTTCATTTATCTCAATATGTCTGCGCTAAATTGTACAACCAATCTTCAAAAACATCAACAGCTTCAAGTTTGAACCGTCCTTTCTTTATTGAGGAAACCTTTTTGGCGCCAAATGAAAGAAATTTCAAACGAAAAAGAACTGCTAATTTTTGTAGAAAAGTTCCATTTTATAGCACGCAAATCGTTGCTTGAAAACGAAAAAAGAGCTGGTCATCGTGCTAAGGTCAGTAGAAAATTGTCTTTTTTCAACGAAAACGTCGTAACTGCATCTTGAAACAAGCTGCAGCTACGAGGTTTTTGTTGAAAAGGAGCGAAATTGTCAAAGGGAGATAACCACGAGTAGGCCTTTATATATATCTGCCTTTCTCTTATGCGTGTTTCTGCGTTTTTTGGTCAAAACAAAATGGCTGCGGATAAGCCTGTTTGGAAAGTATACATTCGTCAATTGTATTATTTTGGAGAAAATATTCAATTCCTTTCATGCGTCGTAATGTATGTATGAAATACTTGTCGTTTATATTTGTTGGTAACTATGATTTCAAAGTTCTCTCCCAGATTATCAGGCCCCGTATAAATCATCTCTATCCCAATATGGCGGTCTCCAACGAAGGACATAAACCTTGTGTTAACAGCAATTGTATGGTGAAGGGCACATCCCGGCTCATCAACAAATTGTGGGTTGTTTTTCGTAGAACTATAGACTGCTAGACATATGATGTTGTCTATTCTCTCTGGCAGAGTGTATTCTATTTTACCAAAACTTTTGCCTGGATGAACGGTTGTCATTCTAGCTATGTGTTTGTCAAAACATCCTTTGCAGTATTCTCCATCATCTTTGTCGATTACTTTCTTGCTGTCTGGATGTATACCTTTAATGAACGGTTTCATAATACCAATACCGTATGAGTATCTCGTAACAAGTTCTTTGACTTTTGGCCTTTCAAACAGGTTTCTATTCAAAGACAAATCCCCGAATGCCTGGATTACAGACTGATATCCAATTCCTGCACCTGTACCAGTCGCTGTTTGTGGACGACGTCCGAGGGATGCTCCGAATTCAGAGAGACCTCTACCGTATTGTTCTTGATAGCTCAAGTGATACTGAGATACCGTTCTGTTACGTGCAGACTGTGCTCCGTTTGTGTGATGCAACTGTCTCTGATTGTTGTCCGATCCAAACATCGGTGTTTCATACGCAGATCCAACTCCGGTCCCAGCTGAAGCTTGCGGAAGGCATCTATTGAATTCACCAAAATTAGACAGACCTCTTTCATACTGTTGTTGGTAGCTCATGTAAGAGTTTGGTCTGTTATATGCAGACTGGGACCTGTATGTATGTTGTGGGATTTGCTGAATGTCGTTGGTGGATGTATAAACAGTCGGTAAACTATGCCAGTATCCACCCGGAGAACCTCGAACCCTTATTGTCTTGCCACCATTAAGAGATGTTCTTTTGGTTGCAGGGATCGAAAAAGCCGTAATTACTGGTATTGTTTCACATTTTCCCAGTCTTTCTAATTCATGAAACACCCATAATCGTCGGTTGTCTGCACTTATCCATACACTGCCTTCTTTGACAACGGCTATTGTCGGAATGCTTTCTACTCGGCATCTAAAACCAATAGAAAAACGGGAACAATTTAGAAGAGTAGCATTATCCAGAAAGGCTACAAATGCAGAACAACAGACTACATGGTGAGCTTAAAAAATGATCATCCTATTAACCCTTTCCCAAACAGCTAAATTTAAAGGTTGTCCAATTTGAAAGCTGTTGCAGACGACATAAAAGATGCTGTGGAAGATAAATTTGTATGTAATATAACAAGGAAAATATTGAGACAAAAGGAGAAAATGCTGGTTATCAGCAGTTTCTTCTTCTGTCTCCATGTTTTCTCAAGCTTATTCTACGGGACGTCAAAACCAGGTCTTGTTTGGGAAAGGATTAAAAATGATCAGCCTAATCAGTATTATCACGATCCATATTGGCTTACAGTTACCAAAGAAAAATAACGGCTCGTGGTCTGATTAAGTGTATGATCAAGCTTTTATCGATTAAGGTTGATCTGAAATTCTGACTTAAATATATAGACAGAGAAAATGGTTTTAGTTTGCGATTTTTTTTACAATAAAAAACGAAGGATGTTTTATAAAGCTAATTAAAGGTATACTCTATGCCGATTTTTCTGCAGTGAATATGTCATAAATATCCTTAAAAGTTGACAATGTTTGATATATCGATGCCTGAGAAGAAGAAGAGCGTAAGTGAAAAAACATAGTTTTGAGAAAACTGGGGAAAAACAGGTTAATTTCAAAAGGAAAAAATAATAACCGACCTTTTTCTATAGCCAAATTGGTCAGCATGACAAGTTCAAATGTCTATGAAATTCACACCATATTTAGAGCTTAAAGTGACATTTCACATTCATTTCATTTTTTAAAAGTATGTCTTGATGCAAAGATTGTTTATTCTAATGCGTAGAAATGCTATCAGTTTTTTGAAGTTGTTATTTATAAGCGAAAAATAGGCATTTAAAGTTGAGACAGAAATGACAAATTCTATATAAATCTGAACTGTTGTCCACAACAATTAGTTTAATTTTAGCACAAAAATATATATTTCTCGTAAACGGTTCAATATTTTGAATTTTCAAAAGAAAAGATGCTCTTTCTGATAGAATAAAAGTAAAATTATGTAAAGATAATTGTGAAATGTCACTTTAAAATGCTCTTCCAAAAATGTATGCATCATAAAAGGTCGTAAATACCACTTACGACCTTATTCTTCTAAGGCATCGGTATGTAGTGGTTAGAATTGCAAACATATAAGAAAACGAAACATGTCAAAATGGTCAAAGTGTACGGGTATACCATTCATGTTCAAAGAAAACCGACATCGAAATGCCTTCACTTCAAAATAAGTACACTTCTAACTTAAGGTTTACGAGCTGAGAATGAAAACACCTCTTTCTAGCCATAGGAAATGCATCAAATTACACACAATTGTAAATATACTTCACATAAGTTGATTCACCGTGCCGGATTTCAAGATTATGCTTCAAGAAGAAAATAATTTGCAAATAATATTTTACTCTATTTTCATTTACAAGGGAGGTAATTTTGAACGTTTTTGTCAAATATTTCCATAAGTGCGCATTAATTCAAAATTCTAAACCATACAAAATGCTTATGTTTGTATTTGGAATGGAAATGTAACACAGTTAGGAATTACTGGAACTTTTCAAATTTCGCATCTGGCTCTGCATTTCATTCTCAGTTCGTAAACCTTAATAATCGCTCTTTCCCTTTCTAATAACGGTATCACTGGTGGTGAATTCGGCCAAAGCGTGGGACGTTTTTTAGCGATCATATATTCCTATCATATATTAATCGTATTCCGTCGGTGGGTATTACACGTTAAAATTTGTTTCGTGATACAAAGTGAACAACTTGGTGCTCGTACCATGATTTCTATCTGCAAGACTTGGGATAATGCAGTACACTTCGCTGTTGTACATGCTCAGACTGCACCTATCTGGCTCTGGTGCTTTGGTGCCCCTTTAACCCCTTCACTGCCTTACCCCGAGCGTGAGTCGGGGTAAAAATTGTTTCCCGTGTGTCTATACCCCGAGTGTCATTCGGCATAAATCATATTCCATATTACTGCCAAATACTCGCACAACATAAGGGAGGAATTTCTTTAATGAATTTCAATTTGCTATATCAAAAATTACTTTCTCCGATATTTTCTAGTCAAATCAAAGGAAATCAATACTATTTTTGCTGATTTTGTGTCAAAAAAGTTAAATCTAAAAATGACTCGACCGGTGACAAATGCTGATAGGGGTACAAGATCTTGTTTTCGCTAGCTGATATGTTATAGTTAAACTGCAAAATGCTTTCAATAGCAGCGATAATGATTCATTTCAAATTCTAAATGAGGAAATGAGAAAATTTGCATGAAAATTGCACAATTCTTTAATCCTTTCCCTTGTTGGTCATGGCAGGTTAATGCGACAGAAAATTTACTAAAAACTGACATTTCTAAACAATTCAAATTGTTGGTGTAAAAACTTTTTGTGAAAGGATATCATTGTTCAAGATATAGAGGTAAATGTATAAAACAATCATGCAAAATTTGGTGTAAATCTATGAAGTACTCTTAAAGTTAGAGTCAATTTCCTAACTCAGGTGTGATGTAGCACCAAATAGTCATACTATTTCCCGACATATAGCGTGCACTTAAGGCGCGTTCCCATTGCCGATCAAATCAACTCGATCAAGCTAGTCTGGCCCAGACCCTAGTATTAAGGTAATAGTATAAACGAGCAGACCCTTTTTAAATGACATCCTAGTCTAGGTTTCTGTTCAGCAATGAAAACCTTGAACTTGGATTATAGAGGCAAGCTTTTAGGAGAATGAAAACCCCTGCTCAAATACAGCAAACAAAAACGACTAGGGCTAGTCTACGATCAAGCGATCGAGTACTGCTCGAGCTTGGTCGACAAGAGAGATCGGGACGATCGAGCATGGTCGACAAAAATGATCGGGAATCAATCAACAAGAAATAACAGAAGTCATGTAAATACATTTGATCGAGTTTGATCGGGGAATTTAGGCGATCGATTTGATCGAGTTGATTTGGTCGGCAATGGAAACGCGCCTTTATATACGGCAGTGAAGGGGTTAAGATAGAATACCCGTAATTTAGCCATTTTGAGATTAATAAAACATCGATTTTTTTTTCGAGCGGCGTAGTTACGTATCCGAACTTATATATTCGGGCGAGGTCGAAAACATTCGGCGATGGAAAGTTCCACCGCCAAATGTTTTCGACGTCGCCCGAATGATTCCGACGTCGCGCGAATCGCATTATGGGTAGACTACCGTGATTGAAAAAAAAAAAAGATTTTTTCTATCGGCGATGTTTTTACCTTCCCTCGCATAAGGAATCCAGTGTTTCTCCTATTCTGGTTGCCGAGTGACGTGAACGTCTATCAAAGTAGTTGTTGATGGAGTCTTGAGAAAATCGTATGTCCGATGGCTTCAAGTGCATTTTGATGCATACAAGTTGTATCTCAAAGCAATTTGTAGAAGTAACTCAAATAAACAAAGCGCAAAAGCTTTGCAAGATAAGATTGTTTGTGAACGAATATTGTCAGTAGATCTAGCTAGACACATTTATACCGTGGGGAATCAATCGTCAATTATTTTGTAAATACAATGTGCTTGACCAATTTGAATTCGGTTTAAAGCAGAGGGCGAAAAACGCTTGTGTTTACCTGGGTGCGGTAAATCTTTTAAACATCAGCTGATAAAATGTTATTGACGACCAACCAAAATTTTGGTTGGTCGCCAATAACTTTTTATCAGCTTAATATTTTAAATAGGTTCTTCACATTCAGCTAGTCATTGGCATTTTCCCACTTCTCTGCTTCATTTTTTTTCAAATCTGTCATAAAGCGTTAGATCTATTGACATAATTATTGAAAACTTTAAATTGATAAAATAATGTTTTCACGTGATTTCAAACCCTATCTCAAACGCCAACTTTTTATAATTCCACTACAGAAGCTGTTGCAGATGACAAAATTGATGTTGGTAAATATATTGTTAAAGAAATATTTTGGCACAAGAAGAAAATACGAATTTTCAGTGAAACCGATATTGGAAAAGATGTGAATTAAATTGAGTTTGTAATTTATCACAAACATATCCATGTAGGTCTAATATTGGTGTCCATAGAAAATGCTTGTTACATGTATCAGCATTTTCTTCTTCTTCTTTTGTCTCGTGGTTTTCCCAAGCTTCTTCTGTTAAAGACGTAAAAACACGTCTTGTTTTGGAAAGAGTTAACTTCATGAAAATGAAAACATTATTTCCCTTGCTAACTCACTCTCCTCTAACATAACAACAAACACAAAAATGTATTTTTTGGTAATACAGTTGAACCGTGTACCGACTGTGGGCCATTTATTCTCATCAATTCGCAATACAACTCAATTTACAACAACAGTTCAATACAACTCAATTAACAACAACAGTAATCCGAACGTTCCTATCCGTTCGCACTGACCAACATAGTAAAGGTTCGTAAGTAACTTCGAACGTACCCACACGTTCGCTTGCGTCTTACAATGAACGTACCCTCACGTTCAAGTAACATTCAACTCCGAACGTACCCACACGTTCGCTTGCGTCTAACAATGAACGTACCCTCACGTTCTAGTAACATTCAACTCCGAACGTACCCACACGTTCGCTTTCGTCTTGCAATGAACGTACCCTCACGTTCAAATTACATTCAACTCCGAACGTACCCACACGTTCGCATGCGGACTGTCTAAAGCACTCACGCGTACATTGTCGCTTCAAAACGCACCCACGCGTTCTATGTGGAATTTCTCCGATCGCACCCACACGTTCGATATTGACTTTCTCCGAACCTATCCAAAGATTTACTACCATATTACTCCGAACATGCCCCCTTGCCTCGAAAGTACCCACTCTTGCCATTTCATTTGACTCCGAACGTATCTACGCATTCGCTCTCATATGACTCTGAACATAACCATGCGTTCTCTAACATGGTATAAATAATTTTATCAATGCGCACTTGTACTGTAATATTATGTCCAAGGTAACTTAAAACGCATTCATTATTAACGGGTATTTTAAAGACCTTAATTAACATAAATACCGAATATACGTCGGGTTACCTTAGAGGAGTAATGTTAGCTCAAATGACGGAAACGATATTGAAGTTCTTATTATGGATATAACCATCATTACGTACTTAAACGTTAGTTTTTACAGATGAATCTGAACTTTCTAACATTCTCGTTTACTCGTATATAACTCCGAACGTTCCCCATATGTTCGATTACTTATGACTCCTAACATAACCTTACGCGCGCTTGCAGATCACTTTAGACGAACTAATGTGTTTACTTGCAAAAGACCACGAACGTATTTACCCGTTCACTAACCGACTACTGCGAACGCATCTTCCCGTTCAATTACACAGTAGTGGAAGTAACGCTCAATGACATGCAGTTGTGAACATCTGAACCTTCAATGACATTAGCTGGCTTATAACAACAATATATATAAGCTTTCAAAAACAAACGACAATCAATATACGTAACTACATGTTCAATGCAATTGACTATAACCATGTCTTAGTTTTCAACTACTTTTGACTTTAGACGTGCACATATGCATATTTATATATTGAAATACAGAAACAAAAATGCACAAATTTGCTGTTGCCACTCATTGATAGATGACATTGAACGTCTCAAAACAACATTTAATGCCACATAAAAACGAATTCTCCTTTTTTCCAGTGAGAGCAACTATGAACATGCCTACTTTTTAACAATGATATCCACTAAGCACAAACATATACTTATTAACAATAGTACAACATGGCGTTATCATTATCGATATTGTTCACAAGGCAAATTCACTGCACATTTGCAATCATCGTTCCAATCGGACGTGCTTATAGCTAGAATGCGTATTAATACGTAATGATATGACATTACTGAACCTTCTTTTCTGACAAACAAACATACAGAATTTCAGTAATAAGAAATAAACAGCAATATACGTCTGCCCGCAGTCAGTTTCCAACTCTGAATGAGGAATTTACACACAGCACGAGACATCTCGTGCGCGACTTTAACCCCATCTATCGGAGCTTAGACCTAGCAAGGGAAATCAATTTTCGACTAATTCGTTCCTCAAACGTCGAAAATGATATTTCACAAGATACATTATTTCACAATTTAATCCAAAATCTACACTATCTAAGTTTTGCGTGGACATTAGTTTTAGGTTTTATGGCCAAAAAGGTACATGTAAGTCGAAATCGTTTTTATATTATTCCTCACTACATAAAAATGCGTTTCGGTTTGAAACTTGTCATTGCTTACTTCCAAAACCTCGTAACTGCGCCTTAAAACAAGCTGTAGTTACGAGTTTATTGAAGAAAAGCAACGATATTGTGACATGACGATAAAATTCCGCAGTATCATCGCTATATTGATGTAAAGGGTATTTTCCGGAAAATAGAAGTGAAAGTAAAACTGCGTATATTGTTCACCATCGTGCAGCTTGCACATCGGAAAAGGTGTTGTGGTAGTGCTGGTGAGAGAAATATGAGTACCTGAGTACCAGTACCTCACACCGTTCATCCAGATACAAAAAACACGGATTGGTCTTCCAAACGCGGATGTAAACAATTTTATTTTGAACGGAGTGAGTATTTATTATCTTTAATTACAACGACCATCGCACTCTCTTGCACACGGTTCATTCATTACATTCACCTCTGTAGTTGGCTCAGAGAGTATTGCGTCATCATCTGCTATATTACGTCACTTTCTATCACATTAAAACGGCAATAACAAATAATTTTTCTTTTCCAAAGTCAAAAATATGTCATACTTCACGTTGCTTAAAATTTAATATCATTTTCCAACGAAAATAATTTAATTTTTTAAGATTGATGTCATTCATTCAAATTTTCTGCACGTTTTATTCTGATAGGGAACGATTTTATCCAGCTAACTGTGGCGTATTTCGGACAAACAATAGTATTTCGTAAGGGTTGTTATAAAATCTCGCAACTACGACTTGATTCAAGCCGTAGATACGATATTATATAACAACACCGACGATTTATCAAAACAAAGCATAAAACCTAGTCTATTTTTAGCACAAAATTTCTGCCATTGGTAAGGAGGCTTGAGAAAATAGTTCCATTGTATATGGGTCATTTCATCAGTTATAGTGCCTTTCAAATGTAACCAGAATCATCATTTCTTTGTCTACTTTATTATGTTACACATGAAACAGTTAAACAGTAATAATACACGTTTTCCTCGGTTTGACAAGATTCTTGTCATTCAGCCGCCCAGCCCGTTGCAGAGATGTATGTGAGAGTAACGAACGACAACTCTGCTCGGAGATTGCGACCACCGGATGAGTTGATTTTTGTGTGACATACAATGAAAACGTACATAACTTTGCCAATGTTTACCTAAACTCCTGTCTCGTAAAATCTGTTGGTAAGAGAAATATATGCTACTGATTCTGACTTTGATGCGCGAAAAGTGAAAAATCTTGGTAAGAATGTCTGTAAATAATTATTAAAGCACATAATTATCGTCAAATTGATGTTTCACGGAAGATCGGGGATCGCTTCAATTGTTTTCTTTACAAGAACCCATAAAAAGTATAGAAAAAGAACAAGAACTATTTGAAATTGGGTACTGCCAGTTGCTATGGTGCAACATACCACGTTGCAAATTCTCCAGCAGGTAAAACAAACTCGGATCATCGACACAACCGACACGGATAATTAAAACCAAATTCCGGCCTTTTTTAAGGAAAATTGGCTGCATCCTTGCTAAAACCAATTTTATATCGTTTAGAGTCAATAGATGTTTGGTTAAAGACCAATAATGGCTTATTTTGGCTTACTAAAACTAAAAGGAATGTGGATGAGCACTTTCGACGGTAAAGACATTAGGAAACCATGTTTACATGTTTTATAAAGCGATATGCGAATATCAGCTGCATAATTATTAACAGATAAGTTGTCCGTGTCTTTGTTTTCATTTTTTTAAATTCTAGGATTAAAACCATTATGATCATCTTGTTTCATTGCAGTTTGATAGTGAGCTCCAAAAGGTTTTCTTTTTTGATATTCAAACACCAACTCTATCACGCATGTCTGTCAATTATTACATGTACATATACGGTATATGGGTGGATTTCTTTCATGAAAATATTGCCAAGAATATTTATCATGATTGTCTCTCTCAGTCTTAAGTGTGGGTTGAAGTGAAAGTCTTTATAAAAGGCCCTCTACGACAGCATGTAAAACAAATTATGAATAGAAATGAACATAGATTGCGTAGATTCAAGAACTAGTTACCATGCCTCTGGAAGACTTTGGTTGTGAAAATAAGGACTTACATTGACTGTTGATCCTGCACGTAAAAATAACAACTAATAGCAACCTGGTATAATCTGACTGCTGATTCGGCTAGGTGTCGGGGCGGTGGGGTGGGGGCGAACCAGGCTGGCACAAGCGTGTTTGTCTCTGAACAAGACACTTTAAATTTCCATAGAACTGGTACCCAGGAAGCAGCGGCTCCTTCCTGACACGACTAAAGATTTGTTTACAACACAAACATACAAACAAATAAATACCTACAATAGTCCCAGCCGAAAATGACAGTGGCGTAGGCTGATGTTTACTGCTACAAAACCAATAAATTCGTCTGATTTGCACCGTTACAAAAACGAACAGAGTTGATTGGTTGTCAAGTAGTAAACATTAGCCCACGTGACTTTATTTTCGGCCGGTACTATTGTATATAAAAATGTGTAGGTGTTTACAGAGGCGGATCCAGGATTTCTGAAGAGGGCGTTCAAATGTGGAAAAGGGGGGTTTGTCTGCCTCATTTTACTCAAAATATCTTGAAATTTCCCACGGAAATCATTTCGTTCCAGAGGGGGGTTCGGGCGAACCCATTGAAAGCCTTCTAAATGCATTTTCTTCTTTTGTCTCAATATTTTCCCAAGCCACAGGTTTATATCGCTGAATGTTTTTCAACAAATGATAACGGCAATCCAGCTCTTAGAATGTCATCTTCGGCAAGTTGAACGTGGGAAAACTTCGCGAGATTCACAGCCATATTTGTAGGATAAGGGATACCCAATCTATTTTTAGACCAGTGAGGCGTGGTCATGACGTATTTGTTTACACAAGAAAACCGAACCCTTTTGGACAAATAAGAAATTATATACAGTGGTTTCTTTGGTTATTTGCCGATCTGCAGATATGACCTCGATCTATTTTTAGCACAACACACTCACAAAAGTTATTCCTATTAGAAAAAATCACACACCTGAGCCGGTGTCTCGATTTGATTGGATTGGTTTTACGTCCCACTGAACAGCTAAAGTCTTATTTAGACGAGACCTCGGTTTAAAGTCTCATCCGAAAGACTTGAGAGGCGGGGATCGAACCAGCCTTCCCTGTGTTTCAAGCCCAGCGCTTTACCACTGCACCACCTCCGCCCCCGCCGGTGTCTCGATATGACAGGGGTCTGAAGTATTCGAGATAAACATTGATCCAGATAGGCTCGTTCCTTAGAACAGTTTCATCATGATCAATGTTTCTCTCCAAAAATAAGGTAGTCTAAATTATAAAATTTCTGTTGGATAACTGCATGGATTATGACCTGGCTATGTATAGGGCCTACATGTATATGCACATACTTGCACTTGGTTAGATCTACATGTACGATAGTCTCTAGTATCATAAGTGTCCTTATTAGATCCCATATGAAATTATAAAAACGATGAATTTTATACTAAAAATAGACTTGGTTTACCGTTATGTTTTGATTCAGTGTTGTTAAAAAAATCAGGTAACTACGGCTTGAATCAAGACGTAGTTACGAGATTGTATAACAACATCCATGAAACATTATTGCTAGCCTGAAAATACGTCACGATTTATTGGACAAAATCGTTCCCTATTGTAATCAGTCAGGCTAATTTAAGTGTGAGAAGCAACCATCTTGGAGTTGGGGAATTTAGCTTATCTACCGAGTCAGTGTGCAAGCTGATTACGGTCGAAACGTTTAGTTCTAATATTACGTGGGCTTGGTGAAAAACTATTGTAACTACATTTTGTAAATTTTTACAGGAGAGGTAAAAAACTCAAAGTTAAAGAGGAAAAACTTTTTATAATTCTAAATATCTTTTTAAGGTATAAAGTGCCTAATGAAAAACACCACTTTCTAGCCATACGAAATGTATCAAATTACACACACTTGTAAATACACTTCACATAAGTTGATTCACCGTGCCGGATTTCAAGATTATGCTTCAAGAAGAAAATAATTTACAAATATCAGTTTACTCTATATTCATATGCAAGGGAGGTAATTTTGACCATTTTTGTCAAATATTTCCATAAATATGCATTAATTCAAAATTCTAAACCATACAAAATGCTTATGTTTGTATTTGGAATGGAAATGTAACACAGTTTAGGAATTACTGGCACTTTTCAAATTTTGCCGCTGGCTCTTTTGTGCTAATTAGGCCCTTCTTACCTTAAGTATACACAATTGAAACCTAATGCTAGAACACATGATGTTTTCCTTCCTAAAGATTCAGAAAATGCAAAAAAGTGCATTTCTGAAAAATATGTAGTTACAATTGTTTTGCACTGAGGCCTCGTATAATAATAGCTCTAAGACGATTTACTGAATCTAGGATTTTTGTATAGCTTACTATAATTTTAATTTCGGAATGCAATATCAAGTTGAAATCTATGTGCTAGATCGGATCTATTATTTTCCCATTTTGATTTTCGATACAACCCGCATTGTTCTATTTTGCGTGAAGGGTCACACACATGCATGCATAGATCGTCGCTTTTCAACGCAAGTCTCGTAACTGCAGCTTGGTTTAGGCTACAGTTACGGGGTTTTCAGTTGAAAATCGACGATAATACGATTATAGAATTTAAAAATAAATCTTAGGTCACCAGAAAAGCATTCTGAAAGCGAAAGTAGATTCTGCAAACTGGATATTATAAAACTTGTTATGTCGTCCAACATTTATTAGCTTAATCATGCTCCAAAAGAAACAATGGTTTTAGCAGACAGGGAGTATAATACATTTAATGAAAAGAATATAAGGCAATACAATTTCCACCTCTTTCCTCAATAATTTCTGACCCTTATTGTATACATATTCAAAATTTCCTGACGTGGATTTTTAATTTTGAACATTATTAAAACATACTAGTATTCTGTGGCAAGGGTTGAATATGTTTATCATTTATCTTATATAACCCTTCCACAAACGATACGCATTTCTTTATCTCCATTAGAGAGGGATTTTAAAAGCAATGAAAGAAATGAAAAAAATACTGATGAGCTAGCTGCACTTCAAAGTCTAAAATTGCGCCGTCTGTTCAAGGTTTAAAAACACTGTTCAATAGATTGTTGTAAAAAAAAACATATAAAGTAGAACATTGGTTATTTTCAAAGCGTCACTGCATCCTTAATCATCACATTAGGAACCACCTTTGTCAATGTTTACGATGTCTCAGTACTTTATGCAGGGTTTGTGAATGTAAGAGGCTAGAGTCTATCGTCGCTATTTAACGAAAACCTCGTAACTGCAGCTTAAAACAAGCTGCAGTTACGAGGCTTTCATTGAAAATCAGTGTTATGCTACATCGGGAGACAATTATCGGTAGGTCATCTAGATTGCCACTGTTACATGTATTGTATTTAGCATTTTTATCAACTTATGCCCTTTCTTTTTCAAATGATAGTTGACTTCAATAGTTGAATAGCAACTTTAAAAATCGATAATAAAAAGAAAAAGAAACTTTTTGTGGCGAAATGCCTAAAAAGAAAACGCATTTGGCACGCTCTCTACTTTCGATTTCAGTTCGACGAATAACACATACGCAAATACCCTTATTTGAATTTTTACAGAAATCAGCATCTCGATCATACCGGTCCTAATTCAAAAGTGTTAATGATTATCTTTATTTGTATGTCCAAATGTATACTAAGTATTCTCTTATACGGAAAGCATCGAGAGAAAGGGGTACATAAATGGGCTTTAATCATTTTATTCATTTCTGTTTACAAATGCCTGCATAGAACTTTTTAATTGGCTAGTTTATATAAACTGGCTTTCCATTTAGAATTTCGGAAAATGTCGTCATATTTGTCATTCAGATTTTTTGTTAAAGGGACCGGTGCAAGTTGTTCGAAAATTCACAAAGATAAAATATCTGAGTTGTTTACCTATGCAATGACGTTTTTTTTCTGTGGATTGAGAAACAATGGAGTTGGCAATGGTAAAAAGGAAATTTACTTAGACCATAACTTGATAACAATGATAACATTTCAGGTAGAATACCCGTTATGTCGCCATTTTAGATTCATAAATCTTCTGCTTTTTTCGAGGGGCGTCGTTACGTATCCGAACCGTCGCCGAATGCTTTCGATATTGCCAGAATAATTCCGACGTCCTTAATTTATGCATTGCATCATTAGCACTAAAGAGCCAGAAGCGAGTTTTGAAGAGTGTCAGTAATTCCTAAACTGTGCTATTTTTCCATAACAAATACAAACATGAGCATTTTGAACGGTTTAGAATTTTGAATTATTGCATACTTATGGAAATATTTGACAAAAACATTCAAAATTACCTCCCTTGCATATGAATATAGAGTGAAATAATATTTGTATATTATTCTTGGCGCATAATCTTGAAATCCGGCACGGTGAATCAAATTATGTGAAGTGTATTTACAACTGTGTGTAATTTGATGCAATTGTATGGCCAGAAAGTGTTGTTTTTAATATTGGGCTGTTTACCTTAAAACAATTCGATCACATTTAATCCTTTCCCAACTAGACCTGGTTTTGACGACCCTATACTCATTTTGTATCAATGCACAGAGTATCAATCAAGGACCCCTTTAAATGCATTTTATTCTGATCAATATCCAATGATTGTCTTTTTTTCTGAAAATTAAAATGTGTCCTTTATTGGGAAAAATCAATACTTGTCAGTTCATACAACTACATATATATTTCTTTCTGATGCAGACTTCGTATAATTTACATTAACTATATCAAACTAACCGATTAATTTTTCAACAAAAATACTTTCCTTGTTTAAAGAATTTCATTTTTTCTGACTTTTGGACACTGCTTGTAAACTATAGATAAACGGACGGAATGCGTTTAAGACCGTCTGAGATCCGGTTTTCACAAGATTCAATAAATAATGTGTTTGACAAACGTTCCAGTCATGCAGGGAAAAGAATTGGCGAGACTTTGGATGACTTATGTGAAGGAAGGTATGTTTTGTTATTCATCTCAGTCCCTTCCGTGAATCTGACTACTTTTGACACCCTAACTACAGAAAACTAGGATAGTACTATGAGAAAATGCTGACATTCAGTAGTTTCTCCATTTCCTTAAAACGTTTTCGACTTCATAGATGGCATTTTCAAACATTGGCCTTTCTAATTAGAGCATTTTAGATAGTTACATTGATGACAACTACCCCCCTCCCTTACGATCTGTATCAAGAAACTATGTGCATATATTTTATACAGTGTAGATTTAAAAAAAAAGACATTTAAAACTATTAATTGTAATTAACTCCTCAATTCAGAGTAATCTGTATGGTATAATTAAGATTAATTTCGCCCAAAATTAATTTTGACAGCTGGCCTTCGCTTATTTGCTACGTTTTAGAAGGAGAGTTTGCAGCTTATCGCATGGCGTAGTAACGATTGTATAATCTGAAAAAAATAATATTCTCGAAGACAGATCAATCTCCGGCGAATATGACATGCACAGATAACGCCTCTTATAATACAAATGAACTACTTAGCTAAATCAACAACATTTATAGCGCAATGTCTTCATGAAGTACGCTAAAATCTTATTTCTGACTGTTAATAAAAAACTAGTTTGTCAATTATCATCCTCATTCAATACTGGCCGTGTCTTAAATAAAGTATGCCTGTTTCTCATCGATTCATGCTTTCTCATTGGATTCGTGCTCTCATTTAAATTCCAAATATCTTTTGCGCACGCCATACAATTCCGCTTGAAACTTCATAGAGTGTTTCTTTGATGCATTGTTTGTTAAATCTTCAGAAAATCGCATTTAAATTCATTTGGTACGGACTACCATCGTCGATGAAAAGATAGAAAAAATCCAGCGAGTTGAATTTTTTTGCAGACGAATTTTCGGATCGATCCTCGGCCTACTTGTCAATGGCAAATTTTACTTATCCCGACCACTAACCGACCACTTCATCATAAAATCATCTTTATCATTATTTCTTCCATTGTCTTAAGAAAAATTTTCTTCGAAATCTGACGAATAACCAGCGATTTCTTGATCGGAAAATTTGTTTTGGAAGATCGGTGACAGGAAGTCCGCCATTTTGAATGACGCTTACAGTATGATGGTAAATTAGGTCAAACTTTTTCGACAGATAACCAATGAAAATCAATTAACAAACTATCAAAACGAGGTTTTGTGTATTGCGTAGTGATTACTTAAAGCTTTCCCAATAGTAAGAATACGATTGGTTGAAGTTTTAAGACGCATGGATTGATTGAAATGGGAAACCCCAAAACCCGGAGAAATCCGGGAACAGTTTACAATAATCGACGTCGTAGCACCCATTGTAAATTGGCAAAATATCAGTTTATCTTACGTACTCATTATTTATTTCTGCTAATCAATAACATAAAGAAGTTAAATAATTGTAAACTGCAAGGGAATGAGATGAACTTTTCATCAGGAGTCCAAATATTCGTCAACAAATTAGAAGCACGAACCTAATGAGAAAGCTTCCAGACTATGTAGAGTCTAACCCCAGTGACCTTTCGGGCATGAAAATTTTGCGAATTCGTTGTTTTTGTTCATTTTCATGTGTTTCCCCTTTAAATGCGATAGTTCTATGAAATGATATCAAAAAAATATTTTGATTACTCCATTAAGTAATGCGCATGCGCCGACATTATGAATAACATGCACGAATCGCGGAGAAAACAGGATACGACTCTTTTCTTTTTTTTTCCCTCAAAATCATTTATCTGAAATTGCAACTTCTGTGGACCAGTAAATACATTTTTCGTTTCAGAGGCCTGGAGGAAAGAAGTAAAGTCTTATCGTCAGTGTAACGTCAAAACCTTTACAACTATTAGTTACGAGGTTTTGGCACCCCATTGACTTTATGTGTCCTATTTCCTTACAGATGCACCATAGAGAGTATTCCTACAATTACAGCCGTGAAGGAAGGCGGACGGTGGATTTCGGCTGATAATCGGCGGTTATGGGTGTTTCGTGAACTAGAACGCCTTGGTAAATGTGAGACAGTGCCGGTAAACATCGGTTATTCTATTCCCCTAAACAAAAGAACGTCCTACAATGGAGGAGCTTCAATCCATGTGCGAGGGCCTCCCGGTGGGAGATGGCACAGTAAGCCAACTAGTACAAGACCTTCAACATCCCAACCTGAAGGGACAAATATCAGAGGTCAAATGCCATCAGTGGGTTTCAGGTCAACTAGTCTAGCTAGTGGTCAGGCATACAGAGCTTCTGACTCTAGTGCCAGAATGGAGGGGTTTAATTATAGACGCCCCAAACTATTTTTGCGGCAACATGCAGAGATCCAATGCTCACTCTTGGAACATTGCCAATTGAGCATAGCTTCGAAACTGTATCGAAATATTTTTACGGGATAAGAGTAATGCGTGTATTCATCTCGGGAACCCATTCCGAGAAATATAAAGTAGTTGACAATGGCGTCGAGAAGTGCACACATTGTTTCAGTTGTCTAATTGAAAAGGGGCATACTTTAAAACTAGGTCAAAACTTAGGTATACGTAAATACACTGTACCATCCGGAATTCCTTCCGTTGTATGGCTTGATTTGTACAAGTCAATGTATAGCATGCCAATCCACGTAAATGAAAGAGGATATTCTTTGCACGATCGAATTAAAATTGATCTTGGCACACTGGGAATTTCCTCAGAAATATTGCTTCGGCTATCAATGGTATATGTTGATGAAGGTGATTTGAAGATAATTATTAGGGTGGGGAGTAAAGAACAGGAATTGCATACAAAGATAGAAGTAGATAAGTTAGGCCTACAAGTATCTAAAAATTTGAAATGAACTTGGATTGAAAAAATGGCCTCGTGACACTAGAGACCGGTATGGATACAAGTCAGTCTGTGACTATGCCCAGGCTGATCCATTAATATGTGTTTTTCTGTATATTATTTATGACTTTTAAATTAGATACATCGGAAATTTAGTGCCGGACGAGTAACCTTTAAGTTTGATTTAAACATATTTCATTGCCAAAATACATTTCTTTACATGATATAGATATATTGCAAATAAGATACATATTACAATAAAAGCAAAATAGTTTTGCCAAAAAACTTAAAGTACCTAAGTGCTACTGGTCCAGTATCAATACACTTACCACATAAAGAAACGCAACATTTTCATAATTCAATATTTCTCTTTTAAACTAACCGAGATCTGAAATGGTACTTTCTATAGTTCGCAAGGAAGGTTTAGGATAGTTATTTTTAATAAAATATTTAAATTTCCAACGAAATTGCCAGAATAGGCCCTACGCCCTTTTATTATTTCACGTTAAACACGTCCTAATGTCTTATAAGTTAAAAAACAACCCTTAAAGATAATTTTAATGGTATTGTGTTGTCAGTTACACAGTAAAAACAAATGGCTCTGAAAATCGGAGCAGATTCCTAATAGCAGCATATATCACATAAATGAACATTGGCAGATATGGATAAGCCATCGCAAATGTATGATTCAACCAGAACCAAACAGTTTTATTTCTGTTATTGCCGAATGTTTGGGATATTTTTCGCTATATAAAACAACTTATCCATTCGAAGACGGTCGTATCCAGTTTAAGAGCTGCAGGTCTGTGCTTGAAATTTCCGCGCAAAGTGATGGAACTCACCCTAATGCCCAAGCAGGCGGGCTGGGACAAACAATTGAAATGTCAAAGCCGATACTCGTATGCACATTGACAATGTGTTGCGCCCTGTTGTCACTGACATCATGTAGGAAGAGTCAATTGCGTGTTGCAATAGGATAGCGCTCGTGCACATACTGCTGCTTTCACACGACGGCTGTGCAGCAAAAGAAGGTTACTGCCAGTATTCCAGGACATGTCTGCTATCGAACACATTTTGGATTGTCTGAAAAGGCGCATTCGTGGTAGTCTTAAGCCTCCAACAAACCTGTTTTGCGAACGAACAACCCTTCAGGATGAGTGAACAAAGTTTCTTTTACCTCAAATCGTTTCGGAAATTGTGTCAATATGACTTATGGTTTGTGACTTTTGAATGTAAACCAGGTTTCTTTGTGTTCAATTTTTTGTCTGTAAATGTCTTAGCATTCTTATGATATTTAGTTTACTGTTCGATGAAATATAACATATGATATCGAAAGAAAGATATCCTGAAAATTATTAACAAATCCTAAGATATTTGATTATTGAATGAGTGTTGCGTTTCTTTATGTGGTCAGTGTATAAACTCAATTTCAATGGTATATCGGCTATAGAGCACCTCACTCTCTTGCACGGAGGCTCTTTCATTTCGCCTCCGAGCTAGTTATTTTATATTGTATTTTATTTTGTGTTGTTTTCAAATGTTTATAATGCCTTCTTAATTGAAGAGATTTTTTCCAGTATGCTTTAACATTCTTCCATTACGTTTAGTTAACAATATCATAAGTCTTGTTATTTTATTATTTTATATGTTTGTTTTACTTTTTCTGTTACAGCTAATAAGAAATTACTTTTCACTTGAGTTGCCTTCTTCCAAATTACGAATTCAAACGTCCGTTCTTTGCTATCATACACAGAAAGCCACATCTCGTCATATGTGAATACAAGCCTCAACAAACATTTTCAAAACGGCAAATATTGTACTGCTTTGGTTTAACGGAATTAAGGTTTACGAACTGAGAATAAAATGCAGAGCCAGAGGCGAAATTTAAAAAATGCCAGTAATTCCCCAACTGTGTTACATTTCCATTCCAAATACAAACATAAGCATTTGTATGGTTTCGAATTTTGAATTAATACATACTTATGGAAATATTTGACAAAAATGTTTAAAATTACCTCCCTTGCATATGAATATAGAGTAAAATAATATTTGTAAATTATTTTCTTCTTGAAGCATAATCTTGAAATCTGACACGGTGAATCAACTTATGTGAAGTGTATTTACAAGTGTGTGTAAGTTGATGCATTTCGTTTGGCTAGAAAATGGTGTTTTCATTCTCAATTCGTAAACCTTAATGGTAATGAAAGTAGGGTTTGTGTTCAACGTGACGTGAGGATTATTGAAGGAAAATGAGAATATGTTGATTATTCTTTTACATCAGTGTTTTTCCAAGCATATAATTTCAGGGACTTGTTTTGAAAAAGTACTAAACCTTTCAGTTAGAACAAAATCGAAACGCTTTGCAGACGAAACATTGGTACATTTATGCGTTGGATTTATGTAAATACGGGAAATATTGAGACAAACAGAGAACATGCTAGTAATGCTAGGTTCCAACAGACGATCTGATCAACTCGGTCAATACGACCACCTAATTCACCCGATCAAGCCCGACCACATTTATATACACGACTTCTTCTGGATCTCTAGTCGATCAAACTAGACCCCCGCTCGAGCACTCCCAATTACTTCCCGATTGTAGCCCGACCATCTTTCCGATTTCTACCCGATCACACCGTCCTTAATACGAGCCATACACGATCAAGACGCGGCCATCTCGATCTGTACACGACCAGGTCGAGCTGATTCTATTCTAGGTGTTCTGAATAAAAATCTTTTTACGGCGTCTGTGATTTTCACATATTCATAATAACTTCATAATATTGTCGGTTTAAATATGTGCATAATTTAAATGTGACGTAAATGTACTTTTAGATATTGGCATCCTTGATCTGATTAGATATAACGATTAATGCATTCTTTAAGGCATTTAATACCATTATTTCAATCGTACGTGTTATGTCTCAGAGCGGGGAATCACATGAAACGCAATCCGCGATAATTTTCAATTTTTCTGTTAATATAGTCTACGCGGGATCTCGTGCTGTTTGTGCACATTTATTACCACACGACCTAGTGTTCCCATTGCCGACCAGATCAACTCGATCAAGCGGTCGAATACAGATCGAGCTCGGTCTGCAAGGGTGATCGGGAGCGGCCGAGGTGATCGAAATTGGTCTGCATCGCTCGGGCTTCCTACTCGAGATTTTGTGACATGCAAAAACAGTCGAGTGCGATCGAGTACAAAAATGATCGAGAAACAATTGTGTATTGATCGGGTAGAAGATCGACCTTGTCGAGAATCAATCGGGTCTGGATATCGAGTGTGATCGGGTAGATAATTTGTATTCCGACCTGCACCGAACGTGCACTCGATTACCTCGATTTGTACTCGAGTAATTTCCGACCACACCCCGATCAACTCGACCTCTGGTTCATCTGTTCACTCGAGCAAATCGGGTGAAGAGGTCGGGTTTGATCGAATAGAGGTCGAGAAGAAGTCATACGGTCGGTTTGATCGAGGGCATTTAAGCGATCGAGCAGATCGAGTTGATCTGCTGTCATAGAGCAATTGGAATCACTCGATCACCTCGATTGTACGAGATATTCTCGAACGCATTCCCGATCAACTCGACTTCTGCTCCAACTGTTCATCCAATCAAATCCCGGTAAAAGATATCAACTCGATCACACACAATCTCTACACGAGTGAATGTCGATCAGCTCGATCTTCTATACGATCGATACTCTATGAACTTCCCGGTGTGTTTTCTTCTCGATCTCTACACGGATTTTTTGACGTGTCAAAACAAATTGGCAGGAATATCGATCGATGCAGACCAAACTCGACCATCTCGACTAATCCCGATCACCCATGCCGACCGACGTAGACCGATACCCGATCTATTGGTCGGGTTTGATCGAGTTAATTTGATCGGCAGTGGGAACCTAGCATTATCAGCTTTTTCAACTTTTGTTTCGATCTTTTCCCAAGTATATGATATGAGGGCTGTCACCTGTGGAAAGCATATTTAGAAGACAACTTGATTGAAACGAATTGTAGACAATATAATTGGTGTTCAAAGCAATGGATTCGTACATAGCCCACATAATACATGCACATGAAGTACGAATAGTATTGACAGAAAAAGAGTATGCTAGATTTCTGCCCCTTTCTTTAGAGATCTATCCCCTAAGCCTTTCCCTGTTGGACTAATTAACTCTTTCTTTAACAATACATGTCCTTGATATCCGTTTTCCAGAAAGATTCGGACAACACGGGGAAAAAAACAAAATGTTCTCGGTTATTTTTAAATAATTATACTTAATTAATATGTTTTTTATCCGGTGCCGGTCGCGGCCATAGCGCAGTTGGTAGCGCATCTGCCTCGCATTCGAGAGGTCCTGGGTTCGATACCCGGCCGCGGCAAGTACCCTCTCTGACAAAATGTCACCCATTATGGTTCGATATCGTGAACCTGTGTGAGCGAGCAGCTGCTGGAGGCTCGGTTAGGGTGTTGTGGTACTGGTTTGAGAAACAACAGGAATCCTTGGTTAGATGCTTCAGCCGCTGCAATATGACCAAAGCATTTGAAAACGGCGTAAAACCCCTATAAACACAAACGATCCGGTGCCGTGCAAACCGTTTAATAAAAGCCATTTATTCCAGAGCTTTCAGGAAAACGAAGGTGAAAGCCAAATATTATCTAAGAAAGGGTTAATGCGTCAATATCCAAAAATGTTCTCATCTTGACTCCAATACTTAAACGCTGATAAAAGCTGCGCGTACAGGCAATCTGATCTGGATCTATGTGACGCTAAATATCATAGGTGCCTTTTTCCTAGATCCCGCCTAAAGCATTGATAGGAGGTTGGGGGTAAGAAGCAGACCATTCTATTGCCTAATCCGACTTTTCCTCTTTTAATTCAAGAGTTTGTAATTCAGCCCGTACACATTATCTCTTTTCTCAACATACTGCGGCCTCAGTTGAGATTAATGGAAAGCAATGTTTAAACAAGAGGGCCATAGAGACCCTAAATCACTCGCCTAATTTGACTGTCTCCAAAGATTTTACCCCATGACCTAGTTTTTTACGCCAGTTGACCCAATTTCAATCTCGTTCGAGTTATTATAAAAACAATTAGTCTGACAAAATTTCAGATTAATCGGGCACAAAATGTGGCCTCTAGAGTGCATACAAGGTTTTTCTAATATTTGACCCCGTGACCTAGTTTTTACCCCAGTTGACCTAATTGCGATATCGTCCGAGATTTCATCAAGACAATCATTCTGACCAAATGTCAGGTTGAATGGGCAGAAATTAGCACTTGCATACATGGTTGATGTTGACGACACATGACGCATAACGCACAACGGACAACGGACATCCACTTTACCACAAAAGCTCACGTTGATCACTTCGTGATCAGGTGCATTCTCTCCACAGAGTGATCGTTCGTTGCTCTTCACATATCATCTCTGCAAGGGGCTACCTCGGCTCGAGTCCACGAATCGTTGTCTTCCGAAGGATAACGTATTTAGTTACTTTGTAACTAAATACATTTCTTGTATTATACATTAGAGAAAGAAAATATCATTCTGTTTGCACCAGAAGTGCTTTCAAATTTAAGCTTTGGTCTAATCAAAATCACTGGAAATTGTAAACATTTTTTTTTTATCTTTACGAAGGTTAAATGTGTAAATATATGCCTCAATATTGTGACTGCACTATAAACAAGTATTGAAAGTAGGCAGTTCAGTTTCAGCCATGGTGAAATGAGCGGCCATAAGTTAGAATTTTTAGGCAACGTCGTAAACATTCAGTTGTGGAAAGGTTTTTTTTTCTTCTCTTACACGTAATGTGTAAAAAAGATCCGATAACGTTATGAATGTGTATGACGTAACACGAAAAATTACGACATCGCACGATTCTAATTTGGGGACATCTTCGCTAGCCAAGGTTGAACCCACCTACGTTTGTATTCACCCTTGGCGGATTTAGTCCGATTTTCTTGAAATCGCGAAGCGCCGCCTAGCGGTTGTTCTGCTGGTTGTTTACGTCCATTATTGATGACGTCATTAACGCGCGTTGGCTTTCGCGTCATACGTCATGCGGATTATGTAAAAGTTAGCTGTATTTTTGGTCGAATTGTCGAAAGTATAATAATTCGTCGATTAAAGTTAGGGAATTCCTGTCTATTGCAGTGAAATTCTTAGGAAAAATCGCCCATCTTCGCGTTTTTGAGTGGCAAATGCACTGCTTTTTCCCGCCCGTTGTCATGATTTGGTTTCTCATAACAAATGTATCAGTCGACAATCTGATTGGTTCCAGCGAGACCTCGCTGGAACCAATGAAAACGCTTTCCAGGAGACCAAGAAATTCGGACTAAATCCGCCAAGGGTGAATACAGAAACGACGTTACGTCGTAGATGTCACCCTTGGCTTGCGAAGATGATTTGGGGATAACTTGCAAAGATATAATATCTCTACTTTCGGTTTTAGTTCCGCGAATAAGCCATACGAAAATTCATTTATTAACCGTTTACCGCTTATCACCAGTTTAAGCCGGTCATTATTGAAAAATATTACAAACCTAACTTTAGTTGTACTTCATTTTTTGATTTTGTATATCTTATCGCATGGAAAGTGCCGAGAGAAAATGAGAAAATAGGGCTTACTTATTATCATCATTTTCCTGATTTCTTTCAATGCTTTCCAAGCCATTTTCATATATACGTTGTAAAATATGACGTTTATTTAGTGGATTTTTTTTTTTCGTTTTTCTTTTAATTTGGAATTTCGGGATTTCTTTTAATAGGACACTGCCCAATATTCGAAAATGCACACAGGTAAAAAGATCAAGAAGACACTTGTCAACCTGTATATTGTTATTTATCCAAAGTAAATTGGTATAGAAATCATATTGGGCCTTCTTAAGCAAGTCGATATCTTTTTTACTTTTAAAAATGTTTTCATTGTGGATCCATTTAAAGGCATTTTTCTGACCGTTTTCTGAAAATTGGGCTTAGCCCAACTTATCAGTAAACCATTTGTATTGGATACAAATATTTATTTCTATAGTAGATTTTTTAATTGCCCGATATTGGTCAACGAGTATAAACCGGTTGATTTTTTATAACGCTATTTTCCTAGATTTAAGGATTTTATTTTATCAAATTTTTTTACTATTTGGAAACTGTTAATATACTATAGATGAACACACGGAATGCGTTTAAGACCATCTAAGATCCGGTTTTCACAAGATTCAATAAACAATGTGTTTGACAAACGTTCCCGTCATGCATGGCGAGAAATTGGCGAGACTTTGGATGACATATGTGAAGGAAGGTAATGACTGTTCTTTTTAATTTTTTTAGTCCTTTCACAGAATCGGTTTTTTACGCCTTAACTAGAAACCAGTTTATAAAACCATGAAATGAAAAGATGAAAATTCTAAGTATCAGCAGGGATTTTGTTACCTGCGAGTCCCGAGTCCCTGACTCACTTTTTTTTCTCAGGACTCATTTAAAAATATTTAGTGAGTCCCAAAATGCTAACATTTTCAACATGTAATTGACATTGTCTTACAAAGGCTTCTATATTTCAATGTTGGACTCATTTTTTTTGGAGCCAGTGAGTCCCAGGACTCTTCCACATAAATTTGTAACAAAATCACTGATCAGTTGTGTGTACTTTCAAAGGTTTTATAGATATTCTTCATGAATAAACATTACTTCTGTCATCTAGAACTCATTTAAAGGGACATAACATTTCATTTTCACTTTTTAAAAGTATATCTCGATGCAAAAATTGGGTATTCTAATGCGTAGAAATGCTATCAGTTTTTTGAAGTTGTTATTTATAAGCATAAAATACGCCTTTAAAGTTTAGACAAATATGGCAAATTACGTATAAATCTGAACTGTTGTCCACAACACATAATTTTAGCACACAAATATATATTTCTCGTAAACGGTGCAATACTTTTGCTTGAAATTTTCAGAATTTTCATGAGAAAATATGGTCTTTCATATAATTCTTTCAATATTTCCTGTTCTCTAAAGTCTAGGAATATTTTTCTCACAACTTTCTTGCTTGCAATTGCATCCACTTAGGGCGTTTCAAAGAGTTATCGTTTTTGAAAAAGGTCATTTTGAAAGGATTAATATTTTCTATGTATTGCTTCTTTTTAGATGTAGTATTGAAAGTATTCCGACCATTACAGTAGTCCAGGAAGACGGTTGCTGGGTGACTGCTGATAATCGGCGGTTATGGGTGTTTCGTGAACTTGAACGCCTCGGTAAATGTGAAACAGTGCCGGTAAATATCGGTTATTCTATACCCCTGGAAAAGAGAACGTCCTGCAATGACGGAGCTTCAATCAGAGTGCGAGGACCTCCTGGTGGGCGCTGGTACACTAGACCAACTGTTCGCAGACCATCAACATCACCAGGTCACAGATCGACGAGTCTAGACTGTGGCCATACAAGTCAGGCAAACAGAGTTTCTGGATTGATCGATAGAAGGGAGGGACTGGACTATAGATGCCCTCACACAGCTATACCCGCGACAGACAGAGCTTCAACTCTCTCCATTGAAAGATTGTCATTACATCCTAGCTTCAAATATAAATCGAAATTTTCGTACGGGGTCAGGGTAAGGCGGGTATTTATCCCAGAAACACATCCTGAGAAGTACAAAGTAGCTAAAGATGGTGTCGAGTGGTGTACAAATTGTTTCAGTCAGCTAATTAAAAAGGGACAAACTTTAACACGAGGACAAATTTTGGCAAATAAAGAGTACAGTAGATCGCCTGAAATAGGTCCATTCTTACAGCTAAGTTTATTCAAATCTAAACATAGCAGACCAATCCTCGTAGATGAAAGAGGGAGCTCTATACATGATCGATTTAGAATGGATCTAGGAGCATTGGGGTTGTCTTCAGAAACACGTTATAAGATCAAGATGGTCTATGTCGGAGAAGGTAATGTGAAGGTGATACTCATGTTGCGGAATGGAGAACAAGAATATGTTACAAAAATAGAGGTAGATGTTGCTGAAGATATATAAAAAGTGATACATATACGGACGTGACAAATATCTCAGTATGACTCCGATCTGAAAAAAATCCAGTGTGGATCCAAAGTACAGTCTGATCAAGAGCCATGCTGCTCTCGTGTATATTCTACATACTCTTCAAACTACTGGAGAACATCATGGATTCTGGTCGGTCTGTGTGTACATGCAGTCTGATCTGGATCCATGTTGATCTGAAAATGGCATCAGTGCCCCTTTTCCAGATCCCCTCTTAAATATTGATATAATTTTGAGTGTAAGAACCAGATCAATTTATTCTGGATTTTGTAGTTTTCAATCAATATCAAACTCTAAACAACTACAAATAAAACAAGACGACCATGATGGTTCTATATAGCTCACCTGAACCAAAATGATATGAGCAACACTTTTGTTCAATTCAATAAATATTTATGACTTTATTTATAACTCTCGACTTTTTGATTAGATCAGACTGAAAATCTAATTCATCCCAGATCTTATGATCCCCAACATTGTGTCAAAGATTTGTCTTGATTGGTCAATAATTGTAGATTCTAGAGTGTAAACAAGGTCGAAAACTGTCGAAAACAGCAATTTTGTCAAATCTCTCCCAATTTTGCGCAGAAGACGGAGGACATAAGAGATTACGTGATCGGCAACATGACAGCGTCTTTAGTTACACAGTCCGGATTTTTGCTTTTACATTAAATCGCTTATTTAACGCTATTTTGTATGAATTTCGGGGCGGAAACGAGTACACAACCTGTGCTTTTGGTGAAGGCTAGCCTTTCGCACTACAAATATAATTTCACTGGCGTAGGAAGAGGGGGGGCAACATTTTCCTTTGCCCCCCCCCCCCAATATTTCACCCATATTTTCCTTCAGATTCCAGGAAATGGCTTCTTAGAATTCAAAATTTTCTGTGGGGCATGCCACATACCCCCGTAGCAAGGCTACGCTCGGTCGAGTTCCATTCACTTACACATCCCCCCCCCACACACACACACACATCCATATTATAAACCTTCCTACGCCCATGAGTATCATGGATGGCAACTAGTCTATCGAACATTGGAGGTTACCACTCTCTTTCCTCTGTCTTCCGCACGTCTTCTATTGCGTGACTAAGCCTCTTCTATCACGTTTTCTTCTGGAAGAGGAAGGGTGATAATCGCACAAGCCTTGCAAAGATACAATCTGTACTTTCGGTTTTAGTTCCGCGAATAGGCTACACTTTAAAATTAGTTTAGATTCGAAATTTCTGAAAATCGTGTCATACGAGTACACAAAACTATGCCACAGTGTTTTATTAAAAGGTCACATGTTAAATTTAGAAAATATCGAAAGATACAGTAAAACGATCTAGAAAAATACATGGGTAAACCTGTATATTGTTTTCACTCGAAAATTAATTCAGCTTGGCCTCCTTATTTTCGTCAATATCATTTTGACCTACCTAGCATTTTCATTTCTAATAACCTTTATAGGAGGCTGGTCTTTGATAGTTTACTTAGCTCTCTCCCAGAGAAGACATGGTTTTGACGTCATTAATAAGGTAGACTTTGGGAAACATCGATCCAAAAGAAGAAAATGCTGCAAATCAGCATTTTCTTTTTTTTTTTTTTTTTTTTCGCAAAGTTTTCTGTGTTTATTACTCACAGATTTTACCGGTAGTGACATATTTTTGTTGTCAGCAACAGCTTTCAAATTGGACCTCCCTAAAATCTTGTCGTGTGGGAAAGGGTTAAAGTCTTGGTAAGCAACGTGATAATGCGGTGCATCTTACAACTAGTAATACTCAAACGGTCCTCGTTTGATTAAAAATTTATCTAGCAAGTGTCCCTTTAAAACCATCTTTCTGCTCGTTAATCAATGACCGTTTTTCGGGAAATTGGACTTTGTCTATCTTATCGGAAAAAATTATTATTCAATGGATACATATTATGACGCGACGTCAAAAGTTGGGGTACACGTGTGAAAAAACGTTACTCAGTGTACTAAACGGAAAACATTTATTTTTTGTCAACAAACATATAGAATAATTATATACCATCGGGATCCTGTTAATTTGTTCTTTTATGCCATATATCTTTCGACTACCTGAGACAACCATAACTGCCATTTTATTAATGCAATGCATGTACAATACAGCAAAAATGACGTTGTAACTTGTAACACTTTACGCTCTGCATCGAAAGGAACAAATATAGGTGATTTGCGAATTATTATAACAAACGCGCGAAATTGCATCACAGAAGAGCACTGGTGCTAGCCAAAACATTGTGCGATTTTCACATTAATGGTGTCAACCGGCAGCAAGGTGGTGGCGAAAAATGACACCGCTAAGTTTTGTAACTTTTTAATTAAATTTCAAGGGTCAATTTTTAAAGCATTGATTTAATTAACAATTTTTTAAGATATCTGCGTGATATCTGAATGACGAGATACAGTTCAACTATATTTTAATAGACTTAAATATGGTTTAAGATATTTAATTGCAACCCATGTAATTTTACTGTTTTACGGCGTTTCATAAAATGTCCCAGTCACGTAAAATACACATGAAAACCGATAGTAGTTTTTTTTAAGGCACCGATTTTTGCCCTTGCATTCAGAATTGTCCAAAAATAGCCTGTAATAAAAATACATCTGAGCCATATTTGCGACATGCAAAATTTCGCATTGATTGCGCGTAAAATAAAGGAATGGTTGTGTTTGAAGCAGCGTTTCAAAAAATGTCCCACTTTGGAAAAAAACACGTTAACGTCATTTGCAGGTGACGTCGCATACGCATGAAAACCAAATAGTGTTTTTTAAAGCAGTGATTTTTGCCCTTGCATTTAGAATAGTCCAAATATAGCTTGTAATAAAAATACATGTCAGCCATATTTACGACATGCAAAATTTCGTAATGATTGCGCGTAAAATAAAGCAATGGCTGTGTTTGAACCAGCGTTTCAAAAATGTCGCAATTTACAAAAAGTACGTTGACGTCGCTTGCAGGTGACGTCGCATACGCATGATAGTGTTTTTTTTAAAGCAGCGAGTTTTGCCATTGCATTTAGAATTGTCCAAAAGTAGCTTGTAATAATAATACATCTGAGCCATATTTGCGACATGCAAAGTTTTGTAATGATTTGGCGTAAAATAAAGCAATGGTTGTGTTTTAGGCAGCGTTTCAAAAATGTCGCAATTTAGAAAAAAATGAGTTAACGTCATTTGCAGGTGATGTCGCACACGTTGAATAGTTGCGATCAGTCGTGAAAAAAAGGTCATCAATGAACGATACGCTGGTTAAATACCTATATATCTATTGGAGAATCATTTTCTTGATATAAATTGTTTCTGTGTTTATTAATTTGTCTGTAGGTCTATATAATTTTACATGGACGTGAAACAATGGAAAGTCCAGAATTTCGATAGTGAATTAATGAAAAACATGCCCATTTTAAGCGTGATATGTAACATAAATTGCATAATTAAGTTTATCAAATGAACAGTTACTGTAGTTTAATAAAGAATCAAATTATACATCGTTTTGGGTATTTATTTTGAACTCCCGCAGGTAAAACCGACATGGCCACATCTGTACGTTTTCCCGTAAACAAATGCTTTATAATGCACCTCTCTATGGCAATAGGTCTATGTTTAAATCCGTCAAATTCCGGGCAACGATATTTTAACACAAGTGAGTTCATTCAAATTATGATTATCTATTTAAAAAAGAAATGATGTCACATGTAGATGAATTATAGGAACGTCCGCTTTTCCCATGTAAAACAGAAATATACATCGCCGTTAATCTACATGGAAATATTATATGGCTTAGATATCTATGAAGTTAAAGGATAAGTCTAGCTTAATCATTCAATTATGGATAATACATATTTAATTGTATTCATTTTTAACAATAGATTTGGCATATGGATAAGCGAAGTCTTGTGTTTATCTATAAGTACTCGTATTCCACGCACGTAAGGTGTTAGAATGACAAAAATCGACGTTACGTGACGTTACGCTGTTGTACCCCAACTTTTGACGTCGCGTCTATGCATTTCATGTCAAACATTTATTATGTGACACCTGTCGATTGTGTACGAGATTATTTTTTTTATTCAAGGGCTTTATCTGACTTTATTTCGGAAACTGCTAATAATTCATAACTGCACAAACGATATGCGGTTAAAGCCATCTGAGATCCGGTTTTCCCAAGATTCGATAAACAATGTGTTTGACAAACGTTCCCGTCATGCAGGGAAAAGAATTGGCGAGACTCTGGACGACTTATGTGAAGGAAGGTAATGACTTTGTTCTTTTAAGTTTTGGATACTGTTGACGCCCCAATTGGATACTTTAGAACACCGTGACAGGAAAAGGGGAAAACAGTGATAACCAGTATTTTATCTATTTCCGTCAACGATTTCATACACAAGAACATTTTCTTCAAGTCTAAAACTCATTGTAACCCCGACCATCCTAAAATCTTCTCTCAAGGATTCATTTACTTATTTCCATAAATATTCTCGGTAAAAAGTCAGATACATCTGAAATATCAATTCATCCTTAATTTCCGATTTATGACATACACTGCATCTCAAATACCTGCATATCTGTCAGAGAAATACGGTTAGTAACATACATGATATCCCTACAATTCCGTATACGTCATCAAATATCTATTCGTAGAATATGTAGAATAGAGCTTCGGCAAATCGATTAAAACGTGTGTGTTTTTTTTGTAGTTTTTCTTCTAAATTCTTCCCCAATTTTGATGGATCTTCCAATAACCTTCAAGCGACGATTAAACTTGATTTCGCCACAAATTTAATGATTGTGCTCCTCTTGCTACTGTTTGGCGAAAGAGGTAGGAGTAAAGAGCACGGCGTAGAAATGTTGTTTTTTTTCTAATCTGAATAAAAATTGATAGGTACCTAAGACAGAACAGTCCTTGGAAAATATGACTATTTATTATTTAACATACACGGTTGAATGAAGCATGTACATGTAGTTCATCATTTCTCGTCCTCCCTCGATATCGCATGTCGCGTAAAGTACAAGCTGTTTTCTATCCACATTTTGTCTACAATTGCATCCACTTTGGACGATATCAAAATGAGGTGTCGCATTTGAAAGAACCCGTTTTGAAAGGACTAACAATTTCGATGTCTTATTTGTTTACAGATGCAGCATTGAGAGTATTCCTACAATTACTGTCGTCAAGGAAGACGATCGGTGGATTTCGGCTGATAATCGGCGGTTATGGGTATTTCGCCAACTCGAGCGCCTCGGTAAATGTGAAACAGTATCGGTAAACATCGGTTATTCTATTCCCCCAAACAAAAGAACGTCCTATAATGGTGGAACCTCAACCTATGTGCGAGGGCCTCCCGGTGGGAGATGGCACAGTAAGCCAACTAGTACAAGACCTTCAACATCCCAACATGAAGGGACAAATATCAGATGTCAAATGCCATCAGTGGGTTTCAGTTCAGCCAGTGGCCATACTGGTCAGGCATACAGAGCTTCTGAATTTAGCACCAGATTTGTGGGAATACATCAAAGACGTCATCAATCGGATATAACAGCAACAGGAAGAGCTCCAACTGTCGCCACCGAACGATTTTCATTCAGGCCCAGTTTCGTTCACAGGTCGACTAGTCTAGCCAGTGTTCTTACAAGGCAGGCATACAGATCTTCTACATCTAATGCTATAAGAGAGGGGATGCACAAAATACAGTGTGGACGCCCCCAAACAGCTTTAGGGGTAACAGGCAGAGCTCCTACTGTAGCCACCGACAGATTTTCATTCAGGTCCACCTTCGGTAACAGGTCGACAAGTCAAGCCAGTGTCCATACAAGGCAGGCATACAGATCTTCTACATTTAACGCTAGAAGAGAGGGGATGCACAAAATACAATGTGGACGCCCCAAAACAGCTTTAGGGGTAACAGGCAGAGCTCCTACTGTAGCCACCGACATATTTTCATTCAGGTCCACCTTCGGTAACAGGTCGACAAGTCTAGCCAGTGTCCATACGAGCCAGACTTATAGATCTTCTATATTCAACGCTAGAAGAGAGGGAATGAATCACTATAAACCTCTCAAAACAGCTTTATCAGCGACATGCAGAAATCCACCTTTCTCCACTGAAAGATTCTCGAACCTGTATCGAAATATTCGTATGAGGTTAGAAAAAGGAAGGAAGATGGGAGGCATCAATTTACCGATAGCATGCGGTATTAAACGGTCTTGAGTTCAAATCCTGTCTGTGTCATTGATTTTTTTTTTCTGAGCAAAACAGCAATACCAAGTCGCTCCTCTTCACACAAGTTTATAAGTGTTACACGTGGGAGGTGAAGGCCATTGTGCAGTGGCAACCAGAAACTTCTATTGTTAGAAATCATCTCATACACGTTGGGTATTCTAATTTCTGCCTCAATTTTCAGGCGGATTGTTACATAAACCCCGCCTTACTGAGCTTTGCTACTGATGCATGAACCGACCAGAATAACGCCGAAAATTTAAATACAGAACATTTTTCTGGTCGGTTGATATCAATTTTTGGGAAAAGTATGAGAATCTTTTATCTGTCATTGCCATCAATCCATTTGTCTATCTATTCACATTTTCTTTAAAGTCTTTTTGTCCTAATCTAAATGCTTTATGTTTATCGATTGTTTTAAAATATTTCTGTTAACACGTTGTCGTTTGTCATGGCAAAATAAAAGGGGCAAAATGTTTAAAAAAGCAATGTGCTAAAATCTACAATAACACAGAAATTGAAATGTTGCATGTACAAATGTAGGATCGGTATCCACCGGAGGCGGTCGTATATTGGCATGGTCTTTTCAGTCTGCCCGTCCGTCCACCCGTACGTCTTACTTTTCTTGTGAACGCAACTCCCCCTAAGTTTCTGGTTGAATCTTTTTGAAACTTGGTCAATTATAACCTCAATTGGTAGATGTTCATGGATCAAGGATTTTATGGTCCATTGATTTTTGCAACAGTTATGCCCCTTGACATTTATTCTCTGGGGCTTAATGCTATTTCAGCTTTGTGAACGCAATTTCTTCCAGGTTTTTAGTCTTCTACTCAAAGTTTACATATATTTAGCTTGAGTACATAGAATCCGAAATATCATTACAAATCAAACAGAAACATAAGCTATAGAGATAGTTTCGTAAAGTTAGTATATCAAAAATAAGCAAAATATGAGATTGACAGAAGAACAAATACAGAAAACCAACAAACTGAAATAGATGAATGATGATTACTAAAAGGTATTGTCCATTATAGGTACATGCAACATTTCATTTTGATCTATACAGTAAAGGTAATTCATCTTTAAAGTAAAAAGTTTGCTTCTCGTGTCAATTTGCCCTACCCACTGTATTATCCATTATCTCTAAAATTAAGCCCCCACCAGATGTTTTACAAATACATATAAAAGATATTATAAAAATCCACAGAATCTAAAGAAAATATTTTTCTTAGGTGATTTTGAGCCCTTGTTGCGACCCATCCTTTAGCATAAAGATTTTCACGCAACGTCGTATATATTCAGTGGCGGTTGTTCCACCGCCGAATGTTTACGGTGTTGCTTGAATATGTTCGGATACGTAAGGAAAGTTAATAACGTTGCATTAAATTCTGACGTCACATGAATAATATTAGGATGTATTTTTTATTAGACTTTAGTACAATCAGAATTAGGGAAAATCGGGCCTGAGACGGGGTCTCGACTTCGGGACCTGAAATATCCGAGAATGACTTCGATCCAAATCGGAAACGTACATTAGTACAGTCTGATTACCAAATATCAAATTGCTATTGGATAACTGCATAGATTATGTCAAGACTATGTGTCTGTGCACATACCATTTGGAACACCACGGACAATTCTGTCGAATCATACCTTGGATGCAAGTCGTAGAACTACTTTCAGACTATGAATAGAATAGAATAGAACAGCAATTCAAAACGTTCGTCTGTGACTTATGTCAACAATGAAGCGACAATGATACTGAAATGCATTGTTTACAATTTCAGTTTCTTCTCTTTTTAGAACGATTACAACCTGCAAGTCCCGCAAGTTGTCATGGTTGTTTATTTGGATGACCTCGAGAACCACTTTATGAAGCGTAGCTACTTCCGGTTAAGAAATGCGATTTTTTTAACGTTTCTTCATACACATACTTCCGAGTCGATGACTCGATCTTATGATGAAATTATCCGAGGTGTTCAAAATGTGCACATACTTGTTTGGGTCTACACGTAACCTATAGATGTTATTCTGAAATGCCATCGTGTATCCTAATTGCACGGTGAGTATTCAGGAGGCATAACAATTTCAGAAAGCGTCAATAGTTATACCCCCCAAATTCAATTTGGGGGGTATATAGGAGTCAGCTTGTCTGTTGGTCTGTTGGTATGTCTGTCTGTTGGTCTGTCTGTTGGTCCGTCTGTTGGTTTTTTCTTTAAACATCTTCTCCTCCTCAACCACCGGGCCAATTCTTACCCAACTTGGCAGGATTGTTCCTTGGGTGACCCTTTTCAAAACTTGTTCGTGCAATTTTGATTCGTCAAAAATTGTGGGCGTGGCAAGGCGAGGCTTATTGGACTTTGAAAAATCATGTGAAAAATCTTTAAAAATCAATTATCAGGCTATTTGAACCAAATTTGGCAGGAATGACCCTTGAGTGATTATATTCAATGTATGCTCATGATTTTTTTCTTTTGCTAAAAAATGTGGGCGTGGCAGGGCGGGGCTTATCCGACTTCGAGAAATCGTTAGATAATTCTTCAAAAATCTTCTCCTCCTCAACCATTGGGCCAATTCTTACTAAACTTAATTGGCAGGAATGTTCCTTGGGTGACCGTTTTGAAACTTGTTCGTGAATTTGTGATTCGTCAAAAATTGTGGGTGTGGCAGGGCGGGGCTTATCCGACTTAGAGAAATCATGTGAAAAATCTTTAAAAATCAATAATTAGGCCAATTTGAACCAAACTTGACAGGAATGACCCTTGAATGATTGTATTCAATGTATGTTCATGATTTTTTCATTTGCAAAAAATATGGGCGTGGCAGGGCGAGGCTTATCCGACTTCGAGAAATCGTTAGATAATTCTTCAAAAATCTTCTCCTCCTTAACCACTGGGCCAATTCTTACTAAACTTGGCAGGAATGTTCCTTTGGTGACCCTTTTTAAAACTTGTTCGTGAAATTTTGCTTAGTTAAAAATTGTAGGCGTTGCAAAGCGGGGCTTATTGGACTTAAAGAAATTATGTGCAAATTCTTTAAAAATCAATTATTGGACCATTTTGAACTTAAGTTGGCACTGATGTCCCTTTAGTGATTGTATTCAATTTATGTTCATGAATTTTTGATTTGTCAAACAATGTGGGTGTGGCAGGGCGGGGCTAATCCGACTTCGAGAAATTGTCAGATAATTCTTCAAAAATCTTCTCCTCCTCAACCATTGGGCCAATTCTTACTAAACTTAATTGGCAGGAATGTTCCTTGGGTGACCGTTTTGAAACTTGTTCGTGAATTTGTGATTTGTCAAAAATTGTGGGCGTGACAGGGCGGGGCTTATCCGACTTAGAGAAATCATGTGAAAAATCTTTAAAAATCAATTATTGGGCCAATTTGAACCAAATTTGACGGGAATGACCCTTGAATGATTGTATTCAATGTATGTTCATGATTTTTTCATTTGCAAAAAATATGGGCGTGGCAGGGCGGGGCTTATCCGACTTCGAGAAATCGTTAGATAATTCTTCAAAAATCTTCTCCTCCTTAACCACTGGGCCAATTCTTACTAAACTTGGCAGGAATGTTCATTTAGTGACCCTTTTCAAAACTTGTTTGTGAAATTTTGATTCGTCAAAAATTGTAGGCGTGGCAAGGCGGGGCTTATTGAACTTAGAGCAATTATGTGAAAAAAATTTTAAAAATCAATTATTGGACCATTTTGAACTAAAGTTGGCACTAATGTCCCTTGAGTGATTGTATTCAATGTATGTTCATGAATTTTTGATTCGTCAAACAATGTGGGTGTGGCAGGCCGGGGCTAATCCGACTTCGAGAAATTGTCAGATAATTCTTCAAAAATCTTCTCCTTAACCACTGAGCCAACTCTTACCAAACTTGGCAGGAATGTTCCTTAGGACAGGGTGACTCTTTTCAAAACTTGATCGTGAATTTTTGATTCGGTGTTTTGTTACCGAAATTGGCAGGAATGTTCATTTGGTGATTTATCTAAAAATTTGTTTGTGAATTTTAGATTTGCAAAAAAATGTGGTAATGGCAGGGTAGGGCTTATCAGACTGAACGACAAAATGAGAAAATTCTTTAAAAAAGCAATTATACGGTAAATTTGAATCAAATCTTACAGGAATGTACCTTGATTGACTATATATCTTCAATACATGGTTGTGAATTTTTGGTTTATTGAAATATATCAGCATGGCAGGGCAGGGCTTGGGGATTGTTAAATGAGCTATGTCCTTTTGTTGAAGATTGGTATTTTTTGCAACATTTACATGTGTTGTTTGGTCTGTTGATTTTTTGCTAGCTCTATTTCCCAATTGAACAGCTCCCAGTTCAAATGAAATCAACTTCTCAAAATGCACAAAAATTGCGCTTTTGGGGGGTATGATCACTTTCAGTGATATTCTAGTTTTGTTCATACGTGACCAATATGAATTTAGTTTTAAGCAGAAGGTGTGGAAATAACTCCGGAAGTTAGCCTTACGTGGTAAAATTTTGTTGGTCATCATTTTAAAATGATATCTGTATCCAGCAAATCCCTAGCGTTTCCAGGTCTCTATGCTTTAAACCATTTTCGGTTACGTATTATCTAATTAGGAAAGTATTCTTTAATTGCTGTGTCATGTCATTCCCCACTATGTACTGTCCAAAGCCGAGGTCTATGGAATAACCATCAAATATGACCTCTGCCGTTTTTGATACACCAACAGCCTCTCTGGTCGTCATAATCTAATTATAGCACATCATTTGAATTATCGAATCAAAATCATTCAGTTCTATCTTGCATGATCATTACGTATACATTACGTTGCTTCAATTTTTGGCTGAAGCCGGTAACATTTGAATTATCGAATCAAAATAATCAGTTTTATCTTGTTTGATTACGTATACATTACGTCGCTTCTATTTTTGGATGAAGCCGGCAATTTGAAGCGTCAGCCAATGAAAGTTTGTATCAGATTTTTCAATTGTTTTGTTGTGTATAAGCAACGATTGGATACCGAAGTCCCGCCAAGGCCCCGAGATTAGACGTGAATGACCCCGCGGGAACAGAGCATCATTCTATCATAATGGAATGAAGAGAGACTGTTCTCTGTTCTTAAGAGAGTAAATCTACCACTTTATTACTAGATCCAATATCATTTAGGCATCTGAATTATAATTTTAACCATTTCACGCCAGTAGGGGGCGATTTGGAAATGTGAAATCTATCTACCAAATAAGTCTGGAAGGCTGGCTAGGGTCTTATTTGCATTTATGGAATATCAGGTGCTGTATCAGATCTAGGATTTCGATATTTTTTTATAAAGATATATCCCGGATGGTACTTTTTCGTGAAACGAGTCACACATTTACATGCACATGTATATTGTAGCTTTTCAACGAAGACCTTGTAACTGCAGCTTGACTTAAGCTGCAGTTTCGAAGTTTTTCGTTGAAAAGCGACTATATTCGGTTATTGAATTTAATTATAAATCTTAAGTCACGAAAAAATTATTCTGAAAGTTAAAGTAGATTCTGCTTATTTGATATACAATTTGATATATCGCCGAACTTTATTTACTTAATCTTCTCCAAAAATAAACAATGGTTTTACGTTCCTAACAGACAGGGAGTATAACACATTCAATAAAAAGAATATAAGGCAATACGATTTCCATAATACCACCTCTTTCCACAATATGTTCTGTCCAATACTGTATACATATCCACAATTCCTGACTTTTTTTTTTAATTC